>CANTUT010000033.1:7455000-7982500 GCA_947687605.1 Reutealis trisperma | reverse complement strand
GCAGCTATTACTTGCCGTTGAGTACGACCCAATATTTCAAGTCAAGATTGTTGTTATTTTTATTTGTATTTCTGATTAGTTTTTTTTATTAATTTTTAGGAATTATAATATTATAAAGTCTCATAATTTTGTATTGTTCTATTTTACCAATTAATGAATATTAGTTCTCTAAAAAAAAAATCTAAAGAACTAATTTTTTTGTCTTTTGGTTATCATGTTAAAAAAAAAAAAAGTTAATAATATTAAAACTTTCAATTTATAATAAACATATTTGAAGTTTAAACTTATAATAATTTCATATTTTTAAGTTTTATCATTAAATATAAGAAACAACATAAAAATATAAATTGTGATGGTCTCCAGTAATTAGCGGTGGTTGATAGTATTCGCCAATGACAAGTACTAGTTGACAATAGTCATCGATGGTGATCATAAGTGATTGATATATTAATAAATGTGTGTTTATATATTTTTCTTTTATTATAATAAGTTTTGGAAGATGGCTTTCTCCATTTACCCAAAAAAAAAAAAAAAAGCTTAGTTTTTCATTTTTTAATTTTCTAAAACATTTCAAATGGCAGAAAAATAAAAAATATTTTCTAGGACAATATTTCCTGTGAAACAAACAGAGGCTAAATCTTAATATTTCAGAATCGTGTATATCATCATCGGGAATATATAATTTAGATTTTTAGCAAAGATGAGTGATCTGTGTGAGTACCACACATATCTTATCCAGAAGTTTCTAAGAAGTTCCATTAATTCAGTGGGAAAAAAATTAATAAAGGCAAAGCATAGGAACGGCAAATATCAACTTCAATTGGGACTAAGGAACCTTGTTATAAATCTAAGCAAAATGTGATGTGTACTGTGATGCGAGGAGCCGACCTCGACTACATACTGCTTTCTATATATATACAAAATATGTCCTTTTCAATTGTCCCTCTGTATTCCACTTGAAAAATATCTGTGGTATCTTGTAAATTAGAAATACAAAATACGTTGTGAGTAATTAAGCGACCTTTGTAATTAGTGAAGTGTATTCGGTCTGAACATGTATTATTGTTAGTCTAATTTAAATATGGATATCAAGACCTAACTCGTTTATACATGAAAGTTTGATACCATATTAAAATATATATATATAAGCTTATAAGTGAAAAAGTGTTGAAATTCAAAATTAATTGACTTATATTATATTCAATATCCATTTACTTATAAATTTTTTATATATTTTATTATTATTCTATATGATTTTATTTTTTATAAGGGAGAAAAAGATTTCATAGAGAGAAGTTAAGGTTTTATACAATAGTGGCCCTTGGCTTTGTCATGGGCCAATTAAGCAAGTAGCTGGCTAGATAGTACTTTTGTGTACGTATTAACTTATGGCTTTTTTAATATTGGAAACAGTGACACGGCGGTATCTCTCTATCTTGTATATAATGCCTATGATTGCTTCCAGATATACGCATAAGTTCTACATTCTTCCAGAAATTCTTAGATATAGAAAGTAAGAAAAAGAAGAAAGGAGAAAAGAAAAGATGGATCGATGTATGAGATATGTGATTCAATTTGGTGACGCCTAAGAAGTGAGAGAAGAGAATAGGGTTCAAGAAACATTAATTAATACGGCTAAAATATATTATTATTAATTGAAAGTTGATTTTTTTTAATTAATACTTAATTAATTAATCCCTGATCCTCCATTCTCAAGAATATATACATATATCTGTGTTCTTTTTTAAAAGTAGAATTAATACTTTTCTAATTAGCACCCCTGACGGTAATTAATTATTTTTGTTAGTATAGTTAATCAAGTTCAGGCTGCTAAAAATATCCTAATCTACACTATTTTTTTTTTCTCTATGTGTATCAATTCATAATTAAGGAGAAATATGGAGCATCTTGCTAGAGGTGGTGTAGTAGTGAGAGTTTGAGTTTATCCAATTGGTAGCTTTTCTTATTTATTTATCTATTTATTAATTTTTAAAGCCAACAATAATATTGTATAATATCATAATAATAAGATTCGCATATAAGTTCAGAGAATGCAAGAAAACCGAAAGGTGAGAGGACAAGAAAAAAGATGAAATTTGGAAAGTAAAGATGCTTTGCCCTTTCATTGTTCATATATCGCTTGCAATGCAAATTAGATTAACCCCACCACATCGTAAGCTTCCGTACGTACAATTAAGGAGTCGCCCATTTATTTATTCTTCTTTATCATGGAAAATTATCTACTTCTTCTATTCCACTTCTATTCATGCACACACGTTACACACAATTCCTAAAAGGAAATATATATATTATGCTAAATATATATATATATTATGCTAAGATCACATATTCTTTCTGATAAGGGATAAAATTAACTAAGTTTTAATTTAGTTCAATAAAAATGAAGTTTATTTAGGAGACAACATCTTATGGGCTGGTAATTTGATTACAGTAGGTAAAATAGCCCATTTGATGCTTTGGATTCGTCTAAAATACTACAAAGCAACGTGTCATCCTTGTTTTTGTCATAAAAATTTAGATTTCATTTAGCGAAACACAAGTTTATTCTTATCTTAAAAGTTTAGAACTCCTCTGACGAGGCATTAGCTTGCCTCGTCCTCGTCCTAACCACAAAAACTCGTGACTCATCTGATGAGACACTAACTCATGTTTGTCCTAGAAGTTCATTAAGTTAACTTGAATAAAGGATATTGAATACATTGATGTAGGGGCTGTCATATCATGCAAGGCATGTCAAACTCCAACACACTCATGACAATGTACAGAGTAGTTAAATGCATGCATTGTGTCAGAAAATTGACATAAGAAAAGTTGTTTGTTCTCTTATTATACTGACTGTGATTGAAGAAGTCTTTTTCTTTATGATTATATATAAGTCACGAAATGCTTAAAATATAATATATATTTAATTAAGAATTTTTTAAAAAAAAAATTCATATGTGATACTAAATTTTCATACTAAATTCATTTGCTTGATAAGATAAAAACAAATAATTTACATTAGAATTAAGAGTTTAAAAAATAAATAATTTTTTTTTCATTTATAGTCTGGTTTAAAGAATTGAATTATAATCAAGATAGATAGTGAAGAATGAAGAGTAATTAAACTCTACCCACTAGCTAACCTCTAAAAATTAAAAATAAGCATTCTTTAATTGATGGGTTAATACTATTATTTATTATGAGTTAAGCTTAATGATAGCTGACCGAGCATTGGCTTAAAAGCACTAGATCAAATATGCGGTGTGGCTTTTATTTTCTTTTAGTATTTCATGAAAATGGATAAACATCTCAAAAATCATTAAATATTAAAGATTTTTGTTTAATGTGGTGAATAAAGTTCAATTTAATCCAGGTGAATTATTAATATTTTATTTTGTTTTTAATAAGAAGTCAAATAACAAATTCAGATCAAAAGTTTATATCAAAATGACGTGGCATAACATATCACTCATATTAATTAAGGTAATATGTTGCGTCAGATTATATCGGTGACATGTCATGCCACGTCATCATTTCGATAAATTTTTTACTTAAATCTCTCATGTGATTTTTGATTAAATTTTTTTAACAATTCACTTATATTAAATTGAATTTTAATAATTATATTAAAAAATTTCAAAATTTAATATTTTTAAGATCATTTATCCAAATAATATCATAAAAAATATATCTTAAGAAAGAATACAGCACGCTAAAAAAAAGTGATTCTTAAAGCTTTTAGGCCATTTTATAGTTTCTTTCTGGATATTTCTTGATTTGGCTATTCAATAAATTTACATTTTAGATAATTATTAAAGACTACGGAGTCAGTGATTTCATCTATTTAACTTATGCATGATAATAATGATGAAATCATGGCTTATATATAGTCGATCATTTAGCAATTAATTAATTAATTAATTAAGAGTTTGAATATACATATAAACAGCCACATGGAATATTTGTAAATTTCTTCTTATGCTAAACAAATAATTTGCAAAGTTTAATTAAATTATTATCAAGAATTAGATTTTTAAGGCTGAAAAGTTCTTATTTGTACTTATTGTAAATTCTTATCTCATATACCAAACTAATAGACGAAAAAGATATTTAATAAATAATGACTCTTATTTTTTTTTTTTTCAGTGAATAGATTCTCATATATATATATATATATATATTTTGCTTTCAAATATTATTATGTCATTTTTTTGGTATATCAACCAAGTGTGATAAGACTTCTTAAGACCAAATATAAATTTTAGTAAATTTTTTTTAATTAAGTGTGTTTGATTATAAATTTTTATAAAAAATTAAAATGAATTATGATTAGACTTGATTATGGGCTTGGATATCTACACAGACTTCCCAAGTCCATCCTAAATTTATAAGATTTGGATAAAAAAATGTCATGCCAGCAAACTTTGACATATATTATAAAGTTCATTATTTTTATATATTATATATATACATTATTATAATTTTATTTAGTTAGACTAAAATTTGTTAATTTTTAAGTTAATTTGAAAAAAATTATTAATTTTTAAACTATTTAGAAAAGTGAAAATTTGAAAATTTTCTTTTTAAAAAAAAAAATTATAAGTCAGGTGGGGCTCGGCCGGGATTTAACAGTCTTCTCCGAAAAAAGACGGGCTCAAGTTTAGGCAACTTAAAATAAAAAATTAATCTGGGGCGGCGGCCAACCGAGCTTAAGCTTGAATGAAAATTGCAAGCCCGATATACACACACAAACTGGTTATAATCAAATGAACCAGTTTAGACTAATTAACTAATGAGTTGTCCTATTAAATTATAAAATCTTGTTCAAAGTTAAACGTATACTCCATTTGTTTTTCACTTTTTATTTTTTTTATATATTTTTTTATTAATAAAGTCTCAAATTTTCTGATAGTTTTGCTTTTTAAGGAAAATTTCAATAAAAATGAGAGTGAATATAACAAATAGTATGGGAGTGCAATGGGATAGATGATGAGAGTGTTATAAAGGTGTCAGCTAACTGGGATATCTTGATGCTTTTACTAATTCTTATTTCACTATGTTTAAATAAAAAAATATAACAAAGAGATAAATGAGACAATTAATTAAGGAAAACGAAATGAAGTGAAAGAGTGAGATAAAATAATACATTTAGGTACTATTTGATAAGCCGTAATGACATGTGACATAATGTAATTAAATGTATTTTAGTATAAATTTATATTAAAAATACATTTGATTATATTATATTACATTTCATTATGGCTTATTAAATATATTCTTAAAGAAATTTCAACTAATTAAATACATCTAATTGAAAAAAAATCATTTAAACACTTAAAAAAAAATAAAATAGAGACAATAAAATTAAAAAAAAAAGGGGCAAAATTCAAACAATAAATTTTATCGTTACCCTGAAGAAAAAGAAAATCAAGTTGTGCAGACTAATTTCATTTCAAAATAATGTTATCACATAAATGATATAACTATGCTATATTATTTTATGATCTAATTTAGATATGACTGTTGATCAGAAATGTTTTAATCCGAAATTAAGCGCACTTATAGAAATGTTGAAATTGCCTTGTATAGTACCTTCATAATTAATTAAAAAAAAAAAATCGATCAGCTAAGATGGTTCATGACTAATAAATTGTTATTAAGAATATGATCGCACATTGATTAATTATAAATATATTAAGTGATTAATATAAAAATATACTTTCCAACTTTAAAAGTTAGCTTTTAAGATTCGTTCTCCAAAATCTATATTAAAAAATTCAATATAGTGTCATAGATTAATCGATTCTTATACCACCTCATATTCTATCATAAATAGGACTGAGATTTGAATTTCTTACCTGTGGAGAGTTTCTTTCAAATATTTTACCCATGAATTTTTATATCACCTTATATTCTATCATAATTCACCCGTAAAGGGTTTCCTTCAATTGTCTTACTCGTGGAGAATTTTTTATCTTACCCATAAAGGGTTCATTTCAAACAATCTAATTTGTATCACAAATTGCAAATGTCAACTAAAATTAATAAAAAATTATTTTTGTCCAGTTGCCACTTAGGGAAAATTATTATGGATATGATTTTATATTGATTAATTACAAATATATTAAATGATTAATATAGAAATGAACTCTCTAATATTAAAAGTTAGCTTTTAAAGTTGATTTTTCTAACTTTATATTATTGGTTCTCCAAAATCTATATTAAAAAATTCAATAATTGTACCCATTAGGAAATTTCTAGTGCCTATTAGGAATCTAGAAATTGCCCTATTCAAATAATTTTTTCCTTGTGGATTCGTCTAGGTACAATCGGATAACAGAGCATTAACTTTGGAATTTAAAGATTTTAGGTTCATACATAGTAAGATGAAAATTAATAAATTTGTGAATGTAATGACTTTGCGATTGTAAAATATGAAATTATATTCAGTTTTTTTTTTAAAAAGACAAAAAATTATAAATTTTTTTTTATATTACAAAAGAAGAATATCTCATAGAAATTTAATAAACTACATAACATGATATAATTTTCTGTTTTAACATCTCTTATTAACTATACTTAGCAAAAAAAAAAAAAAAAAGAAAGTCATATTTTGCATGTTAATTAACTATATATGATTATATTCATGATAAAGTAATTAAATATGGAGACAGAAATGTCAATATCAAGTAATCATCAAGAGGGTACGTTGGGGAATCAAGTTTGTGACACACGTAGCATTCTATTTTATTTTTTCAATCAGCGCGATATTCTATTTCATAAAGAATGAAAAAGAAAGAAAGCTTTTTTTATTTTTCTTTTTCAAACTAAGAAAAAAAAAAAAAAAGAAAAATCCAAAATCACCACCACCTCATGGCATATTATTAGTCTGTATAAATAGATGTCCAGGGGCATCAAGCATTCTCAACCAGCAAACTCAATCCTTCTTATAAGTTCCAGGCTAATACTGTTCTCACAGCATATATACATAAAAATCAACTGCCATGGATGTTGTGACAAGATTGGTTGCTGATAGGCCACTGGTGATCTTCAGCAGGAGCACTTGTGATATGTGTCACTCTATTAAGACATTGATACGTGGATTTGGTGCAAATCCTACAATTTATGAGGTTGATCAGATTGCAAATGGGCAGCAAATTGAAAGAGCATTGCAGCAATTAGGGTGTCAAAACTTGCCTGTTGTGTTCATTGGAGGTGAGTGTGTGGGTGGTGATAGGCAGGTCATGAGCCTTCTCCTAAAAAATCAGTTAGGCCCTTTGCTTAAGAGGGCTGGAGCCATTTGGGTCTGGAATGACTAATCATTTCTCTTCAGGAACTCTACTCTATTGCTAATTATAATTAATTAAGCTCGAATAAGGTGTTTTTTTTCTTCTCCCTTTTCATGTTTAACCTTTAATTTCCTGTTTTGATTAGTAATTAATTTCCTTTATGCTAGCTATAGCATAAAGTTCCGAGATCAAGCTTTAGATATATTATTCTATATAGACTGTACAACTAGTGATTGGTGAACTTAATTAATGTAATACTGTTTTGTCATGATAAATAAAAGTAGAGTTGCCTTGTATTATTATCTTTAAATGCTGCATTTTAATATATGGTTTAGCAGTCACATTATTAATGCCATATATATATATATATGTGTGTATACTTCTCTGTGCGAGGATGTGCTTAATTATTTATAATTACCCGGTTCAATATTATCTTCTTTTGATTCATTTGACTCTAGTTAGGGTTTAAATTTATAGTGTTCTGAAAATAATTACCGTGTCATTGAACCAAAAATCTATTGGTAACTAGTTCATATGATTAAAATTTTGTTATTGTATAAATGCTGCATTTTAAGCATAAAAAAAAACTAATTAATAGGAATTAGTTAATTAGTTTACCAGTTAACCCTCTCTTTTGAATGACAAACATGCAGAAGTGTGAGAGAGATTAGAGAGAGATGAAATATCAATCAATCATCCATACAGATTCATTCTTTCACTGTTGCATGCAAGTTGACTTTCAATAAATTCATCAATTTGTATCGACTTTAGTTTTGAAATGAAAGAAGTAACATATATATATATATATATATATACACAAGATACTATCTAACTAATTTAAAAAAGAAAAGAAAAGAAAGACTCTTGAATTCAATTAAAATTAATATCAAGTCAAAAGGTTTTTGGAATATTTTTGGAATGTGAAAGCATGCACACAGTAAAAAAAAATGACAGAATTACATTAAAAGTGACTTTAGCATCACATTCTTAATTAAATAGTGAAAAATAAGAAGTTAATTTAATCAAACATTGTATTTTGAGGCTTGGTTTTATCTAGTGGTAAAAAAAAAAAAAAAAACCTGATTAAGTTAATTCACTATAAGAAATGCTAGAATTATTACAGTAAAAATAAGTTGTTTTATCATGTTGTGAAATAGTTGAAATGGTAAATTTTTTATAATAAATTTTAATTTGTTGTCAAAAGATTATTAATAGGTTTAATTTTTTTGTAGAAAAAAATATGATTTTTCATTGTTTAATATAGAAAAATATATAATATGCATAAATTAGTTTCACTTTAAATAATCTCTTCTCCAAATCTTTTAAGGTTAAAGATACAAATCTTAATATTCTATATCCCTTAAAGATAATAACTTTTTAATATATTGAAAATCTTTAAAGAGAGATTAGGCTGTCAAAATCAAAACACTAACATCATGCATTACTTGTGAGTTGACAGACAGGGTTTACTAGTTAAATAGTAGAATATTAATATTATAATTGCAGTTGTCAATAATTATTCTTTCTGTATTATAAAAATAAATTTACTTTAATTTTCATAAAATTAAAAAAATATAATTAATATAGTTAAATTAACAAATTTTATTAGTATTTTTCTAATATTTTTTCTATTAATATTAAATGACTTATACTATGTCATTAAAACTAATAAATGATTCATATTGTTAAATAGGTATATTAAATAGGAAATATTAAGAAACTAATAAATTAACTACTATATTAAAAAGGAAAATGGATTATAATTTAAAACAAATAAAAAAGAAAAGTAAGCCTATTATTATAGAAAAGAGAGAGAATGTTATCTAATGATTTTTTTTTCTTTGTGTATATGTATACTTTGTTGTCAAGAAAATATAGAATTATATATGTATTTATCTAGATTATCTCTAAAATCAATTGAAATGCTTGAGTTAGAAATGTTCAACGCAGCTATCTGAAGTAATTGATAATGTTAGAAATATAATTTTTTTTTTATTTTATATTCTTAAATGTAAATTGAGCCGTTTTTCTTTCTTAATAAATTAGTGTATATATTTAATATAAGCAATGCATGCCCTTAAAAATAAATAAATTACAAATCATATTTTTGGTTGCATAATTAATGTGTACCCTACACGATGGATGCCAATTTGCAGCAAAGCAATGAATAATAAGAAAGAAATAGGGAATAGAAAAGCATGTGATAAGGAAAAAGAAGAAAATAACGGCTTGAAATACAGAATATATATACACCTGATCCTACTGATGAAGAATTTCATGAAATTGAAATTCTTGTCGATGAAGATTGTGCGGAAGATTTAGAGAATATATATATATGTAATAATAATAATTGTTGTCTTTATTTTTTATGAGAATATTTGAGAGATGGAAAAGAGAAGATAATCAAGTAGCTGGCTAGTGATCCATCCTGTCGCGTGCTGTGAGGTTTTGTATCCTTTTTTTGTACTTGAAATGACATTCCATTTGGAAAAATTCTCTCATTTACGTACAGCAATTATATAATTTTTGGATGATTTTGTGCTTTGATATTGACCTTAATTCTTTTTACTGAACTTCTCATAACTTTTCCTATTTGCATTTACCCTGCCACCAGCACCAATTAAAGGTTTATAGCTCAAGATTATCGGTCTTATTCAGTGGGATATATATCACATACGTACGGCTTGCTACATAATATTTCAAAATTATTTTTCTATTCTACTGATTATATTTATCATATTCATTAGACCAATATATATGATATTTAATTACAGTTATTTATTTATAAGAATATTCATTTTTAAAATTGAATTAATTATAATGACATCTATTTAAAATTCACGCATGCTTCTTAACAAATAAATTAAATCAAAATTTTTTTTATTAACGCTATTATGAATATTTAGCAAAACCATTAACATACTATTAATTAATATATAATGACATTTGGTAAAGCTTATAAACATACGTTATACGTATGCAGTTGCTATTGATTAGTACTATTAGTTTTAACAATTAAAGATTTTCAATATCTGTGATGCGAGGAACCGACCTCTTATTCTGCAATCCATATACTATATTCCTGTTTTATCGAATACATCCACCGAAGTTGACATTCTGCCATAAGCATATATTTCAGCTTAACCAGCCAATACGTATATATAGTCTTATCTCCTAGTATACGCCGTTATTTTTACAATTAATTCTGCATTACTTGTCTTTATCATATATCTATAGATCCCCATGTATACATAAATATAAATTGCACAAGACACTATTACTTACGAAAATTTGACACTACCAATTTAATATCAATATTTAATACTTACAGTTAAAAATATACAATAATTAACAGTGCATATTATTTATAATATCAATAAATATTAGCAATACGTTAATAATTTTTATTTTCAATTGTTTATAGTATGATTTTTATGTTTTACGAAAATACACTGATTTTTTTTTTCATTTTACGTATTATTATCACATTAAACAACTCCATAGTTAAACACTTGAGTATGCAAAATGTACGCGGGCATGAGAAGAGATAAAAAAAAAAAAAAAAAGGATAAAATTAAACATCAATATCAATGAAGACTGATGTGTAAAATTCGTGGGGAAAAAAAAAGAAAGAAAAAAGAGAAGTGCAATGAATGTGGTCTATATTAGTGAGTGCAGCTTATGCATCAACTGGCCCTTCGCTTTACCTCAAGCCATTTAGCCATTTATATATGCAATTGCTGGTCCTTTCTCTTTCTCTACGCTGAATGCCCATATATCTTAGTAGTCTGTATATATATATATATAAAATGTAAGATCAAAATTGGAATACTGAAAATTAGTGAAAAGACACATGTTCGACTTTTAAATTTATTTTCTATTTATATTAGATTGTATTGCTTGAGAATATTATTAGTTGGATATATTCTTTAGGAAAATTGTATATATTTTTAGAACATAAAAATACAATTAATTAATATCATAAGATATAACATGATTTAAAAATGATGTAATTTCTAAATATTATGTTGAGATATATAGCAATGTTGGATGTCTTATAATTAAATTAATGAATTTTAAATCTTTAGGCTTCAGTCTAAAACATCACTTTAAACATACTCAACATCAATTGATATCGTTTGTCTTTGTAGGGTGGCTACAATCAAGGATTCATCATTTCAGCCGGTGCTTCTTGCTTATGATCAATGAAATTTCTTTTGTGGCTTGGAAAAAAGGGATGGCTGCAATTTCTTTCTTATAGAATGAACGGTTAAAATCACTTCCACTAACTTTTTAACTTTGAAAGTAAATGTCATAATTACTGATTTTCAAACATGTGCCATTGACTAAAAAAAGTGATTAATTGAGTGTTAATTAATCAAAGAATAAGAGATGGCCTTGTAATTAATTAAATAGGTTAATTAAAGATCCTAGTAGTAGTAGTAGTCTCCCTCTTGCCCTTTTTGGGCCAATTCATATTAGCCACTCACTAACCCACCATTGGATGCCTCAATATATAAAAATATACACTTTTTTCATCAGAGAAAAGAAACAAGAATAAAAATGATGATAATAATTAATTAATTAATTAGCACTAATCCATCCCTTTCTCTGTGTTTTTTGATGAGCATATCTTAATTTTAGCTTGTGCAGTGTCTAGAAGTAGATAATTGTTGGTGGGGTTCTAAGGTATCTCTCTATCTGCTACTCCTCCTTGTACGGCCTTGTAGTGGATTTTGTGATTTTCCTCCTACTAAGGCCAGATTGCCTTTTAAAAGGGCATAATTTTTTTTTCTTTTTTTAAAAAAAGAAATTCTTCATTTCTATGACCTTTCTTCTGGTTTTCTTGAATTGAGCTTTAACCGAATCTTGCCATGGACAAGAAACAAGAAAATGCTTCCCAATTGGATAAACCCTATTCTTTCTCCACCTCAACAGATGCTCAAAATAGATAGAAACATATGTTCTCTCTGATGTTGAAAACAAAGGAAAAATATTGCTTAAAAAGAAAAAGAAGAAATTCCATTTACCAAAATTGCAACATTGATTTAATCATATTACCACTTAATATCTTAAAAAACATTATGTTAAAAATGTTATCGCGAGTTAATTTTCAAAAGTGATACTATTAAAAACAAACTATATCCGTAATAAAGTATAATTTTAAAATTAAAACTAAATCAACAAATGTGATCGATCAATGTAAAAAAAAAAAAATCATTCATTAATTAAAAGAGAGAAAATTATATAAATAATATGTGAAACTTTATGATATTTTCATTTTTAAAAGGAATATCAAAATTAACCAAACATACACATCATAATATTAATTATAAAAAATGTGGACACAAGGGGCTGAATTGGGCTGAAGCCCATATTAGCCCCTATTAACCTAATTTTTTTTTTCATGTTTTCGTCCGTAAATTATTTTATGTCATATTTGCTCTCCAAAATTTTTTTTATTTAGTCTCCTTTGAACTTAATTTTTATTTTTAATCCCTTCTGACTTCATAATATATTTTTATCTTTAATTTATTCTATTTTACATTTTTTCCCTAATTTTTTTTATATTTTTCAACTTTTAGTTTCTTTTTTTATATTTAACTCATAATTTCATGATTTTTTTTTTATTTTTATCCTTAATCCCCTCCTATATTTAATTTTTTTTAAAATTTTAATTAAAAAAAATTAAATTGTTTATTATTATATTTCTCAATAAAATATAGCAAAACATTAATTATGTATTATCTATTATAATGAATTAATCTTTAATATTATTTATCGATGAAATAAATTTCCTCTCCTCCTGACTTCAATTCCCAGCTCCGCCATTGTATATATCAACTAAATTTATAGACTATACTATGCTATTTTCCCTATACTCTCAGTCCATCCCTAATTCAATTTTGCATCCACTCTTGATTGCCAATATCAAATTGAAAGGTTGAATCATGTGCATCGGCAAATAATGACCATTCCTGTGATGTTTATTGAGGATTCTTTTTTTGAAACCTCGTTACGTTTGACTTCTTCATAATAGTTTCATAGTATCTGAGATTTTGCATAATGAACAAGGGATTCTCTTTAAAGACTCAACAAATAACTACAAGGGGATGTGTTATTTTCTTATAATTATTTGCCAAATTTTACAACAGTTAATTTCCTAATATAAATGCAACTTGGTATTCACAAAAAAAAAAATGCAGATAATATAGACAAAGACTTCATCAAGTAATCATGAAAGGTAATAATAAGGGAATCTGATGGCACGTCTCTAGAACAGTTTATTCTTGTCATCCTTTATATTCTATTCTCGATCGACTGCACTAAAATGGCCAGTATAAATAGGCCTTGATATGTGCCACAAGTTCCTCACAGCAAGAAAGAGTACATATAAACTCACATTTGCTAATTTCTAGTCTTTATTAATTATTTGTAGCAATGGAAATGGTGAATAGATTAGTGAAGGAAAAGCCAGTAGTGATATTCAGCAAGAGTTCTTGTTGTATGAGCCACTCTATTAAGTCACTTATATGTGGATTTGGAGCAAATCCAACAATTTATGAGCTTGACAGGATCCCTAATGGGCAGCAAATTGAAAGAGCACTGGTGCAGCTCGGTTGTGAACCAAGTGTACCAGCTGTTTTCATAGCCCAAAAATTGGTTGGTGGTGAAAAGCAGGTGATGAGTCTCCATGTCCAGAATCAGCTTATTCCATGGCTTATCGATGCTGGTGCTTTATGGATTTAATTTTTAACGGCCTGCTACCTAACAAGCTTATTTTTGTGTTTTTTTTACTTGCGTAATTTGATAATAGGTGAGGCTTTTGATAGTTAAACCCAGCTCAAAATCTCTACTCACCTATGTTTCTTTCCCCTTTTTTTTTTGCTCTTTACTTCTGTAGTAGAGCTTGTGCTTCATTTAACTTCCAGTTGTAACCTCTCTAATAAAGATACACTATTATTACTACTACTACTACTTACAACCTTCATTTTAAGGACTGTCCTTCACAAATCACTCTGTTTTTCTATGCAGATCGTGAAGTTGTGAGTTGGAACACTGTCAAAGTTAATTAACCCTAAAATAAAATATATAGATATATATATATACTTACTAGAACTTGTTTGATTCTGCTGTTGGTGTTTTAACAGCCAACGACCTCAATTGATAGCTAGCGGTTGAAATGCTAACGGCAAAAATGCTACTCTAATTAGCAATTGGAAGCCTAATAAACGTTAAATATTAACAATTGACCACTCATCCAAACGGTCTAAATATCCATTCTCAGGTCATGAAACTAATGAAAATTGAATTATTCTGTTTATCATTATCCAAAAATGCTTGCCATATTCTGCGGGAAAAAAAATTATAGGAGACAATCAGAAGAGTCTCTCTGCAGAATTTTTTCCGTCTCGACTATTTGTACTGCTTTAGATTCCTCATTCTTCCTTTAAAAAAAAGGAAAGAAAAGAAAAGAAAAATTATTTCACTGCCACCGGTGCCTGAACTTGACAATTTTTTTAATTTGACGAATTTCTCAATTCTTAAAATTAATATCATATATGCTTTTAGCTGATTTGCAACCGGGGCACTAATTTGCAACTTTTATATCTTTTGATTTGCAAATCTCTAGTTTAAGTGAAAATCAATTTTCTTGTTGTCATTTTCTCAATTTTAGAGATGAGAGTTGCAAATCAACACTCCATTACCGAAAAATAGTTAAAAACATTTATATGATATTATTTTTAAAAATTGAGAAAATCATCAAACAAAAAAAAAAATTCCAGTGATATAATTTTTTTTCAAAAAAAAAAAGAATGGAAATACAAACAGGAACAGGAACAGGAACAGCATCAGCATCACTCAACAAACTGGAAAGACGTGTTACTTGAAAAGTTCCGCTGAATGCCCCACATCAAGCACAAAAACAACAAAATGTGGGTAGCGAACCACGTGAACAAGTAAAGAAGAAAACATCTCATTCACCAAACAAGCTATGTCAATCAATCCATGGAATTTTGTGATCTGAATTTCAACTTTCCTGTCAGATAATTACTGATTTTAATTGCAGATTTGGAGAATATTTCAGGTGAAGGAAGGAAGAGATAGTTACTCTTTAAGCAAACGAGAAGTCATGTTGTCTTTTTTTAGGCCAGATGAGTCACATTCCCTTGGATTCTGATTTTTATTTCTTTTCTATTTCTTGGAAAATTTTCTGTCCTGCAACAAGAGAATGGAAGTTGCCTTTGCCTATCTTATCTTTAATGCTTGTATTACTAACTCTACTGTTGGAATTTGATCCATTTGCGTTGTATCTAGAAAAGCATTAGAAAGTGAAACATCTATACAGAAGTTAGTCTTCATGTCAATCAATCATACAGACATATAAACAGTACAATTGCAAATCAGCAAATATCTGCAATGTTTCATTAAAAACCACGACTAGACTTAAGAACAAGTTTGTGACCGAATTTATGACAAATTTTTTTTCTCTATATCAACCCATGAACAAAGAGAATGATCATCTCCAAATAAATAAATAAATAAACAAACAGACCACAACGTGCTGGTAATCATATGAATTCCAATTTAAAGTATCAACAGTGTTTAAACACCCCCATCTTCATCGATGACAAGGCCTCATATTCCAGAACAAGAATTAGATACAAATTCAGCACTTTAACACAATCAACATTTTATATTATAGTGTATTCATCATCATGGAAAATGCAGGTGGCTTAATTGATAAAACCAGATGAAAAATGCCCAATCATTGACATTAGTCATAACATAAAAATAATAAATGTAACATATTGGGAAATCCAACCAAAACCATTCTTATAGGCATTTGTTTTGAGCAAGATTTTGACAGAAAATCGGGAAGAGCTTACAAAATCCACGAAAAATTTCGATTCCTATGATCCATGGAAAGCAACGCAGCAAGTATTTCTTCACCTCTGAATAAACTCTTTTAGAATGTCACCTCTCTGCTCTAGCTTTGCATTTCTTTGCCAATTCTCAACTGCCCTACGAACTGTAGCATTTGCTTGCTGAATTTCCTCAGCAGAGAACTTGTGTTCCACTATTCCCAATGGTCCAGGCTGCAGTACCTTAATCACAGTTTCCATCTCTTGCTCGAGCTGCCTGTGCAATAGAAAACAGTAGTACTCTGAGGAAAAAGCAAAAAGAGAACACTAAATGCAAAATCAAACAACTCATGGCGATGAAACTGCCAAAATATGTTTGGAATAGAACAGTTTATAAAGGCACTAAACGAAATGTAAGCAGCACAAACTGAGGGCAATCTAATCTACCATGTAATATGGGGCAAAGCAGCGTGTAAAATCGGATACAGGGGAAATTACAATTAGAATAGACTATTAGATCACCTAATGTAAGGCATAGCATGTAAATAAACCATGTAATTTGGATTAGTTGATGAATTGTAAACTGATTGATTTTTCCATCTTCTGTACCTCTCTCCAGTCTTCACTTTCCCTCATTTTCCTTTACATTCCTCCTTGCCAAACAGATAAGTTAGAATTTTACACGTACCAAAATCCTAATCCGGATGCAATCAGGTTCCAACCAAATTTTACCAAAAATAAAAAATAAAATAAATAATAAATAAATTAATATAAATAATTCGACATTGAGATTAATCCAAAAGCAACTGATAGTAATTCTTCAACTTGTAATTCTAAAATTACAAAATTTTCAATAAAACTGATATACACAAATAAATATTTTACTATTTAACTAATTTTGCTCAAGAGGAAAAAGAGTGTATACTATTTTCAATTAGCAAAATATCGTTGCATCCCCAAAAACAAAACCCTAATCAGCCACATGATTATCACCTGAAGATTCTGGGAAACGGCAATGCGTTCCCTAACCCAGAAAAAGATATGCGCATCTCTGTCCGCTGTCCCGTCGCGATTTCAGAATCACTATGCTAAGAAGGGTAGGGAAGACAAGGGCCGTGTTCATTGTTCAGCCGACCCTTGAATACTCGATGGTGACCATTTAAGAAACGACAGCGTTTGCACTTACAAGCGAATACCAGAAATAATAATTTAACCAAAAACAAAAAAAAGATTAATCGACTCCACTGGGGATCGAACCCAGAATCTCTGGTTCCGTAGACCAGCGCCTTATCCATTGGGCCATGGAGTCGTTGTTGTACTTTGTGACTCAATTGTTATTTTAATGATTGACTATTGATATAGTTAACCATTCAATGGTTTGTCCTTTTTGGGGTTTTTGTTGGAGTCCTGACATGTTTGAAAGCTTGCGGACAAAAATTTCCTTGCCTCTTGAGTTGACTTAATCATATGATTAAGTATTTAAAATTTTACGCTATCTTTATTTTTTGATAATTCAATAGTTGAAATTAAATTCGAATTCATATTCATTTCAAATGATATTTATTCTAAAATATTTTTTTTTTGAAAATAGTTTAATTCTGTAATATTCTAAAGAAATATTCATACATAACACAGACATATACCCTCTTTAGAATACAAAGTTTGATTGAGTGCCAGTCTTCAATAGTCCATGAAAAGAAAAAAATAATAAATCAAAAGGAAAGTTGTCAAGGGAGCAATCTCACTAAACATGGCAACTCAAAATCCAACACTCCAAATCCCAAAACCCACCAAGCTGCTGACATTAGACAATATTAGAAGACAAAAATCACACTACACTTACTATACACTCCTTTTTTTTTTTAAATTAAATTAATTATTATTATACACACATTAATTTACAGTCAAGAAACTGAGTGACGCCTTCTTTTCTGAAACAAGAATCTTGTTTCTGAATTAGCCTTTCCCCCTATAGGCTTAAGACCATTAATTCTGAATAAAGAATTGAGCTTGCTTAATTTTTTTGTGAATGATTTGAAAAGTTTATTTGCAGGATGAGACTTTACAAGCTCTTGTTTCATAGAAACATGATCTTTTTCAAGATCAGTTAGTCTCATTCTCATTCTTGCAACTTCAAGCTTCAATTCTCTGTTCTCTCTTCTAACTGATGCATAGTTGTCTCTGGGAGAGATAGCCCCACTTCCTGCACCACTGCTTGACCGTTGAGGGAATTGACCATTTATTGCACCAAAGAAGAATTGATTGTGCCCTCCATTCATTGCATTTCTTAGCCTTATTTGCTCAAAATATAGCACTTGCACTGCCATTTGCACTGGTAACCTTTCATTTTGGGCCGCATGGCTGCAGGCTTCCTGTGATAGTTTTTGACAGTCTATGGTCTTGCAGAGTCTATATCTTTCAGAATCTTTAATGTTTGGATGAACCTGTAATACAAAGCCAAACTGGTTTGTTTTTAGGTCTATTTCTGTCAAGAAAAGTATATTAAAAAGCTTGATTAGAGGCTATTAGACTTTGTTTCTAAGCTAATTTCATATGTTTCAAGACAGCTAAACAGCACTCTAAAACTGCTTTTTCAAACTGTTTATAAAATGGTGCTTATGGTCTAGAGGCAGATGCAATGGAACTGCTTAAAATTTATAATGAAGAAGTGATGGAAGTTACTAACCTTGAGAAAGATATCTACAGCTCTGTACAATCCATCACTGACTATACGAGCATGGTCTGGAAGTAGTTCTGCTAGTGCTATGAACTTTGAAGGCATCAAGTTTGGGTCTAATGCAACTTCTGCAAGATAGTTGTCTAGTAACTTTGATACCTTAAGAATTGAGCTCTGCTTAGGAGATCCAGGACTGTCAAAATCATAGACCATTTCACTTTCATCGCGCAAGTGATTGTCTTCATCATCATCCTCATCTAAGTTGAGAAACATGGAGAAAATTCTCAAGATTGAATCAGTATCATACATAGTGCTATGGTTGTTTCCATGTGAATTTGATGGAATTAGGATGTCTTCAAGAATTGTCTGATCTAGCTGAAGACCAATTCTCCTCTCCAAGTCAGATCTGCAAGAAGTACTTGCTGATGATGCTATTGCTGTTTTCAGTAAACTTGAGAGAAATGCCATTGGGACTGGACTCTTTCTTGACTGTGTTGGTAGTAAGCTAACTATTGCTTCAACAATGACCCTTTGTTTCTTTTGCAATTCTAAATCTAGAAGACTACCTTTAACCAAATGGGGGTCCCTTACGATGAGGCCTTGAAGAGAATTATGAGCATAATTTATCAAAATCTTGCTGATCATATCCTGTTTCAGACCTTTTGATTTAACTGCAGATAAAACTCGTTGGAAGAAATCGAGATTGAGCACTGCAAGTGATTTGCCCCACCAGTCTGATGGTGTTTCTGGCTCTATATTCGCCTGTTTTGATGGGAAGTTATGATCAAGTTTTAGCAAGCCAGAGGTAAGCTGCTCTTTGCATGCATTACTTGCAATTGCATTTATAAGCCTGCTAATCAAGTTGATCTCTTCTGATATAGGTAATAGTCCTTCACAACGATGAAGAACAGATATTGAACTCGATATGTTTGGAAGCACCATCTCTTTTAGATAAGCTTCAGCTCGAGCTTCCAGGTTTTTCTCCGCAAAATCTTCTGTCATTTCTAAGAAATGGGCTGCACACAATAGCATAGCAACATTTGATAGTGTAATATCAACATTTACGCCATAGCAGAACTTTGCAGCAAGTTCAAAGGCTTCTGCTCCACCAGGAACAGCAGGTATATTTATGCGCGAAACCTTCGAATCTTTTGCTTCCAACAACGATTTCCGAATTCTTCCACTACGAGAAACTAGAGGGAACTGCAAAAATTATTTGAACCATATAATTTGAGTTTTCAGTGAAGTATATTTCCTTTTTTTCTTCTTTATTCTCCTTGTTTTAGTATCACACACACATATATCTATATACACATGAAGTAGAATTTGCTTACCTTGTGAAGCGCAAAACTTGATGCTCCAATTTCAACCGTAAGATCACTAGAAACATCAGAAATCGGCCTGCAAGATGGTAGAATGATTGAAGTGGAACTGCAAGAAGGACAAGAAAATTCCAAAATAAAAAAGGAACTAAAATGATGCATACATGTTCGTTAGTGCCAATAATTTAGAGACCATGTAAGAGGTTCTACTGTAGACCTGAACTCCCATTTTTGAAACCGTTTGATTTCCAAACAGGTAATTCACTTAAAGAATACACTCTCCAGCCATAGACACCACACAATAACTTAAAAGAGACTACGTAGCTGCTTCTACTATAAACCATAATAAAAACACACCCACTTTAAATTTATGGACAATGTGATCCTTCTTGATTTTCTGAATCGACACAGATGGCCCAGATAGAAAATTGACAACTCAATTATTGCAAAATGAAAGCTAAAATAGTACAGTAAGGAATAAAGCTGTATTTCCTAACTGTAAAAAACGGCATTGAAAAATAATTCAGAATAACATGAATTTTAATGATTTTTGCATCATTTTTTTTTTTTTCGAAAAATTTATACGGGACCTCAAATATTAAACACTGGATCAAATGAAAGATTGTTGACTCAATGGAGAATTTAATCAGTACCCTTTATTAGATAGATCGGAGTAATTGTTAGTCATGCTCAAATGAACTGTTGTATGCCTTTTCAGTACATATGTGAGGGTCTATAGAGAGCGAAAAACAATTTGAATTATTGACAGGAAAAACATTTATAGCAGTTCACAATGTCTATAAGGCAAGATAAGAATGCATCTGATAAGCCTCATGCTATTGTCCTTCGAGTGGAAAATTAGCAATGTCAAGGTCACAAGTTGGATCTGTCATGCTCCATGCTTTGTCTTTTTAAGGCGTGTGATGAAATGTAGTTTTCTTCTATTAACTAAGAGCAGCTGTTACTGAGGATAATTAGATGTTGAAACCCCATAAAATTTCTTGGACCTACCAAAGTGGATAGCTGTTGGCTATTTTAGGGGAAGCTTAATAAATTCCTCTCATTTAAAAAAATCTTTTTATTTATTTATTTTTTTTTCCAACCAGATTCTTCTGGTGATAAATCAAATCTAAAGTTTGAAAATTGGTTAAAAAATAGTGAAAACCATGATTCAAGCTCCTACCTATTTAGAGAAATTCACTTTCCTGCACTTTACCACAAAGTTAAATTGTATTATTTGGACTTTTCTTGCCAAAATCCCACTCCTTTTTGAAGACTAAAATCATAGTTCTACAATTTTAAATGACAAAATGCAAAATTGAGTCATTTATGGAACCATTCAGAAACCATAATCTAGATTGAACAACTAAAACTCACAAGAAACACCAGATTGTGTATATATATGGATGCACAAATAGACATCACTGCAAATTTCAAAGATATTTCCTTTCCCCCTTCCTTCTTTAAATCTGTCACTTATTAAACTAGGCAATACATTACTCCAAAGATAACGAGTCTCTTAATTTCCCAAGAATCAAACGTAAAAAATTACCATATGCCAAGAATAAAAAAAAAATTGTTATAAAATAAATGCAAAATACAAGACTGCAACTACTAATTTACTAAAATCAATTCTTGAACAACTAGATAGACATATATATATATATGCATTGTATGTAAAATTATATACAGTTTACATGTTTAGTGACATTAATACAAGGATGAATGAATTTCAATTATGCAAAAGAGAATAAAAAATAAAAGAGACAGAGACAGAGACAGAGAAGAAAATTACCATTCAGTGGCATGCCTTATACTTGAACTTGGACGAAATGATCTTTTTCCTGATATGCTTGGCTTCAATTCAGCAACAGTAACAACTCCCATATCTTCCAAGAACCTGAAGACTCAGCTTTAGATTTCCCCTCTGAACAACAATAACAACAACGACAACCACCCCACCAATAAGTGTCTCTCTTAGAAAAAGAATCTAACTGTTTTGTAACAAACCAAAAACAGGATTTTATTATTCAGCAGCTGACAAAGGTTGTCTAAGGACACATGTCTTTCTTTCTTTAATTTTTATGTGGGAAAAAGAAAGTTGAAAGAGTTAGGTTAAAGTCACATGAACCCATGCAAGATTAAGGAGTGGAATGACCTTGATAGACACTTTAATAAGAATAATGTTGGCTTAATCAAAAGTCAAGAGTATGCACTTTTCGGTGAAAGGTAGTGAGAGGTAAGCACAAATGTGTTTTTTTTTTTTTTTAACACTGTTTTTGTTTTGAGAAAAAATTTGCAGGATTCCTGAGTGTTGCAGTGCTTTTGGGAGAAGCAATCATTACTAGTGAAAGCTACCCACATAAAGATTAGCTTAATTTAATTTTATATTATGTGTAAAGCATTGCTAATTAAAGTTACAATTAGGTTCTTCAAAAATAATTTTAAAAGAAAAAAGTTGCAATTAGGAGTATGAGTTGGATTACATGTTATGATGAGAACCACGGTACCTCAACTTAATCTCTGCTTTAATATGGGTGATTAATTAATTTATAGCTTCTTTTAATCCAAGAATGCAAGAACATTAGGCTTTTTGGAGAAAGTTTATAGCCCACTTAATGAATACCCACACACCATAAGTACTATTATTGCTAGTAAAATTTATTTATTTTTATGTTAAACTTATTACAATTACTAAAATTTCAGTTTGTATTTCCCAATTTTTAATTCTCTTTTAGCATTACTAAAAATTTTGACTAGAAACTACAACAAAAATTTCACAGTTGAAATAAAAATCAATGGTATAAATTGAAAATAAACCAGAAAAAATTTTTCATAGCTTTTTGTGACTGTAGCAGCAGATTCACCAACATAAATTAGGTAAATATTTTATATGTGGAGATAATACTGATGATTATGCACCCAAATATGATATACTTTTTCATAATTCGCAAGTTTGGTATTGGAAAGATGACTGTTGGATCAATCATAGCTTAAGATTGCACGATCAGAAGGTAATGATGAACCCATCAATTCTTGTTTTTCTGCTGCGGCTGGATCATGACTGGTAGGTTATCAATGAGTTCTATCTATTAACGAGTTGGCTAATCCACAGGTTACTATTATTTGATAATTTTCTTTTCTTTAAACATCTTTTCATTAATTAATATTCCCTAGTTTATTGTTAATTGCACCTTCATAATCTCCCCCAAAGTCCAAAGCAAGAATTGAAACAGTTGGCAAAATGAGAGCACAGCTCAATCAGTCCTATAATCTTGCCTTATATCTTAATCAATACTAAAAGATTAGAGCCAAACGACAAGATTGTATTGAAATTTGCAACTTCTGTTAAACCCAACAATAGTATCACCTAAAATTTGGGACTAAATTTGTCTAAATGAGTCCTAGAAATGAGAAACAGCGAATTACCATGTCTTCTGGCCATGCTAATGCCATTGCCATTTTGTGACAAGATGTTTATGCTATTTCTTAAAGTTGCTGTTACTATTTGTCATTATTATCAAAATTAGACTAAACCGAATGGTTAGATCAGATTAACTAGAAATCAGCCTTACTTTTCAATCCGATTCAATTGTATCACTCATACACATTGAGAAATGGCTTAAATTCATATAAATCAGCCATTTAACCGGCGAATTGATTGATCTAAAATCGATTTAACAGGTAATCCAGCACTCAATTTATAAAAAATAGTTAAATTAATTGCATATCGTTTCAAACTCGCAACCTCCTCGAAGAATATCACAATCCCAACCATTTAAACCAAGTATGAGTTATTATTAAGCTTCTCGACAAATACTATTATAATGTCATAATAATATATTGTAAAAAAAATTTAATTTTTTAGCACTAAAAAATAAATCTCTCTCATTTAATAAATTTGTTAGTTAATATTTACTTAATTAATTTATTTTTATATTTTATTTATCATATTTTTAATAAATAATATTAATTATAATATATTGTATAGGACAAAAGTATAAAAAAAAACCTTGACATTAAGCAATTAAGCTTGTTATTAGGCCCTTTCAAATATTAATGGTTCAATTATATATATATTTTTTTGATTTGACTCTAAAAGCCACTTAACCCTAATGGTATTAATTCCACTATTAGGAGCCTATTGAGTTACCTATGTGGCAATACAAATATAGGCAGCTCAATTTTTTTTTTTTAATTTTCTTATTGAATAATTATTTTCACAATTAAATAGATTATAATTTGAAAGGAATTATAACATAGGTGACTCAATTTTTTTTATTTTTTATTTTCTTATTTAATAATTATTTTCAAAATAAAATAGATTATGATATGAAACCAATTATTTTGAAAAAAATTATAATTTTTCAAAAAAATATAGCTAAAATAATAATTTTCAAAATACAAAAAATTATTTTCAACTAATTATTTTTAACTAAATTATAATTCTAATTGCATGTCGTCTTCAAAATAAATTAAAAATTCAACTATATTATTATTATTCAATAATTAATAGCTACATAATAATTATTTTAGCAGAAAATAAAAAATCAAAAAAAGAAAAGCAATTGTTGAGCCACCTACATGACACTTGTAGGTAGCTATTTTTTTTAACTTTTTTATTTTTTTATTTAAGAATTATTTTCAAAATAAAAAATTTATAATTTTCAACTAATTGTTTTGAAAAAATTATAATTTTTAAAATATAGCTAAAATTATAATTTTAAAAGTAAAAAAATTATTTTTAACTAATTATTTTCAACTAAATTATAATTTTAGCTACATATCATTTTCAAAATAAATTAAAAATTCAACTAAATTATTATTATTATTCAATAATGAATAGCTACATATTAATTCTTTTAGTTGAAAATAAAAAAATTAAAAAAAATCAATTGTTGAATTTTTTTAATTTAATTTTTTTAACACTTTATGCAATTATCAAAGTTTATTGATAATTTTATTAATAAATTTAATATATAAGCATCAATAATTTTATTAATAAATTTAATATATGAATTTAATGAATTAATTTTATGAATGAAAACTATGATTATTTTTTATTTTAAAAATAATTATTAAATAAGAAAAAAATAAAAAAGAGCTACTTACACAGGTGTTGTCACGTAAGTGGCTTAACAAGCCCCTAACCATTGAATTAACACTATTAGAAATAAAGAGAGTTTAGAATCAAATCAAAAGAAAGAATATGTATTTAGAAGGGCTAATTGGCTTAAATTGTCCAATGTCAGAAGCTTTTTTGTATATTTGCTCTATTGTAGATAATATTTATTATATATTTAATTTAATTATTGTTCGACCTCGGTTAAATTTTTGATTCATGATTTTCTATTTTCACCGGTTTTAAAACTGTACTGAATATCAAAACTTTGCTTTTTATAAATTTCACTTTATTTTATACATATATGGCTATTCATGGGTCAGTGCAGACAATTTTAGTATCGAAATTTCCACCAATATGTCAGCTGATCAGTTTAAAAATAGTGTCGCTGCCAATTTTAAATTGAAATTTTGATACATGTGAGTATTAATTTGGATCAGTTTGTATTTGATCTTTTTACCATTTTAGGTACTTTCTAAGAAAATATTTACTATTCTAGATTTTTTTTTTAATTATTTTCCATTTTAAGTTTTTTCAAAAATTATTTTTCATTCTTTATGGTCTAATCAAACTGGAGTAAAAAATTAGAACCTGTCCACTGGTTTTACCAGAGGACAAGGAATTTAAACCAGTCTGCTAGTTCAACTGGCAAATTGGCATGCTATCGGCTTGTTAGACTAGTGGACAATTCTTTTATTTTATTTTTTTTTTAATTTTTTGTATTCTTTTTAATTTTGTTAATGATTACACAACTATTTTTTTATTTTCTGTATTATTCTATACTTTAATTAAAGGGCTATCAACTAAATATATATATATATATGAAAAATTATTTGTAGTTTTTCCTTAAACTATGGTTTATCAAAAAATTTTTAAAAAAATCTAAACTTTATTCTTAAAAAGTGACTCTAAAATTAATCCTAAATGCATGAAATTTAATATTTTAATTTAAATAAAGTGCATCTTTAAAAAATTTAATGCATGAACGATTTGATTTTGTTGTAATATTTTAATTTAAATTTAATATGAAATAATATTTTAGTCATGTACATTAAATTGTATATTAAAAACATATTTGACGTAATTATTTGAATTTAAAAAAAATATGTCGAAAAATATTATCAAATTTTGTTTTTAAAAAAATTTATGTGTAAAATTAAAAAAAAAAAAAACAAATAGCAAACACCCTTTGTATTTCGATTTTGTCGAGTCCATCAAACTAAAGCCCATCCATAAAATTTAGCAGCACAATCTCAAGGGCTTTTATCATCTTCCATACAAGATCGCTTGATCAGCTGTTGCAAAGCGTCGTCGGCAACTAACGTATGGCAGGTGGCTAGTGAAATTTTAGACACTAATGTGATGAAGCAGCAACCCAATTATAAATCAGCGGCAAGCTCTCAGATTTGGTTAGTTGGAGACGGGAGAGAAGGGAAGGAGAGAGAGATGGGGTTTAGCAAGAGACTTTTTTATTGGTCCAGCGATAGTGGGGAATTCTAGTGTGGTAACCTCAGCAGTGGTTACTTAGATGGTTTTATACCAATTTCTTGAAAAAAAAAAAAAAGAGTTATAAAAAGAGATGAGTGATTCTTTAAATGGTTTTGTATCAATTTCTTGATAAATATGAGATAATGGTTTTGTATTTAGAATTGTGAATTTATAAATTTAACTTCTAATAATAAATAAATAAAAAAGTCAGGAAAGATTTTATATATATATATATATTTTTCGAATAATGAGACGGTCACTTGAAGAATTAATTATGAGACTTGCCTCAAGAAAGTTAGCATAATATGGGAAAAATATTCGAGTATTAGATAATACAAATATATCATAATGTGGACCAAGGACAAGGAGCTTAGATTGGCCTACCATGGTGGGTTACTATTAATTTCAGTTTTTTTTTTTTTTTTTAAAAAAACTAAATAAAAATTAAAAGACTATATATTCATTATCTAAATGTTTGATATTTATTTATTTATTTTGCTTTGTGAGGCATGAAATTTGGAGTGAAGAAAAAGGGCAAGTAAAAGCCAAAAGGGGATTACACATGAAGGGGAAAGGACCCTTGAGAATCATTAGTGCAGGTGAGGAAAGGTTGTGGCTGCAATTATGGTATACAGAGAACATGTGAGCCCACCATTTCTAATAACTCTTTAAAAAAAAAAAAAGACATGATTGCTTCTTTATATTGCATCTCTAAATGTCTATGTACACTTTTTTTTTTTTCATTTTTTGGGTTAAATCCAAGTGATTAAAATTACTAATCGTGCGGGTTTTTAGATAAAATTAGGATTAATTATTGTACTATCAATAGCTATAAAAAGCATAAAATAAATATAACTTTTTTTTTTTTTTGCCACATTTTTTTTTTACTTGAAAAACACAATAGTGTGGGATTTTTTGGATCAAAGCTACAAGTGGGCCTGTTATTGTATTTGAATAGACCCTTAGTCCAATCTGAGGCCTTCTCATTTCACATCTAGGCCTTATTTTAATGGGCTGTTCTTAGAAATAGATCACAATTGACGTCCCATCAAAGTACATAATGAGTGTGACCCAAAGAGTTTAAAGGAGGTTAATTGAATGAATGAATCAAACTATAGTTTTCAATGTCATTGATGCCTCAACAGTGAAAATTCCTCTTAACCCTGACTTTATATAAGTTAA
The DNA here is from genome assembly GCA_947687605.1 of Reutealis trisperma. NCBI lineage: Eukaryota > Viridiplantae > Streptophyta > Magnoliopsida > Malpighiales > Euphorbiaceae > Reutealis > Reutealis trisperma. The sequence goes on along the minus strand of CANTUT010000033.1, from coordinate 7,954,550 downwards.
TTTGTAGGTAAACTAGAAAAAGTTTTTACCAGGTCATGCAGAGTAAAAAAAAAAAGGAAAACACCTTTTGATTTTCTCTAAAGTACTTTAAACTTAGGGTTTTTGGTATAATATACAGTTAGGTTACTGCCTAAAATATTAGATATTGAGTTTGGGGTTGAGAACATTGGATTGAGAATTTGTCTGGCCCGGGAAATCTTCAGAATTCCTGGGTCAGGTCAGAATTATTTATTTATTTTTAATATTGTAAGCCCAATTTAAAAGTTTTCCAAACCAGTACACCAAATACACTAGAGCATAATTAGACAATAAATTCAAGTTCGTTTCTCTCTTCTTGCTCCAAAAAAAAAAAAAAAAAAAAAGAGAAGGGCCTTCCAAACCAACCCTTCTTTTTACATGAATTTTGCTTAATATTGCTTTCCGCGGTTTGAAAGAATACATATTTCTTAGTTAATGTATCATGTATTTAAGATGTTTAAGCTATCAAATATTTTGGATCTGTTACAAAAATCCTTTATATATAACACAAAAACAAAAGTAATATATATATATGTATATATATATATATATACACACACTTATGAAAAGAAAAACTATATTTCGGATTAAGCAATTTAGGTGCATTGCATATGGCATATGAGTGAGATGCCAAGGCCAAACAAATGAAAGTGCAGCAACTGAGCAACAAGGGTTTAGGTTTGAGGAAGGCTTGCTCCTCCATAGATGGAAAACACCACCTATAATTTAAGCAAACAAAATGACAATCCTTTTTCGTTTTTGGAATAATTTCTTTTCTTAGATTGTCTAACGCGAGAGATCCATCGACGTGGATTAGAACAGTGCCATAGCGCCCCGGATATGCAATTGCATGTCAATAAAATTTTCAGATTGTATAGTTAATCCCAAAACCCAAATGATGCTGAACTGTTAACATAAAATATCATAGGTCGCACGTGTTATGTGTTTTTCATAGGAATTTTGAGCCACAAATTTTCAGATATGGAATAAACTTTGGGAGAAAAGCTAACGAAGAACAGACAAACCGAACGTCCAGACTTGTAAAGTTGTGAAGCTGGACTTAGTCCCTCCAAATGCAAATGCTCCTCCTGTTTTGAGGGTACCATTTAATCTGGTCATAAAACCAAAGATGCATCAAAGCAATCATTAAGCAATTCGGACTCCAATGCATCAAATCTATCATTGAGAAATTCGGACTCCAAGGCTAATTTTTATGAACATATTACTGGCTACAGCCTACAGGCACAATCAATCAAGGTTTACCTAATTCAGAGTGCACATATATAAGTTATAACCTCAAACTCCAAAGCAATCTTTTGCCTAAATTAAGGCACCAATTCTCAAAGTTTCAACCGTGTCACATAAAACATAAAACAATGCAGAAAAACTGACATATTTTACATTTAAAGGACATCTGTCTTTTCACTAAATATGAAGAAATTCATCCTTGGTGTCACAATATGGCTTCAATGACATGCCTACTTGTAGTCTTCAAAATATTCTCCATATATGCCCTCAAAAAAGGAGGCAAAATGAACGCCTTCAACCCCTCTGAAAATCAACTAGATAAGCTCGAAGATTACAAAATTGGAAGTTTGTCCCAAATTTTCAGGAGAGAGAGAGAGAGAGAGAGAGAGAGAGAGAGACAGCGCTGACTAAAAAGTTGGGGGTCGTCTAATCTTTCCATCATAAAAATTATCAGAATAAAATATAAAGAAGACTTAAAAGTTTAAGAGAGATGTAGGCTGGCCTGATACACTGAAATTATTTGGAAGCTTTGCAGAAAAGTTCATATGGTGAGTGCTACTGAAGCTTATTTGAGATGATATTTGAGGACTATTGATAGATGATATGAGAATCAAGATAATTGGGTCCTAGTTTGAGCTAAACCAGATTGGATGAAAAACCTTTAAAGCAGAGCAATGGAACTTCTGAAAAAACTATAATTTACTGAGCTCTATAAACAGAAAATCATATGAAGACTGGTGAATCACATGCACTAGATATAATTTGCTGACTTTAGGCTTTACATCAACTTGAACGACGAACCTCACCACCTTGTCTTGTGCTCCTGCCACTGGTTAAAGGAACTGAACTCTGACCTGATAATTGCAACTCAGAAAGCGGAACAGACCCAGTCTGGGAGAAAATCAACCCAACTGAACTGCTTGATGTGTTTCCAGAAGATGTAATTCTGCTCAAATAAGGATCCTTTTTGGCCGCTCCAATCAGTTCAGGTCGCAATTCAGAGGAGGAGGATGAAGGGGCCAGGGTAGCCAGCAAATACCCAACTGGATAGGGAGCGACTGGCATGTCAACAAGAGATGATGCTGACGGACTATATCTCATTGTTCCCATTGGATGATCAAATTTGCATGTGGAACCAAATTTGCAGTGCCCGTTTCGCAAGTAGAACGTACAAGGTTGCACCCCCTGTTTACAACAATGTGCATCATATTAACATATAGTCTGGAACGAAGCTTAGTAATATGTATCAACAATGCATGTCAACATCATAGATCATTGGGATCAAGTAATAGATATGTTACTGAAATTCAAAGATTTGAAAAGATGGAACATGCAAGTTACGCAACCAAAGTTACAAAGCAAAATAGTTGGTTAGTGCCAACCTACTATCTGTCGCTACTTGCTTGTTACAAATCATGCCTGAAATAACATCAAGAAAGAAACTAAGAGGACTTCAGCACATATTTAATATTAATATGCATCATGAAGGAGGGAGGGAGGAAGGGAAGCAGATGCACGCACATACACAAGGATAGTGAAAGAAATTATCTAAGTCCACAGAACATGTTGAGCTTAAAAATAGATTTCCAACTTTCCCAAGTCCTAACTAAAAATCTTAAACTACGTATACATTCTCGTGTCTCTCGTACACAAGAAACTTAAAACCATTTGGAGAAGCCTTAACCATGTGCCGTGACTATTACATATCTCGTCACTACTACCTAAATTTGATCTTTCTAATAGCCAAAACCTAGAAAAATGAACATGAACATGATTAATTGCAGCTGCTGACCCCTAACTTGCACAGTAAAATTCATGCCTGTCAAATCCGTTTCCCAAAGTTCAATTAAAGCCCACCTCAACTTAACCACCACCACCACCACCCACCCCTTCCCTCCCTCTTTTCAAATTTGATGTGGACCCTCAGGCTTGATGTGATAAGCATTCCCAATCGCTGCAACCTCGGAGGAATCTAAGAATTGAACCATTTATTTTTCCATTAAGGTAAAATAAAAGTCGCATCAAAGATGTTCTAAGACCCAGTGCACTCATTAAACACACACACACACACACACATGCACACACACACAGGGATATGAGTACTAAAACCTCAAATGGAGTTAAACCAAAGGTTGACCAAGTAACAGCAACATGATAGCATAAATAAATAAATCCCTGAATTATCATAATTTCCAAATACTGAATTATATGATAAAATAACTTATAGTGACACTAATTTTATGTTCCCTTACCTTATAAAAAATTTGAAGACATATACTCCCTAGAAATTAATTTAAAACCTTCTTTAGTTATTGAGTAAACAATTGTAGTATAAGTTGCAAGTATCAAAGTTCATAGACATTTCTACCTTTAAAATTGCTATTAATTTACTTATTATAAAGAGGGTTTTTGACTTAACACACATACTTCAAACGATTGGTAACCAAAAGTAGCTGCTACTTAGCTGTACAAGCTCTCATTCTATTGAATATTTGGACATAGGAACATAGGTAAATTAATGACAATGTGTAAGCTATCACTGAAGCACAGAAAAAAAAAATTCTCATATCAAACAAAAAAAAATAAAAATAAAAAAGTTATTAAAAGAGAAAGAGGGATTAACATGGATGAAGTTTATAAAAGAACGCATGAATAAGCAACCAAAAATAAGAAATATTAAGTGCTCAGAGCATGATTTCACATTTTACGTTTTGCAGGCATCATAAAGAATTCATTGTCCCTGACCAAGCGTAGAAGAAGGAATAAAGTAAAAATTGCAGAGCACCTTTTGTTTGGCAAGGAAGAGGGCCCCACTCTCTCCCTAGAGGGATGGGGGTTTGAGTTTTCATTTGGTTTGAACAGTGTTATTTTGACTTCTTTTGCAATTGGGGTCCTCTTTGGTTTGGTAGTTTGAGATATATATTTATATGAAAGAAGAAAATGCATAAATTCACATACTGGACGCAAAGGAAGACCAAGTGGGCTGAGGACACAATTTGTTCTTGGCACAATCCGATCCCGAGGGTGATGGTATCTACAAGATGATCCAAATTTACAGTCCCCAGTCCTCAAGTAGTATTGGCATTCAGGCTCCCCGGGCCTTTCTGGAAAAGTTTGTTCCTTTTGAGTACCACTTGATGGGCCAGCAGCAGAAGTGGGCGAAGGGTAAGGTCCCCCAAGTGCAGGTGTTGGAGAAGATAGTTGTGTTACACCATATAGAGAAGTTGCTCCAACTGCAGGCTGTGCACCAGGAGACGGAACGGGACTTACAGGTGCCTGAACCACATAAGCCAAGGGCAGTATGAGAAATGCATATACTTTAGGAACGACTCAAAGCAAAAAAGGCTATAAAATTACCGAGTAAGGATTCCAACCCTGAATAGGAACCATTCCAGGGGACAACAGTACAGGACCGTAAGCCCCTTGCACATATGAACCAGGTAACAGCGGAGGCCTCACCCTCAAGCTGGTGGATGCCCCTCCATATTGGTCAGGTATAGGGATTGATGGTGACTGCACCGGCTGATAAAACTGGGATGCAGATTCTGGCATTGATGTGCCAGCTGGTTGAGGATGGTGGAATTTACAAGTTATACCAAATTTGCACTGCCCCGTTTTCAAATAGTAGGAGCATTCTTTCTCACCCTGTTACAATAGAAGAAAAATATTAAAAAAAAAAAAATACTGTCTTATAAGTGCCTTGACAGTTTATTAAAAAGGGAATATCAATATCCATTGTTTCTTTGCGCTGAAAAAGAAAAATAAAGAAGAGAATTCAAACCGGTCGTAATGGGTATCCAAGTGTATTTAGCGGAACATGGCTCAAGGATCCACCTCCATGTTTTGGATGGTGGAACTTGCAGGAAGCGCCAAATTTACAGGTTCCAGTCTTCAAATAAAACTGCAAAGAACAAAAAAATAATTATTACATTTGCACAATTTACAAATAATTGACAGTGAAAAAAGGAGAAACTTTGTTAGTATGTGTTTCAAGCACATTTGCATTCCAATTAACATTATACCTGACAAGGGGGTTCCCCCGCTCGTTCTGGGTACTCACCAGTAGCCCTTACAGCTGCCTCAACCTAAATAACATCCAAAATAAAGGAGATATGAGAAACCATTTATTCATTTTAGTTGCTGATTAGAGCTAATAAAAACAAAATAACCAAAATTCTGAACTATGGATTTTTGCATTATTTGTCATTGAGTAAGACAAAACCTCCACTTGAAGAAGTGGGTGAGTTTGTAGTTCACGAAAACCAAAACACAATCTAAAACCATAAACTTATGCTCTCTCCTTTTCATTGATCCCCAGAAACCAAACAAACAACTTGACTAGAGGAAAAAATCAGAGAAAACCCCTTTTAACTCAAGAGTCTTAAACCAATGCCTAACCATGCAGAACTAGCACAATAATCATTTGCTTTATCAACGCACATTCTACATTCGATTACAGTACAATAACTTATGATTGCCTATTGAATATAAAATCATAAGCGAAATGGAATACCCACAAAGAAACCCTATCAGCTATCGGTGCTAACACAGTTAAAAATACAAATGATTGAGAGGTTACCGCTGCGCGATTGCGAGGGTGATTATAACGGCACCTGCCACCATATCCACAAAATCCAGTTCGCATATAATACACACAATCAGGCACTCCGGGCCGCTCCGGATATGATTCACTGCTAGCTAGCCCCAATCGCCACATAGATTCTACACTCAACGAAACCAAAAAAAATCAAGCGCAAAAACCCTAATCCCACTTCACATTTCCAAAACCCTAGAAACAATAATAAAAAATAATAATAATAATAACAAAGAGCGGCACACTCTAACCCCAAACAAAAAATACAAATGCGAGCGAAATTAAACCAAAATTAAAATGAAAATGCAAAAAAGGAACAAACCTTCTAACCCGGTTTCGGCTCCAGTGGGACTCCATTCGGGTTGCTGACCCGATTGCGACCCATTCCTTGCCTGGTTCCGACCGTACAACTCCATCGAAACGGGGTTTTCTTCTTTTGGAAGAGGAGAGGATTCTGTACCACTTTACTACGAAAAGGTTCCTAGGGATACTGTTACAGAATGTTCTAGAAGGATCGGAAGAGCTCGATCGAGTGAGACAATACACTAGTCTAGGCGAAGAAGAGATTTGATTTTTGAGATGCTTTAACAGTAATGGGAGCTTATGCTCTCTCTCTCTCTCTCTCTCAATACTGTACGGTCTGGTTTTGAGTCCTTTTTAGCCTTTTTTATTTATTTTTTTATTTTTTTATCGCTCTCTTAAGTTAAGTCTGATTTTTCTCGTTCTCTCTTATTTTTTCTTTTAATAAATATGAAAATTTAAAAAGAAAACGAATATTTTAATATTTTTCTTTTTGGGTTTATGTCTCTGCCTGTTTGTTTCCGTACCCGCCAAATCCAACACCAGGAAAGGGTAATTTTCGCGGAAAATGTTTAAAGCCGTGGTTTGGGCTTAAACTGGTAACCGACACTAGAGTTTGTTGTAATTACCAAAGTAGCCTTTTGATGCCTTATTATAGATTTAATGGAACAGACAAATTGGATTTTGCTTATGTCTTTTGGTATTTTGTTAGGTCCTTACTGTGTTTGCCTTTGGCCATTCATTGTTTCTTTTTTTGCATTCAGATTGTTTTTTTTTTTTTTTTTTCATTTTTTGCATTAAATATCATTGTATTGTGTTTGTTACTACTAAAATTAATTTTGGATCTTAAATAACTGTTGATTTTTGTTTGGTCATGTTTTGTTTTTTCTTTGTTAATTCAGAAGTAATGCGATATTTGGTTCGTGAAATTGTTAAAAAATATAGTAGTTATTTTATATAAAATAATTATTTCAAATTTTACTATAAATTTAAATAAATAATAGTTATTTCATATAATTATTATTATTCTTCAATTTTGTAAAATATATATTCTATATGAATTGAATAATAACTATTTTACAACTTAAAAATAATATATTTTCTTATTTAACCATTTTAAATTTATTTCATATTATCTTCTACTATCCATTACCTCTACTCCACTCACCACCCGCCATCACTATTCACCACCCTCGACACCACCATCCATCAACTCCCCCCACCACCACCACACACACACACACATATATATATATAGTGTATTGATAGATTTAGTTTTCCAACTTTGCAAAATTTGACAATTCAGTGTATAACCTTTTAAAAGTTACAATTGAGTGTCTGAACCTGTTAAAAAAAGACAATCAAGTGTAATTGCCTGTAACTGATTGTTTAATGCTGATATGGAAATACATTTGTAATTTTTTTAAAATGACGTGGATTTAAAAATTATAAAATGACTAAATTGTCCCTTAGATTCTCCCAATTACCTTAACATATAAAACAATCTACCAAAACTATTAGGTTTTCCCCTAATACTCAAAAATTGGGGATTTTTCAATAGATGCAAATTGGGATTTTTTTTATTTAGTGTTATTTTCCAATCAATTGGTTGATGTTAGAGTGAAAAGGGGACATTGTTGAAGCGCTCCAGAAATGACAAGGTAATTCCGGTTGTTTTGATATATATTGGCATGTTGTGTTTTTTTTTTTTTCCTAAAAATGCAATTTGGTTTTGGTTTTCACTGTAAATCTCTAAGTTAATGTCTTAATTAATCAACAATTACTGTATAAAGTTTGTTGTCATGTGGTCCGCTGGTCCCTTGTTGTTTGCTATCTGATGTGTCTTGTATGATAATTAAAAGGTTTGCTATCACTTGGGTCCCTTATGTCCATTGTTGTTTTGTTTGTTGTGTCTTGTGTGTGTGTGTGTGTGTGTGTTTTTTTTTTTCTGTCAATTGTTAAAGTTCAATGTAAAATTCATTCTTCTTTGACTGATGTTTTGAGATCTTCATACTGTGTTGATTATAATTTTTTTTATTCACAGTCATGTGCTTTATGTGCACTGTGGAGTCATGTTCATTGGAGATATAAAGGGAGAGAATAAAATATATGTTGGGAGCACTATAATTGAGGTTGAGATAATATATGTGGGTCAATTAAGTATGGATTCTATTAAAAGATGTGTACAAGGGTTAATAGGAGTAAAAGAGTTGGGAATGATACATTTTAGGCCACTTTGTCAGAGCAATTTAGCAATTGGGCTAAGATCACTATATGAGTTATCTTTTGAAGAATTTGTAAAAGTAATTAAAAAATATGGTGTGGTTGAGCTTTACATAAAGAAAATAGATAAGGAGGATTTTTTAGGAATTCCTCAAAATGATGAGGGTATTTATGACTTAACAGAAAATGCAGTTGTAGACCTTTGTGTTGGTGGTGGCAGTAATGAGTTTATAGCTAGAAGTTCAGGCATTAATGAAGGTTTCATAATTGATGGAGCTAATAAGAGTTTAGGAAGTGAGATAAAAGGTTTGGCAAGCTTACTAGCTGAGTTAAATGATGATGATTTGTTAATGAGTCAATTCATAGTGACTCAATAAGAAACTTATCCATTACTTGCAAATTCATTACATGAAGATCTAGGTGCATTTGATTCAAGACCTGCAGATCTAATAGAAGCAGATCCAACACCTACAAATTCTATAATGATAGATCCCTTATCAGTAGACCAATTATTTGATACGAAAGTAGCAGCTGCTATACATGAAAGGGAGGTTAGAGTTAATGAATTTTAGTACATTGAAGTAGAATTTACTAGGCCAAGAAACCAAACCCAAGTAGCAACTTAATATGATTATGAAGATGAAGCCAGATATTCAGATGAAAATGTGGTGGAATGTAGGTGGCTGTCAGATGATGATGAAGAACTGCAGGAAGTTATGAATTGTCTAAGGAAATTTAAGGATAATAAGAAGAAAAAAATTAAAGGCATTGCAAGTGAAGGAGGTAGCGTAAATGAAGCACCTGGTTTATTGTGTGAGAGTGAGGATTCAAAATACATTGATTCAGATGATGATTATAGTGCATTGAGTTCAGAGGATTTAGAGGGTGATCATACTAGAAGGCAAAAGTCTAAATTCCCTGGATTTCAACAATCAACTGAGAAGGTGTGTTTTTGTTGGGCATGAGATTCAATGGCTCAAAGCAATTTAAAGAGGCCTTAACAAGGTATGAAGTTCAAGAAATAAGAGCTTTGAAGCTTTTGAGGAATACTAAGTCTGAAGTTAGAACAAGGTGTGAGAAGAGTGGTTGCCCTTGGATGATCTTTACAACTTTTGAGTCTGTGACTAAAATATTTATAGTAAAAACATACATAAAGGAGCATAATTACCAAATCACCTACAAGAATAGAAGGGTGACCACTTCATGGCTAGCTAAACATTACCTATACAAATTTAAATGTATGGCTGCCATGAAATTGGTTGACATAAAAGGTTTAATTAAAGAATATTTGAAGCTATATATGAGTTTGAATAAGGCTAGGAGGGCAAAGGATAAGGCTATGGCTAAGTTGCAAGGTGACTTGAAGACTAAGTTTGCTATGTTATGGGACTACTTAGGTGAGATCAAAAGGAGTAACCCAGGAATTACTAGAGAATTAGAAGTCAGTAGGCCTATTCCAGAAGAAAACCCTATATTTGATAGGTTATTTATATCTTTTGATTGTTTGAAGAAAGGTCTACTTAATGGATGTATAAGAGTTATAGGATTGGATGGCTGCTTCTTGAAATGAATAATTAAGGGGGAGTTATTGGCTACTGTTGGGAGAGATGGAAACAATCAAATGTTCCTTGTGGCTTGGGGTTTGGTGCTTACTAAGAGAAGAGAAATATTGGAGTGGTTTATAAAAAAAGTTAAAGCTTGATTTGGCACTTAGAGATGGAAATGACTGAACTATAATCACAGACCAACATAAGGTAAATTTGCATTTATTTTCTCATATATTACTTATACATGCTTGAATGGTTTATATATTTTAATATATACTTACATGAATTTGTAGGGATTATTGGATGCTATAGATAAAGTACTACCTAGGGCTGAACAAAGGTGTTGTGCTAGACACCTATATGCTAATTAGAGAAAGAAGCATGGCAGAAGTGAGGAGCTTCAGAAGCAATTATGGTTATGTGTCAAGTCCTCAAACATGCCTGATTTTGAAGCCAATATGAAGAAGATGAAAAAGTTATCACCTACAGGCTTTGATGATATATTACATACGCACCCTAGGCATTTGTGCAGAGCCTATTACATTGAGATAAAATGTGACATAGTTGATAACAACTTGATTGAAGCTTTTAATGGTAAAATCATAGAAGCTAAGACAAAAAATGTCATTTCAATGTTGAAGGATATTAGAAAATTAGTGCTGACTAGGCTGCACACTAATAGGGATATAACAAAAAATTGGATTGGTAGATTTGGTTATAGGATTAGGAAGAAGGTGCATGAGAGTTATGTAGAAAGTGGTGAGTGTCAAGTCACTTGGAATGGTGATATAGGCTTTGAGGTTGCACAAAAAGGGGATACCTATACTGTAGATTTAAAGAATAAAACATGTCATTATAGGAAATGGGAATTAACTGGGATCCCTTGTCCCCATGCAATTTGTGCCATTTTTGAAGTAGATAAGGATCTGCTAGATTATGTACATGAATATTATACAAAAGAAAAGTATTTGCAAGCCTATTCCCATATGATGAAGCCAATGAATAGTTCAAAGTTTTAGGAAAAGACAATGAAAGATCCACCACAAACCCCACCCTATAAAAAATGCTTGGTATGAAAGCTAGAAATAGGAGAAAAGAAGTTGAAGTAGGGGCTTTTGGTTATAAGCTTTCAAGAAATGGAAGAATCATGACATGCAGGCTGTGTTTCACCAAGGGACACAATACAAAAAGGTGTCCAATAATGAAAAAAAAGGATGAAAGAGCAAGCTCAGAATGTCCAAGTCAATCAGGCAGTAAGTGCTTTATACTATTTAAGTTTTCATTTTATATTAATACTTTAGCTTGTACTAATATTCATTTAACATGTACACAGGAATTAGTTTTTGGTATGCAATATGAGGTTCAGAATACTCAAGAAAATGCAAATCATCAATCTCAGGTTGACAATACTCAGGACTCTACAAATCTGCAACCTCAAGTACACAATACTCAAGAATCTACAAATATGCAAACTCAGGTATATATGTAAGCAAATTGAAATCTATTAACTAGTTTATTACTTGAATTTACAATTGTGTTATGAATGAAACATCTGAAGGTTAATGATGGCCCAACTCAGTATGCACATAGAAGTCCAGTTAGATTGCCTACAACTAGCAATTTAATTGATGCATACATAAGCCATGACAGAAGCCCAGGTAGATTTAGTGGCGAGGTGTTCTGTAAAAGGAGATCGAATGCACCTAGATACATTCTTGGTTTAGCCTCACAACCTCCTGCAGGATATGGAGTATACATAAATGTTGACACTGGGCCAGTGTCTATAAATGTAACCTGAATGACCTTTATTTAATTTTTTTAATTTTTTATTGATTAGCATATGCCTCATTAACATGTTTACATTGCCTTGTGTGTGTGTATGTGTGTATATATGTATATATACAACCAAAAACACCTTATCAAAGGGTCATATACTCAGATGGCAAAGTTAGGATTGGACATGAACCTGAGCCCTCATTTGTGACAAATAAAAAGTAATGATTCAAAAAATGGGGAAAAAACTTCATTTCAGCAAAACAGTTGGAGTTATTATTTTACATGACTTATCAAATGCTTGAGAATATATTAGATTGGGATGAGATGTTAATTGGGTGCTAAGTCTATAGATGGTTGGTACATGTAGGAGAATAAGCAAAAAAAAGTGAAAGAAAATAAGGGAGCTGCAAGAAAGAGGAAAAATGATTCAACTAATCATGATGAATCAAGAAACAAGAAAAGTAAGTCCAAGGTTGGACAAAGCAGCAATGGAGGGTAAAGCAGCAATATAGGACAAAGCAACAATAAAGGACCTTCACCAAGGGATCAAACTTGAATATAATTAAGATTCTACTGCTAGATGACCCAACTAAATTTGACTTGGGACTTGTAATTTTGTTTTTTGTTATCTCTACTGGGGACAAACAATACAAGTCCATCTAATATGTTTTGAGCACATTTATCTTATTTGGTTAATTGCTTTAGATGAACAGAGTACATTTGATATGTATTTGGTAACTTAGATAATCTTAACTCAATTTTAAATATTTATCTTAACTCAATTTTAAATGTTTATCTTATCCATAGTTGCAACTTCTAACAAATTTTAAGGATAATTTGTCTATTTGTGTGAATTAACTTTTTTTTTTATTGAATTCATTGCAACTATAATCTGTAAGACATTTCTTTTTGTATTCACTACATTAGATATTGCATGACTAATTAATTAGCTTCATAACTCTTTCAGACATTATATCAAGCACCTTGTATGCATAAACCAACACTGCAACAATTCAACATGAATGACTATATTTCAGACCAAATACTCCTTCCAAAGCACGAACAACGTTTAAACCATTTCACGGTAGAAAATTATCAACATAATATAATCATTAACAGAAAATAATCAATTTGAACAAGAGTATAAATTTAAAGATAGAAGTAGATATAAAAATTATTTTTTTTTTCATTAAATACGACAATAACATATTGTTTACACAAAATACAGTGTACAATTGTCCAATTGCAGAATTGCAAACCTATTGGTTAAAAAATAAAAATATAAAGATAAGAATTGTCCATGCCCATAACCACTTCTCCCTTCTCCAGCTCCTATCCCTTTCATCTTTTGCTTTTCTTACTCTACACAGTAGTCTAAGTACAATTACCTTTGCTCTCTCACAAATATCAAGATCAAGCCATCTGAAATATCCACATCCCTCATTTCGTTTAGCAATCTCACAAATATCAGGATCAAGCCATCTGAAATATCCACATCCCCCATTTCATTTAGCAATCTCACAACACATAAATCACCTACCTGGGTTTTGATCGGTCCACGATGTTTTTACAATGCATCGCCTACCACACATGCAATTCTCAGCAACAACGACCATTTTAGCAAGTTTATGGTGTTTTAGAGAATGAAAAAGATAGAATTTCAAATAATTTGAAAACTGAGAAAGCCATAATTGAAATTGGGAATTGAGAAATTTTGGTAGAATGAATTAGGAAAATGAATTTCAATTTGAAATCCCTAATTTAAAGAATTTGGAATTTATTTTTTACCATTTTAATTTTACCGTTGGTTGTCCAAGTCACCTACCACGTGTGTTTTCACTTAATCCTATCAGCATATGACATCTGTCAATTTACTTTATCTCTCTTTCAGGTAAGTACTTTGATAAAGGCTAATGGTTCAAAACTTAGCAATTACACTTGATTGTCCTTTTTTAACAGGTTTAGACATTCAATTGTAACTTTTAAAATTTTAGACACTGAATTGTCAGATTTTACCAAGTTAAGACACCAAATCTATCAATATCCCATATATATATATATATATATATATATATATATATATATATATATATATATATATATATATATATATATATATATATATATATATATATATATATATATATATATATATATATATATATATATATAATTTTATTTAAAAATAATTAATTTAAGTTCATAAACTAAATAATGGAATAATATTTATTTAAGAATGGTTATTTTATTTATACTAGTTATATTCCATAAGAATTATTATCGTATTCCATATCTATTCTATTCCATTAATTGAACATTACCTAAAATCTATGTTGATTCTTTTACTACTCAATAAGTTGCTAAAACTAGGACTAGTACATGGTGCATTCGTCAGTACTCCCTACGTTTTAAAATATTTGTTACTTTATAAATTGTATTTTGTTTCATAATAGTTGTCATTTTATGATTTTAAGAAAATATTTTTTTTTTCAATTTTATCATCCATTTATCTCTCTATTAAACATTCACATTAATTATTTTTGTTTATCTGCATCAAAATAAAAAAAAAGGTATTTTAGTCTTTTGTAACTTATAATTATGATAATTAAATAATTTTCTTAATTTATGTGCTGAAAGCATGAAACCTTAAACGACTATTATTTTAAAATAAAGAGAATAATTTTTAATTACTCTCTTCATTATGAAAAAAGTGATCATTAAAAAAGTTAGTTTTGTTCATAAATAAGTGGCCATTTAGCAACCCAATAAAAAAATTAAAATGACTAATTTATCCTTCTATTTTTCAAGTATGACAAATATTTTTCTAATTTATTTTATAATTAATAGAGGTCTTTTTGATAACTTATAATAAAGTTATTATTATATTAAAAATGATAATTTTTTTTAATGGTCATTTTTTTAAAATGAAAGGAGTAATAGATATGCCTCATTCATAACACCAATGCAGTGGGATTTTCAAATGTTTTGATTTAGTATATATATTTGGATTTTGTTTCCATATTTTCTTATACATATGGATAAAAAATTAATTTTTTACTAACGGCATTCACTATGGAGGTTTGTATTTTAACTATTATCCTAATTTGGTCGGAACACAAGATTATCTGCTAATCATAATTAATATGGTTTGACTTTCCCTTTTTCTTAAGGAGTTTGAAAGTGTAGAGTTTGGGTTCGCGTCAATTATTTATTGTTATTAATGCAAGTTTTTATTGATTTGACAAAAGTTATTAAAAGAGAAAATTATTTTAGTCCATTTGACATTTTGTAAATAAAAAAAAAATGAGATTGTCTAAAAAAATATATCTTATTATTTAAATTTTATTAATATTAAAATTATGTTCTTAGTATTTAAATTAGTTGATCAAAATGCAAATAAGTTACATATAATTTTGATTATAAAATTCACAATAAAATAAAATGAATATAATAAAATACTCATGTAATTTTAATTTTTATAATATACTAAATAATATGAATTGATTAATAAGCCAATTATAAATAAAAAAACATTTTGAATTGATTAAATATGATTTATTTAATCATTAAATAATGAAAATTTTAAATTCGAGTTTTATATAAATTTTTATCAATGCAATAAAAATTATTTATCATATAATTTAATATTCACAATCCATTTTGATAATTGTATATGAAACAAAAATTAAAATGCTTTTGTGAAATCCAAAATTGAAAACTTTTTTTTTTTTTTTTCACACTTTTGATATCCATGACATGATAATTTTTGTTGTTATTTGCAAACTAACACAGAAAAAAGTAAATATTGAAATAACATTTGGCCGCCTTGATTAATCATTATTGGATGGCAATCAAGGAATCAACACATCCCATCCAAGCATACGTACGTTAATTTGCTTATCCAATTAAGATTTGATTTCCTAGCAATGTTGGCTTTTTCATGAACGTCAGAAATAGGATAATGAGAAACTATAGTTTAAAATTAGTTTAATAAATAATTTTATCCTGAGTTTTATGTAATTTTATATATTTTTTTACATAATTTTGTATATATTTTTTACAATTTCATCTTAATTTAAAAAGTTGAATTGTAATTTTACTATAAATTAAAATTGTGAAAAATTAATTAAAAATTAAAAAAATAAATTGATCTTCAAACTTATTATATTATATTATCAATTTAAAAATAAAATTTCAATTAATTCATATTAAAATTTAAAAATTATATTAATAGTACCATATAATAAATTTCAAAATCAAATACATTTTCACCCCTTAAATTAACATAAAATTATTATTATTATTATTATTATTATTATTATTATTTAATTTAACTTTCAAGTATAATTGTGATTGAATTTATGAATTAGCATGTAATTGACAAAAAAATAAAATATAATTGTAAAAAATTATGAAATTCAAGGTAAAATTATTTATTAAACCTTTAAAATTAGAGGCACTTACACTATTTTTTATGGATTAAAATTTATTTTTTAAGTTTGTATTAACAAATAAATTATAAATATCAAAATATACATATTAAATATAAAAATCCTTATTTATTTTATATGTTTAAGTTATAATCGTAAATATATTCATGCAACAGATGTGACGTAATATTTATTTTCTCACGTTTACAATTATAAAATAATTCTTTGAAACTCCCTCGTTCCACAACACAAAGTCAAGATTTTCAAATTTAGTCCGGCGTTTAAACTAATAAAACCATAGAATAATGGGTTTAAAATTTAATTGAGGATCAAACCAGAGTTCAATCAAAATTAAGTAAATGTTAATTATTTTATAAACTATATTAAATTTTTTATTAGTAATCACAATAAAATTTAAATTAACATTATGACAATAATTTATAAGTTAATAATAAAATAATATTAATCAAATTTATTATTATAATTTATAAGTTAATTATTAAAATAACATTAATAAAATTTTAAAACAATAACTTAATGTAAATTAATTATTTAATTTTAAAAATTTTACAATGTTAATATTGCACAATAGCAAAAATAGTCAAAATATAAGTCTATATAACCCATATTTTATATTTATTGATGTAAATTAAATTGATATAATTTTGGTAAATAAAAAAAAGTAATTTGATGAATGTAAATTTTTTTACTAAAATAGATTATGAAAAAGTAATTAAAATTGTGATACATATATATATATATATATATATATATATATATATATATATTGATTGTAAATATACAATTGTATATCTCATGCATAAATGATTTTGAGGATTCAAAATAAAAAAAAATAGTGGTATTTACTATCAATAATATAATGAAGACAATCATTCAATATAGATTGATTATAAATTTGATTTAAATCCAATATAGTGCCTAAGAATACATAAAAAATATATCGATTAAATTTTTTTTAATAAATAAACCCAAATATGAAATTCAGAAGGAACAAATAGGAAATGATACTAATTCAATCTTCATATTTTTCTTTTTCAAATTGAAAAATCTACAAATTATAATTCTAATGCGTACATATATAAATGGTATAACAAGAGCAATAATTTCCAGAATTTTTTTTATATAGTGAGTAATAATTATGATTACCTGCTGTTCAATTATAAGATTTTATTTGTATACACATAATTGTAGATATACAACATGACAACTTTGTGTTAAGCACATATGGTTAAGGATGGCTCATTTATACCAACAAGTGCTGGTTTGAATCTAATGGATGGCATTTTCTATATTTTTAGAATTCGTCGTAGGACCGGCTTACCCTCTTAAAACGGATTGATTTGACCAATCTATTAATTTTTGACCGACTTATATAAATTGTTAAAAAATTTTGTGCAAAAGGGATTTTTTATCCAAATCAAATTGGCTATTTCCAATTAAATTGCTCAAACTGATCGGATCAGACCGGATTTTACAACACATCACAAAAACACATAAACCAACTTTATATTTTCATGTGGAAATCTGAACTTATTTGATGGTAAATCTGGATTTATAAAACTACAATCCTTTTTTTCATTGGGGTAATTTTGGTAAAACAGATTTTCAGGTGGAAAGATATAAAAAATTAAAAATCCAAAAAAATGGATTCGGGCATGGCATGAGAAGCTTTGGGATTCGTAACAACCCAATAAGAAAATGACACGCGTACTTCACTGTGTATCAAAGTGAGATTGAGCCGGAGGACTCAAGTTCCCAGTCTCAAAGACTCGGAAAGAAGGGAAGTCTATCCTAACCCAGTTTAAGTATATTTTGAATCGTACTCGGTTTAGACTAATCCATTTCACCAAACAGGACCTTATCAGTACGCCAGTTCTTTCTTCTTCTTCTTTTCCTACTCTGATAGTATATCAGTTCAAGGCTATCCCAAAATTCGCTAGAATTACTGTAGGAGTTGAAGGTTGGAAATATCCAAGTTTCAGGACAACCATGGCCAGCTTAACAACCAGCTTAACTGCTCGAACACTTGCTAATCCCAATAAATGCCCGGTACGACAGCGTTTTGGAGTACAGTTCAGAAGAAGCTGTGTGTTCCTTAGACCCTCGCCTACACGCAGAAATCGAAGAATCGTTTGCATGGCGGTGCGTATGATTTGCGTCGAGGAAAAATGAAAGAAAAGAATCTATCCGTTTGTTTGCTGAGAAAATTGAGTAATAGATAAGAAAACGAAGAAAAATTTACGTTATAATTAATGAGCGTAAGCTTTTAAATAAATATCTAATTTGAGATAAATTGCAGGAGCCTTATTTGATAACAAAGCTGGAATCCGCAGAGAAGACGTGGAAAGAATTATCGGTACGCTTTATTTAGGTTTTTGTGGAAGTCTGATTTATTGAAGCATGAAAAGATTTCGTGGTAATGTGTATGCTTGGACATTGAAGTTCAGTTAATTTTTCAATAATAGAATTTGGTTTGGCTGCATTGAATTTCATAAGATTGAATTGATGGAGTCAAATGAACATTTGAGTTTGAAATTGTGGAATTCATTTATACCAAATAGTTTTAGACTATAACTAAACCAAATTTGGGCTGAGCACTTGTGAAAATAGGTTTTGTGGGTTTAGCTGGTAATTTTTAAGAAGGTGAAGAAACAGTGTTCTTAGATATTTATACCGTTGAATGCATTGTATCACATCTGTTGTTAAGCATCATTAGTTTATTAATATACGTGAGGCATTGAGTTTTAGCTTACACCAGAAAAATTGCAGGTTAAGCTAGCTGATCCAGATGTTGTCTCAAATCCAGGCGAATATCAAAAGCTAGCACAGTCTGTAGCAGAGCTTGATGAAGTATGGCAGTTCATCTTTCTGCTTCCCTTTTTCTTGTTGAAATACTCTGATGCAGTTGATTATAGTTCTTTTTTTTTTTTTTGAACTACAGTTTTCTTTTGCTTTTGGGAAATTAGGTTGTGTCAACTTATAGGAGATTCAAGGATTGTGAGAAGCAGTTAGAAGAGACAAAAGGTTTAGCCTCAGTTTGCTTCTTCTGTTATTAGCATCACTTTGCTTCTTCTGTTAAATTCTTTCTGTTTTGTCGGCTTCAACTTTAAATTAACATCCTTTTTCTTCCTGCAACATGGCAGCTTTAGTGAAAGAGGAAGGAAATGATGAAGATATGACTGAGATGATAGCATATGAAATTGAATCTTTATCCAATGACCTTGAAGAGCTTGAGGAGAAGCTTAAGGTGTTATTGCTTAATATAATGCTCGTGTTCAACTTATCACAATCTTACTAAGTTCTGTTGGTTGTTAGCTTGGGAAAATTTTATGGTCTATATTAGTTTACTTTTTCAATCAACCACTTATCATATTCTGATTGTAACATCTTAAACCAAAATTAGGTTATTGGGGAGATTGTTTGTTGAGTGTGCATGATTAACATTGTTTGTTGAGTGTGCATAATTAACATTAAGCATTATAGTTGCAGGGGGATTGCCATTTTCATCTCCTCTCATTGGATTATTATTTTTTATTTGAACTTTGTTTTCATTTATCTCCTGTTTTCCATTTGACAGGTCCTACTTCTACCCAGTGATCCTCTCGATGCAAGAAATATAATGCTTGAAGGTTGGCATTCTCTTATCCAGTTAATAAATTTCACTTGCGGTCTGTTTCGCTGTTTGTAAGTCATCTGCTGTAGAGAAAGAGGCTATGGAGCTCTGTATCTAATAGATATTTCTTGCAGCCATTTAAATACCTAATAAATTTTTATTGCTGCTATTTGAATTCATTTAGGTGGGAATTCTGATACTACCTGAAACTTTTTAGGACTATAGACAAAAACCGAGAAGGGAAATATCTGACCTTGGATTACTTAGATCTTGTTGATTTTCTTTCTGCTAAACCTTGGTTCTGCATTTTTTCAAATATGTAATCTTAATACCTTCTTTCTCCCTCCTATTATAAACTTTGTCAATTTAATATTCTAATGCTGTCCTTATGCTAAAGATTCTGTTAATATGGCAGATAAAAAAAAAAAAAATTGAACATAGTTGCATATGCTCTAATGTTGGTGGTCATTATCTCCTATTTCACTCATTTTATTGATTTTCTTTTTTTGCTTGGCAGTAAGGGCAGGTACTGGTGGTGATGAAGCTGGACTATGGGCTGGTGATCTTGTAGGTACATGTTCCTTTTATCTCCCATGTCTGTTGTGTCTTTGTTCTAGGCTCTAGTGTTTTAATAGGCTCCACTGCTTTAACTTTTCACTTTACACTAGCACACCCATGGTGGATGTGTATCATACGCTTAAAATGTATATGGGTGCTTGAGCTTGACTCTCCAAAATACAAGGAAAATAATAATTAAAAAAAAAAAAACGCATCTGCAGTGCACAAGGATATGCATTCAACACTCTTACTGGAGTTTGTGAGATATAAACTTCATATTATACAAAATATTTTGAAAGAAGAAATATTTTGAAAGACAACTTCTCTATGTATGAAAAAAGTAGAGCAGAACCAAAACTGCATGTTGAAATATGTGGCATCAATTGTTGGACATACTTGAAAAAGTATGTAACATATAGAAGTTTCCTGTGAAGTTTTCTAGGATCATATTTGGCTCAATTAAAAATATCTTGATTTGTTTGCACAATGCTTATGCGAACTTTACCTTTTTTCCCCCATTACCCAGGTCCGTCTCTATCAAAAATACAGTGAGCGAAACTCTTGGAAGTACTCTGTACTCTCAAGTTCTGAGGTAGATATGACTGATATATATGTCAGCAAAATATGTGTTCATTGTTGATGTTTTGACTGGCAAATCTTTTTACCATCTAAGGCTGAAAAAGGTGGATACAAAACCTATGTGATGGAAGTAAAAGGAAATCGTGTCTACAGCAAATTAAAATATGAGTCTGGTGTTCATCGAGTTCAACGTGTTCCTCAAACTGAAGCACAGGGACGTGTGCATACTTCTACTGCAACTGTAGCCATCATGCCTGAGGTATAGTATATCTCACAGATAGATTAGGCATTATCACTACTCCATCTAAGATCTGAAAGGATATCCATGCCATGCTGTTTTTCAAATATATGTGAAAATGAAAAGGAATATATGTGTTTCCTTGTTTGAACTAGGTTATCATGTGCCACAGATGTTACTGCAAGTCTGCAACATCAAGTTCTGCTAGAATTTTTAAATCTTTGATAGGCATAGTGTGCATTGTCTACTTGAAATATTTGATTTGCGATTAATATATATATATTTTTAACTTTTTGTTTCATAAATTTTATTGACTCATCACATTAAGGTTTTTGGATATAGGTGTAGGACTGTGAACCGTAGTTCCTTAGTGCTGAAGATGCTTGGTGTTGAGCCTGATGGAATAGTCATGATGTAACTAAACTTGATAAATTTGATATTAGCACTTACTATCTCAGCTCTCTTTTACATCCTCTTTGATCGGGTGCATTGGAATTCGTATGCTTACGTTTTGTGGTGAATTTAGGCAGATGAAGTTGAGGTGGTAATAGATCCAAAGGATATTGAACTTACTACAGCAAGGTCTGGAGGTGCTGGAGGTATGAAAGACGTGATGTTAGCTTATATTTTAATTAAGCGAATAGACTTCTCTCTCTCCCTATCCTTCCATGGGCACATCCAAGAAAAATGAAAAAAAAAAAATTCTCTTTAATCATTTTGCACATGATCTCCTGCAGGGCAAAATGTCAACAAGGTGGAAACAGCTGTTGATCTTTTCCACAAGCCAACAGGAATTCGCATCTTTTGTACTGAAGAAAGAACACAGCTTCAGAATAAGAACCGTGCTCTCCAGCTTCTGCGAGCAAAACTGTAAGTATCAACCACTCCATGTATTTGTCACTTACTCTACCGATCTTGATGATTTCAAGTCGCGTATAATTTTCCTTTTACCCCAATGCTTCATTTCCTGAACTTCTCGACGAGTAGTGAATTCTTGAACTTCTTCTGTACAAATGAAAAAGTCACAAGTAACTTAATGTATCTATTTTTCTGTCCATATTCACGTGTATTTTTTTCCCATGATGAACTACTGATTCTTTCTATCAGTTCTGTATTATCAGCCTAGGATATGAATCATCTAAAATTATCCTTTTTCTTTTCCAGTAAATTGACCATAAAGCATGAACTTCTAACAGGTATGATATCAAAGTAAGGGAGCAGCAAGAGTCAATAAGGAGTCAACGAAAATTACAGGTATATCTTGCTTTAGGGTCATAAAAAATCTTATCAGAATGCAAGATTAGAGGAGCAAATATCATGTATTTTTTCTCCTTTTTTTTATTATTTTCTTTTTTCCTTCTTATACTTGTTCTTTTTTCTTTTAAAATAATTTTTTTTTTAATTTTTTTTTCATTGTTGTATTTGCTGTTAGTTTTCAAATTGAAGGAATCATCATAATCATGTTTCCTTCACTTGAGATGATATGCAAGATGACTTAATTCACATTATAATTTACAAGGCAGACATTACATTATTGTAAGATCTGTATATGTTTAGTGGAGATCTTGTATTTTTTTCCCCCAATACTTTGATTTTTGCTTGGATATTACAATGCTCAAGTATGGGCAATGTTCATACAATTATAACATGTTTTGTTTAGCAACTTTGTTGCTTCATTAGTTCCTCCAGTTGCAACAAAATTCTGCAGTGGCACATGAGCAACAATTCGTTACTTTAAGGCTAGTTGTCTTTCATGGATTATGGATCTAATCTGAATGTGCATAGCAGCATCCCTTGAATGAAGGGAAACAGAAAGGAACTTGTAATGTTATCAGTTCTTGGGGACAAGATAATGATCAATGCTTTTGGTGGCCTCTTTCTTATCTTTATTTTTGGCAAATTGCATTCATGTTTGATAAAACATATTAATTGAATATAATACAACATAATCAAATAAAAATTAAAATAGTGATGAGCTGAAAATTCATTCCATTAAATTTTGTTTCACTTCGTGTGGTGGCCAAAACGTGCTCCAGGTGCTAATTTATGTAATCTTTCCAGTTTTTTTTTATCTGCATGATGTTTTGAGTGATATAACTGGTACAATACATAGTATCAAATGATTCAAAGATATTGGACTAAAAAAATACGTCTTTTGTTATATTCTTAAAATGCAGGTTGGGACGGGTGCTCGGGCAGAGAAGATTCGAACATACAATTACAAGGTATTTTATCATTCTCCTTCTGTTGTTAACTGCTCTTTAAGATTTGATTCTCAAGTTGCTTAATGGTCCAAACTTTGATTGATGGTACACAGTGAGTTGAGTTTAGTCTTAAAAACTGTATTTCGTGGAAGGTTAACACTTGTATGTTATTTAATTAGGACAATAGAGTCACCGACCACAGGTTAAAGATGAACTTTGAGCTTACATCTTTTCTTGAAGGTGATATAGAGAATGCAGTGCAGGTATTTATTCTCAGAGTATTATTCTTGTTTTGCATTTGTTCTTTCTTCCTATCCTCGTTTTTTCTTTTTATGATTTGTTCTTTTATCTGGTTCTGGTTCAATAATTAATAAAATATCTGCAAATTTAAGAAAAATATTAAATTCATTCTCGTCTGAAATGCTTGCTTCTTTCAGGCGTGTGCTGCTATGGAGCAGAAGGAACTCCTGGAAGAACTTGCCGAGTCTGTAGGTGCTCCAGCTGGTTGATTTCCAGTATTTTGTTTGCAAAATGATTGGGACATACTCAAGCTATTGAAATAGTGAAAAACCCTTTAAGGGGAAGTGCCACAATCCAAAAAAATATGGAGGAAACAATATTTGCTGCCGCCATGATGCTGTTTTCAATACATTGTAGTTTATTCATAGCAACATTCTGAATATGGATATTCACAGGGCAAATTTGTTTGTATTTTAGGGTTGCGATAACATACTACGGATTTTGGTCTTTTTGACATGTACTTAAATACGATAAATCATTTAAATCTGTAAATCTGTATGATGTATTTAAAATTAAATACGATTAATCGTCAATGTATGCTTCTGCTGTGAAATAATAAAAGCCTGTAAATGTGAAAGCATAGGTGAACTTAAGACATTTTTTATTGCTTGCTAAGCTGTTTTTACTGTTATACTTTACAGTAGCAAAAAGACTAAATAATAACTTTAGCGCATTAACTAAACCGAACTTTCATTGTCAAATTTAGCTTTATCTACTTGGGTTCATCCCTTTTCTCTCTTCTTCTCTCCCGTTTCTTCCTTGCTTGCACTGTCAGGAGCTTTATCTGGGATATAGTCACCGGTAGGACTACTCATTTCTTTTAATTTTTCATGTTTATATCTAGCTTTTGTTTCCAATAAAGTCCATGTCTGAGTTTTTGTGTGCTGTTTTTGCTTCCCATCCGATTGGGTTTTTGTTAACTTGTGAGTTAGGTACTTCTAGCCGCGGTGATGTCTCCAACTACGGCATTGTCCAGTCTGTACATCGTCGTATCCTCCGTCCTATGAAAGTGTTGAGTTCTCATCAGTGGGTAGGGGGAAGTACGACTAGCACAGGTTTGGGAGGTTTAGTTTGATTTGTTTAATATCTTTATCTTTGTGAGTGTTGAGTTTCAAGGCCAATGATGGAAGCCCTGTTCTCCTCAGGCAGTGGCACTTCAATGGAAGGAGAGAAAGGATCCATCAATCTATTATTTTTTGTGTTATGATGCAGTAGAGGGCGAAAATTCAAGGAAATCAATGCTCCTCTTTTCAAGTGGGCTCAATTGCTATGTATTCAGTCATACAAGATCAGTCACCCGCATTGGTAAAGTTCTCTGATGATGACAGAAGTCTTTGCTTAGATCTAGGTCTGATTTTTGTATGAACTTTAAACCAAAGGCAAAATAAAGGTAAATTGGTGTTAGACACTAGGTCAAATTTGTGCTTTCATATTTGAGCTCTACTTGTTATTATGCGATTTGTATTAGGTATTTGCTTTTTTAATGCTAGTCTTATTTCTTTGGCGAAAAAAAAAAAGCTTTCTCTATTCTTAACTTTAAATAGTTTTTTAGTATTGGCTAGTGATATGAAAATATCAAAATATTTAGAGCATTTGGTTTTAATTTAAAATGATAAAAATTTCAACTTTTAATTATAATTTTAAATTGTTGATTATTGCTCTTACCATATTTTTAGGTACGTTATATATCATTTTGAACTCACAATTTATATTATTTATGAATATATGATATTTTTAAAAAAGTTTATAACACTTAAATGTAATAAAATAATTAATTTAATTTTAAATTTATTATATATATATATATATATATATATATATATTAAAATGTAAATTGAAATAATAATTATAAACTAATTTGTTTTGATTGATCTTTCATGGGAGTACATAGAAGTTGCAGAGAAGGCAGCAACAATTATCAGAAAATATCTTTATAATGAGCACACACGCAGGCTTCAGCACAGCTTTAGAAATGGCCCATTTAAAGCACCGGGGTTTATAGATGATTATGCTTTTCTTATTTCTGGGCTGCTCGACCTTTATGAGTTTGGTGGTGGGATCTACTAGTTATTGTGGGGCAACTTAACTACAGAACACTGAGGTAAAATCTGCCCAAGTCATCTTCCCCAATTAATAGCATTCAATATCTGATATGTAACTGCAAATTTGCACAAAAACACCTTTCCAGGATGAATTGTTTCTTGATAGAAGGAAGGAGGTTATTTTAATACCCCAGCGGAAGACCCTTCAGTTCTCTTCCAAGTAAAGGAGGACCATGATGGACAGAGCCCTCGGAATACTCAAGTTTCGTAAATTAATCTCATAAGATTGGCCTCTATGGTGACTGGTAGTAAATCTGATTATTACAGGCATAATGCTGAGCACTTCCTGGTAAATGCCTGCTATACTGAAAATGATTCTTGCCTTGAAACCAAATTGTTTTCTAGTCTTAGAAAAGCTCTTGAACTTGCATAACTTTTTGTTCTAATGTGGTACAAGTGTTTTTCGTGAGGAGACGTATCTCTATGCCTCACTGGAAGCAAGTTGTCTTAGTCGGCCACAAGCCGTCTGCATGGTTCGATAATATGCCAGCTGCTGCTCACGCATCGTAAGATCCAAACAGAACAGTTAAAGCACAGAGATTTCTTTCAACATCAAGCTCATAAACTTGAATTTCACCTTCCCATCTTTTTTGCCTTGTTGGCTTTATACAGTATGATATCTTTCTGTGACGCATTTTATTGCAGGTAATTCATGTAGATCCCACCAACAACGAAGAAATGGAAATTTGGGAAGACAATAATAGCAACATAGCTTTCATGGCAAAGAATATAGTTTTTCTGCGGATAAGGTGGTTGCCCTTGTCTCTCAAAACTTCACCTGTTGTCCCTAAGTCACTGACCGTAAATCTCTTGAAATTTTGCGTTCCATGAAACCTGCTGCTGCATAAAGCTCGATTGGTACAAAATAATGTTTGTGGAAGTACAATGCTCTCTCTAGTTGAAAATGATGTAGCAGCTCCTGTTAGCATAGTGGCGTTGAGCATATATAGGCTGCTGCCTGGTCGTTGTAGTTTTGTAATGTGTATTATTAGGGCACTTAATACAAGTAAAATGTTTGTGCACTTAATAACGAATGACAAAGATATTTTAATAAATATGGTTTTTTTTTGTTTACTTATTTCTTGGGTTGGTGTATTCACAATATTTTTTTTTTATTCTTCAGTTAATTATGTTTCTTATGTGAACATGTGACGAAGGAATTCAACGATTGTGCGATATGTCTGCTAAAAAATCAGTTAAATACTACTTTTAATAACGTTATCTCTAAAAAGCAAAAAGAGCAAGAGGCCAGTTGGCAAGAAGTGAGCCACTTCAAGTGTCGAAAATCGTCCCCAAAACTCCACATGTCAGCCATGACTCGTCAGCTCAGTCCCCACATATGGCAAAATTTCTTAAATCTCACCTTTCTTCTCCACCGCACCATCCTTTCTTTATTGCTTCTTCTTCTTCTATGCTCAAAACACTTGTGCGCTGTTCTCTCTCTCGCCACGCATCAACTACTACTTCTAGTGCCACTAAATTATCGTCGTCGTTTATACCACGACACTGCCCTAATCGAAGAATCGTTTTCCCTCGCTTTGTTGGTCGTTTTCACACACAAAAAGTCGTATCTATGGCTGAACGTCCTACTGAAACGTCGTCGCATTCTCGCAAGTGTACCAATCGTCTCGCTTCTGAACATAGTCCTTATCTCCTTCAACATGCCCATAATCCGGTAATTTCATTTTTTTTTTCCCTTTCTCTCTCTATGAACTCTTTAATTTTGTAATATTTTTATTTGTTTTTAATGAATTGAAGGTTGATTGGTATCCATGGGGTGAAGAAGCTTTTGCTGAAGCGCGTAGAAGAGACGTGCCAATCTTCTTATCGAGTAATTTTATATTTTTCTCTTGCTCTTACTCTTAGTACCCATTATTGCTTTAATCTTATTACAAATTTGGGAAATTGATGGCTAATGTGAATCCGACTTTTGGTTATTTGTTTCTCTGATGCTTTCTATTTGAAGTTGGATACAGCACTTGTCACTGGTGAGATTACTTTTTTTTTTTTTGAAAATCGATTGAAAACCTGTTAAAGAATTTGAATTTGAATGATTAATTAATGGATATTAATTTTTATGTGGTACTTGTTAATAAGGTGTCATGTTATGGAAGTGGAGTCTTTTGAGGATGAAGGAATAGCAAAGTTGTTGAATGATTGGTTTGTTAGCATTAAGGTGAATTCAAATCTCTTTGCTTACGCTAATAGCTTGCGCAATGTGCTTTTTTTTTTTAAAGCACTTTTCTGGATAAGCAACATTTTATTAATTGTGTTCTCTAAACCATTTTGCAAACATGTTCAATGCTACAGGTGGATAGAGAAGAACGGCCAGACGTTGATAAGGTAAGCCTCTTTTTTTTTTTTTTTTGAGGGGTTGCTATCCAAAGAACAGTTGTGATTATTCTTTTAGAAGTCAATTACAAGCTTGAAGTTTGTCCAATTTATTTTGTATCTCCCGAGTTTGTGGATTGTCAATTGTCTCGTCATCGGCTGTTACATGTATAAGACACCTTAGTAAGGTAAAGTGCCAACCATGCATACTAGAAAGGTATACTGTATGTTGAAAGAAGGCAGTAAGTTTCTTTACTATTTCCCTTTCTGAAGATACAGTTGCCTCTGAAGCTGGCCTTGTGTAAAACAACTGGAGCAGAGGAAAATATACATTTTTTGTCTTATGTGATTCAATTTGTTCCATAGTATTTAATTGTTCATAACTTTCTTTGTTTCTCTGAAAGGTACTAAGCAAGCACTTTATCTTTATAGGTTTATATGACATTTGTGCAAGCATTGTATGGTGGTGGAGGATGGCCACTAAGCGTCTTCCTTTCACCTGATTTGAAACCTTTGATGGGTGGGACATACTTTCCCCCAGATGATGAGTATGGAAGACCGGGGTTTAGGACCATAATTAGGTAAGCATTTTGATTCCTCCTCTTTCTTTTTTATGTTCTTGTTTTGGGTGCTCATTGACCAAGCACAGACATATCATGTTGCAATGAAAAGGATCATCAGACTAAACTATGTTTCCTTTTAATTTGTCAAAGATTATTGCTTGCTTGCTTTAGCATCTATTGGTCAATCTGGTGTATACTCTTGTTTTCAGGAAGGTGAAGGATGCTTGGGACAATAAGAGGGACTTGCTTATTAAAAGCGGAGCCTTTGCTATTGAGCAATTGTCTGAAGCATTATCAGCAAGTGCAAGTACAAATAAGTTGCCAGATGGAATTCCGCAAAATGCTTTACATTTATGTGCAGAGCAAGTACGACCTTGGTGTGACTTGAGCTACCGCTTGTTTGTGTTATGTTTGAAGTAAACAATACTTGCGTATGAAATTCTGTCATATGATTGACAAACACAAGGAATGAGTTCTTTTTGCCCTCTTTTGCAATTGCTATCTTCCATTTTTTATTTCCAATGGTAATGGCCTAATGGGATTGGGGCGGGCTTTGGGATTCCCACTTTGTTAGGAATGGGGGTGGAAAAAAAGTACAGGGCAGGAAAGGGTATCCCTATTTCTTTATTTCTATAATTGTGCAAGCCATTAAAAATCGTATGTTTATATGCCGTCATGAAATGTTATGTTTCTATATTAATCTTAGCATACAAATAGTTAATATTTTTAAAAAATAAATGAAATAAATTCTCATAGGCAGACAAGTTTTTTTAAATATTTATATGAGTTGTAACTTATAATAAGAAAAAAATATTTTTAAAGTTGGAACAGAGTTTGGACAAGGCAATTCAGGGCAACCTTATCCTATCCCTACCACTACCTTTGGCAGGATGGATTCTTTGATGGGTTCATGGTAGGGTAAAATTGCCATCTCTATTTTTCGTTTCCATTGTTGGAGAGCTTAAACAATTTTTCTTTTTGGTTATTGACTTGACTGCAATTTTGAGCTGTTTTTGACATTGAAGTCTGGTTCAAATTTTTATTCACTCATCATTTTTTTTTTTTAATTGGTCAAAGTTTAGTGTTTTCCTGGTTGCCAGATTCATAATTTGTGGGCTTCCATTTTTCAAAATTACTTGGCTATATTTTCATTTTTCAAAATTACAAATCCATAGCTGTGGTACCATTTTACTGCCTTCTCTAAGGTCTTCTATTTCATTTCTATTGCAGCTTTCTCAGAGTTATGATTCCAGTTACGGCGGGTTTGGATCTGCCCCAAAGTTTCCTAGACCAGTTGAGATTCAACTGATGCTTTACCACTCAAAAAAGTTGGAGGAGGCTGAGAAATTCAGTGAAGCAAATGAAGGTGTGAAGATGGTTTTCTTCACCTTGCAATGCATGGCAAAGGGAGGCATTCATGATCACATTGGAGGTGGTTTTCACAGATATAGTGTGGATGAACGATGGCATGGTCAGTATATTCTTACAAAAATGTTATTTTTTCAAAACTTTCAAGTAAGGTCTTAAAGAAGAGGTGCTTGGATTTATTCTCTGAATCCCACTCACCATACACTTTGGGGTGTTTAACATGATGGAATTGTTGAAATTGTAGTCATTTCTTGCAGTTCCTCATTTTGAGAAAATGCTGTATGATCAAGGGCAACTGGCTAATGTTTACTTGGATGCTTTCTCCATTACCAATGATATCTTCTATTCTTTTATATCCCGGGATATTCTTGATTATTTGAGGAGAGACATGATAGGGCCAGAAGGTGAAATCTTTTCAGCGGAGGATGCCGATAGTGCTGAGACTGAAGGCTCTAAAAAGAAAAAGGAAGGAGCCTTCTATGTATGGACCAGCAAAGAGGTTTACTTCCTCAAGACTAATTCTATTTTATTTTGATTGGCTTGATTTCTCATGTTTGAAATGTACAGTGGCATATGTCTGAATTTGTCATGAATGGTGGGATACTGATGTTTGCAACTTTCCTCAATGACATTTGATGAGAGTATTTTGCCATGTGATACGCAACAGTATTATTCAAATTCAATATATGTATATCTTTTGATAAGTTCATCATATGGATCTGACCTTGCCTTATATGGATGTTACATGCCATTTGTTATACATATACCTGCATTATCCTGCTTGAAGATCAAAACATGCCATTTGTTATACATATAACTGCATTATCCTGCTTGAAGATCAAACAGAATATACTCCAATATCTGGAATATTTGGTCCCATACAATTTCCAATTTCAAAGTATTGTCCCATTCTAAATGCCTGGGAAAGCTCAGGGTATTTTGTTATTGTTAACTGTTGGATTGCAATGATCCATCATTTTACTACCTCATATGCTGTATGTATAATGAGAATTTAAAACGGTTGCTCTCTAATTTGAGAGTGAGGTGTCTTACATTTTCTGAGCTAGTGATTGATTTTGCTACTTTCCTGTTTGCATAATTCTTATTAGGATTACTTCAAATTACTTTGATGTCCAGGGGATTCTTTATTAGTCACAATTTATTTATTTTGATTTTTTTTTTTATAAGAATGTTTTGAGAGATGTAGTTGCACTCTACAGCTTTTGTTTACTTCAGCTATTCTGATTTTTCCTCGTGGTCTCTCTCATTCTTTCTCTCAAAGATTGATGACATTCTCGGAGAGCATGCAATGCTTTTTAAGGATCATTATTACATAAAGCCTCTGGGGAATTGTGACCTTTCTAGGATGAGTGATCCTCACAATGAATTTAAGGGCAAAAATGTGCTTATTGAACTAAATGATATGTCAGCATTGGCATCAAAACATGGCTTGTCAATTGAAAAATATCTCAATATTTTGGGTGAATGTAAGCAAAAACTTTTTGAAGTGAGATCAAGACGACCTAAGCCACATTTGGATGACAAGGTACTTTCTGATTTTTGAAGAGAGATTTATTTTGTTTAGCTTTCTTTATTTTTTATTTGACATGGATTTAATAGACCAGGTGCTTGCTAGGTAATTGTATCGTGGAATGGGCTTGTAATTTCATCTTTTGCAAGAGCTTCTAAGATTCTCAAGGGAGAAACTGAGGACATGAAATGCAACTTTCCTGTCATTGGCTCTGAGGTAAGATTTTTCCATGTTTATCTGGTCTGGCTATGCTCAAAATAAAAATATTGTCTGGAACTTAGAACCAGTTACATGGTAAACATATTTACAATATTTTGAAGAAAGTGCCATGGACCTATGGTAACATGAAATGAGAACTTAACCGTAAAATTTATTTTTACATTCTCATTCACCTGAATCAAAGTAAAAATTTGTGGGTGCTTATAATGGTTGGTTTAATGCTAGTGTAAAGAGTTTTGAGTTGGTCAAGAAGTCATTAATCTTCTTCTAAACGTGTAAATGAGACCCTGTTTTCAACAAGTTATATGCATTTAGTTATTGCCTTGCAAAGGTCATATTGTATCGTTGTTAGATGGGAGAATACACTTATTCTACACAGTAGGCATTGCCTGTCTGGCCTTTTTGGATTTCAGTTCTCTAGTAATTGGGCTGTGCCACTTGCACACGTAAAATTGAACTGAACTTCAACGTCTTGGATGATATGCTATTTATGTGATAGCATATGTTATTGTTACATTCTGATCATTCTGCATGTCCGATTCTGCAAATTCCAGCCCAAGGAGTACATAGAAGTTGCAGAGAAGGCAGCAACATTTATCAGAAAACATCTTTACAATGAGCACACATGCAGGCTCCAGCACAGCTTTAGAAATGGTCCATCTAAAGCACCTGGGTTTTTAGATGATTATGCTTTTCTTATTTCTGGGCTACTCGACCTTTATGAGTTTGGTGGTGGGATTTACTGGTTAGTGTGGGCAACTGAACTGCAGAACACCCAGGTAAAATCTACCTAGAGTTCATTTTCCCCAGTTAACAACATTCAGTATCTGGCATGTAATTTTAAATTTTCTCAAAACACCTTTCCAGGATGAATTGTTTCTTGACAGAGAGGGAGGAGGTTATTTTAATACTCCAGGGGAAGACCCTTCAGTTCTCCTCCGAGTAAAGGAGGATCATGATGGAGCAGAACCCTCGGGAAACTCAGTTTCAGCAATGAATCTCATAAGATTGGCCTCTATGGTGACTGGTAGTAAATCTGATTATTACAGGCAGAATGCTGAGCATCTCCTGGTAAATGCTGCTGTATTGAAAATGATTCTTGGAGTCAAATTGTTATCTCGTCTTACAAAAGCTCTTGAACTTGCATAGCACTTTGGTTTATGGTGATACAGGTGGTTTTCGAGAAGAGACTAAAAGAAATGGCAATGGCTGTGCCTTTGATGTGTTGCGCAGCAGACATGATCTCTATGCCTCACCGGAAGCAAGCTGTCCTAGTTGGCCACAGGCCATCTGCAGAGTTTGATAATATGCTGGCTGCTGCTCACTCATCATATGATCCCAACAGAACAGTTGAGTATAGAGATTTCAACATCAAGCTCACGAGCCTGAATTTCACCTTCCCGTCCATTTTGCCTTGTTAGTTTTATACAGTATGATATCTTTCTGTAATGCAATTTATTGCAGGTAATTCATGTAGATCCCACCAACAATGAAGAAATGGAATTTTGGGAAGACAATAATAGCAACATAGCTCTCATGGCAAAGAATAATTTTTCTGCAGATAAAGTGGTAGCCCTTGTGTGTCAGAACTTCACCTGTAGCCCCCCTGTCACTGACCCTAAGTCTCTGGAAGCTTTGCTTTCCAAGAAATCTGCTGCTCTGTAAGGCTTCGTTGGTGTAAAATAATGTTTATGGACGTACAATTCGCTCTCTAGTCGGAAATAATGTATTAAGAGATCTTCACTTAATTTATAGTTTGGGCAGCATAACAGTTCTTTACGTAGATTTACAGGTGGCTTGTCCAGTGGGAGCAGCAAAATTGGTTTCTCGAGTCTGTTTCCTATAAGCCAAAGCAAACACATAGCGGGTTGAGCATATATAGGCTGCTGCCTGGTGGTTGTAGTTTTGTAATGTGTTATTAGGGCACTTTAAGCCAAATTATACACGAGTGTTTTTATTGATTCTTCGTTTAATTATGCTTCTTACGTAAACATGTTATGATGGAATTAGTTAAAAGCCTCAGAATTTCATATCTGAATAATATTTCTCGAATTATTTTTTTAATGCAATTACTGTTAGTAATGTATGTTTTATTTTTATAAAGGAAAATGTGCAAATTGTTATGATATATTATACAATTTAATTAATGTCTTTTTATATATATAAATATTCTAATTTTTATATTAGTATTGATTGTATCTTTTTTATTAGAAAAATTTTCTATTTCTTTCTCTTCTGTATTCTATATAAAGAATCTAATACTATTAAGTGTAATATTTAGAAAAATTATTCTCTTCGTTATTGTAATTTTATTGTATATTTCACATGGAACACTGCACTTTTGTATTTTTTAAAGTGAAAAAAAAAAATTGGCATTATAAAAATGGTACAATGGGTCATTGCTGTGTTTTCTTTGTTAATAATTTCTTTTGAAATAATATATATATATATATATATATATATATATATATATATATATATATAATTTTTTCAATTTAATTATTTTAAATTAAAAGTTTATTTAATAAAAAATATTTGAAAAAATATTATAACTTATTTAAAGATAATTAAAATATTAGTAAATTAATAATTAATTTGAACTATAAATTATATAATGTTATATAAAAAGAGGGAGAATGGAGAGAGAACATTATAATCACTATTATTTTTTTTTTATAATATTAGAGTCATTTTTATACTTAAAAATATATAAAGACAGTGTTTTCGTGAAAAGTTAAGGTCAAATCTTCACTTTTTCTATTTAATGAAATTAGAGAATGTTTAAGAAATTTAAACAATTAAATTAATTAAATTATAAAACTATAAAAATTCAAATTAAATCTAAATACGATTTTATCAACTTAGCCAAAATCCCTACCCTAGTATGTTCCAAAGTCTCGATGATCAAATCCGTTAAATCATCGATTTTTAGTTTTATTGATTAAATAAAATCTCTTTATTTTTTTATTATTGTCATTTTATAAAAAATATCATTAATAAAGATTTAACTGACCAAAAATTAGTCAAAATCAAATAAAAATCAGTCAAAATATATATATGTATATCATAATTATTATTAATATAAGTATTTAATATATTTATTATGATTTAAAATTTTATTTTAATTATTATTTAATAAATTTATTAATTAATATTTATTTAATTTACTCACTTTATATAAATATATTTTTTATCGTATTTTTTAATATGTAATATTAATTGATGCTAAAACTTATATAATATTAATTACAATATATTATATATAATATTTTATTTAATTAGGGTTTTCCACCTCAGTACCTCAGCGTTGACCCGTCGCTCTCTGTTCACCAATTGTAAAACGAGCCGGACTAAAAACACTTCTAAAAATAATACCATAAAAGTTTTGCTCGACCCAAACGGGGTCATGGTGTAAAACACAGAGACACACGAAGCTAAGCTCGATTGTTACTCTCGTCCCTCATAGGCAAGCCCATCATGGAGGCCATCCAAAATCTTGGTGCTTTCGAATTGTACTATCGAGCGATCTCCTACCAATTCATTTCTAGAAAACCATTTTCAATCAGATCATCTCGAAATCTGAAGACCCAATTTGTTGCTCTTCAAAATGAGCCGCTTCCCAAAGCAATCACTTCCGAAGTCTCAAAGAATCTAGCCTCTTTCACAGTTGATTACCTTGTACATTCATGTGGCTTGTCCCTAGAAGCTGCAATATCAGTGTCACAAAAGTTACAGTTACAATCTCCGCAGAGGCCAGATTCAGTTCTTGCCCTTTTGCGAAACTGTGGTTTCTCCAAAACCCAGATCTCAAGCCTTGTAAAGAAACGTCCTTTTCTCCTTTTAGCTCATCCTGAGCACACACTCTTGCCCAAACTTGAATTCTTTCACTCTATTGGAGTTTCAAGTTCTGACCTTGCAAGAAGCCTTTCTTCAGACCCGACCCTCTTGACTAGAAGCTTAGAGAAACAAATTGTACCCTCTTATAATTTCCTTAAAACAATATTGCTTTCTAATGAAAAGATCGTTTCTGCTTTGAAGCGAACTACTTGGATATTTCTAGAGGATCATACAAAGAATCTTGTACCAAATATTGAGCTTTTGAAAGGATCAGATGTGCCGCATTCTTGTATCTCATTGTTACTGACCCATTTCCCTGAGGCCGTGATGCAGAGAAACGATGAGTTTGGTGAAATTGTTGAGCAGGTTAAGGAAATGGGATTTGATCCAAATAAATCAACATTTGTGTTGGCTGTACATGCCATTTCTGGGAAAGGCAATAAGTCAATTTGGAACCGGTGTTTTGAGGTTTATAGTAGATGGGGTTGGTCTAGAGATGATATTCATGCAGCATTTAGGAAGCACCCACATTGTATGATGCTATCAGAGAAGAAAATAATGAAAGGAATGGATTTTTTTGTAAACAAAATGGGTTGGCCATCGAAGGCCATTGCTCAATTACCAGTGGTATTGTTTTTCAACTTAGAGAAGAGAATCATCCCTAGATGTAGGGTTATTCAAGTTTTGGCATCCAAGGGATTGATTAAAGAAGATTTGAGCTTGGCTACTGTGTTGCTTCCTGTAGAGAAGTACTTCTTGGAGCGGTTTGTGACTAAATTTGAGGAGGAAGTACCTCAGTTGTTGAGCGTGTATGAAGGGAAGGTAGATCCAAAGGAAGTATAATTTCGATATTGGTCCCAAATCTAGCTTATAGTCGTTTTTTTTTCCTTTGGCACCGCAATGGCAATTATGACTTGCATTTTTATGTTTGCAAGAGCATCCATTGTTCAATGCTCGGTGCAGTGTAGTTCTGTTGTGAATAATTTATAATATACTCTGATATTGAATTGGTTTTTTGTTCTTTGTCCACTATACTAGCATTTGCAGATACTTCTCCGATTTCCTCTTCACTTGTACTCACTGCAGGATTTCAGTCTTATTTTAAAAATAGGATGCTGTGTGTGTCTGTTTATCGAGTAATTTTATATTTTTCTCTTGCTCTTACTCTTAGTACCCATTATTACTTTATTCTTATTACAAACTTGGAAATTGGTGGCTAATGTGAATCGATTTTTGGTTATTTGGTTCTCTGATGCTTTCTATTTGAAGTTGGAAACAGCACCTGTCACTGGATAGTTTACTTTTTCATTTTTTTTTCTTTTTTGAAAATTGATTGAAAACATATTAAGAATTTGAATTTGAATGATCAATTAAGGGATATTAATTATGTGGTATTTGTTAATAAGGTGTCATGTTATGGAAGTGAAGTCTTTTGAGGATAAAAGAGTAGCAAAGTTGTTGAATGATTGGTTTGTTAGTATTAAGGTGAGTTCAAATTTCGTTGCTTACACTAATAGCTTGCACAATGTGCCTTTTTTTTTTTTTTTTTTTTTTTTTTTTTACCTGGATAAGCAACATTTTATTAATTGTGTTCTCTAAACCATTCTTCTATCAAGGAAGGAGCTTTCTATGTATGGACCAGCAAAGAGGTTTACTTCCTTGAGACTGATTCCATTTTATTTTGTTTGGTTTGATTCATGTTTGAAATGTTGAATGGCATCTCTTTGATGGGAGACTGATGTCTGCAACCTTCCTCAATGACAATTGATGAGTGTGATTTTGCTATGTGATATTCAACATTATTATGCAAATTCAATATATGTAAATCTTTTTATAAGTGCATTATTTGAGTCTGACCTTGTCTTATATGGATGCTACATACTATTTGTTATACCTGCATTGTCCTCCTTAAAGATCAAACAGAAGATACTTCATATCTAGTATTCTGGTCTAGAATATCTGGAATATTTGGCACTGTACAATTTCCAATTTCAAAGTATTCTCCCATTCTATATGCTTGGGAAAGTTCAGAGTATTTTGTTACTTTTAACTGTTGGATTGCAAATGAATTATCATTTCACTACTTGATATGGTTTTATGTATGAAGAGAATTTAAAATGGTTGCTCTGTAATTTGACAATGAGGAGTCTTAACATTTTCTGAGCTAGTGATTGATTTTGCAACTTTTCTGTTTGTATAATTCCTATTAGGATTACTTCAAATTTCTTTGATGTACAGGGGATTCTTTATTTGTTATGATTTTCTTATTTTGATTTTTTTATAAGAATGTTTTGGGAGATGTAGTTGCACTCTAGAGCTTGTATTTACTTTAGCTTATTCTGATTTTTCCTCATGGTCTCTCTCTTTCTTTCTCTCAAAGATCGATGACATTCTTGGAGAGCATGCAATGCATTTTAAGGATCATTATTACATAAAACCTCTGGGGAATTGTGACCTTTCTAGGATGAGTGATCCTCACAATGATTTTAAGGGCAAAAATGTGCTTATTGAACTAAATGATACTCAGCATTGGCATCCAAACATGGCTTGTCAATTGAAAAATATCTCAATATTTTGGGTGAATGTAAGCAAAAACTTTTTGAAGTGAGATCAAGATGACCAAAGCCAGATTTGGATGAC
Source organism: Reutealis trisperma (assembly GCA_947687605.1). NCBI lineage: Eukaryota > Viridiplantae > Streptophyta > Magnoliopsida > Malpighiales > Euphorbiaceae > Reutealis > Reutealis trisperma. Next base: position 7,916,310 of record CANTUT010000033.1, on the reverse strand, counting down.
AAGGTATTGTCTGGCTATGCTAAAAAAGAAATATGGTCTGGAACTTAGAACTGGTTGCATAGTAAACTTATTTACACTATTTTGAAGAAAGTTCTTTGGACCTATGGTGGTATCATCATGCTTATGGTTTGATAACACTTGTTTAATTTAAAGCCCTCTACTATGCATGTCCGGTGTTTGGAGATCTGCTTTGGAGGTCTGTTACTAAGTTAAGCATTTCCTTCCTGTATCTTCTTCTAAATGTGCAAATGAGACCATGTTTTCTGCAAATTCTATACATTTAGTTATCGCCCTGCAAGGCCATACTGTACTTTTGTTAGATGGGGGAATACACTCGTTCTACACAGCAGGCATTGCCTGTCTGGCCTTTTGGACTTCAGTTCTCTAGTAATTGGAATGTGCCACTTGCACATGTAAAATTGAACTGTACTTCAATATCTTGGATGATGCCATTTATGTGGTAGCACATGTCATTGTTACATTCTGATCATTCTGCATGTTCAGTTCTGCAAACTGCAACCCATGGAGTACGTAGAAGTGGCAGAGAAGGCAACATTTATCACAAAACATCTTTATAATGAGCACACACAGAGGCTTCAGAACAGCTTTAGAAATGGTCCATCTAAAGAACCAGGGTTTTTAGATGATTATGCTTTTCTTATTTCTGGGTTGCTCAACCTTTATGAGTTTGGTGGTGGGATCTACTGGTTATTGTAGTCAACTGAACTACAGAACACCCAGGTAAAATCTACCTGAGTTCATTTTCCCCAGTTAATAACATTCAATATCTGGCTTGTAATTGCAAATTTGCTCCAAACACCTTTCCAGGATAAATTGTTTCTTGACAGAGAGAGAGGAGGCTATTTTAACACCTGAGGGAAAGACCCATCAGTTCTCCTCTGAGTAATGGAGGCTCATGATGAAGCAGAGCCCTCGGGAAACTCGGTTTCAGCAATTAATCTCATAAGATTGCCGTCTGTTGTGACTGGTAGTAAATCTGATTACTACAGGCAGAGTGCTGACCATCTTCTGATTAATGCTGCTATATTGAAAATGATTGTTGGAGTCAAATTGTTAACTAGTCTTACAAAAGCTCTTGAACTTGCGTAACACGCCTTTGATGTGTTGCGCAGCAGACATGATCTCTATGCCTCGCTGGAAGCAAGTTGTCTTAGTTGGCCACAAGATGCTAGCTGCTGCTCACGCATCGTAAGATCCAAACAGAACAGTTAGGTGTAGAGATCTCTTTCAACATCAAGCTCATGAACCTGAATTTCACCTTCCCATCCATTTTGCATTGTTAGTTTTATACAGTATGATATCTTTCTGTGATGTAATTTATTGCCGGTAATTCATATGGATCTCACCAACAATGAAGAAATGGAAATTTTGGAAGACAATAATTGCAAACATAGCTCTCATGGCAAAGAATAATTTTTCTGCAGATAAGGTGGTAACCCTTGTCTGTCAGAACTTCACCTGTATTCCTCCAGTAACTGACTCCAAATCTCTGGAAGCTTTGCTTTCCGTGAAACCTGCTGCTACATAAAGCTTGGTTGGTACAAAAAAAATGTACAATGCTATCTCTAGTTGGAAATAATGTAGAAAGAGATCTTCACTTAATTTATAGTTTGGGCAACATGACGGTTTACACATGGCTTATCCAGTGGGCGCAGCAAAATTGGTTTCTGGAGTCTATTTCCTATAAGCCAAAACAACTACATAGTACCGTTGATCATGTCTAGGCTGCCGCAGTCTGGTTGTAGTTTTGTAATGTTTGTATTGTCCTTTTATGTTACAATACAAAAATGGATCATCACGTCGCTTTTCTCCGGTAACAATTTTTTTAATTCAAAATATAAGTGTTATATGTGCTTGAATTATGCCACGTGTTAATATATTTTTGAAAAATATAAATTAAATAAAAATATAAAAATTGCATTTTAAGTATAATTGAAATATTAATAAATTAGTGAGAAAATCTAATTAACTAAGTTAATATATATATATATATATATATATATATATATATATATATATATATATATATATATGTATGCGAAGTGAGGGTACCAACAGTTAACTGACAAAGAGGATTGCAATGATAATTTTTTTTATGTTAAAGAGTTTTTTCTTTTCTTATCTTAAAAATATAAAAACAGGTGACGTGCTTCGTTAAATAAATTACAGTAGAATCTCAATAAATTGATAATTTTGATTAAATAATATTTTTAATCAATCTCGACTTGCAACCAACATGATAAATTAATAATTCATGAAATTTATAAAAAAAATATATTTTAAAAAAGTTCCATTTGATATAAAAATTAATAATCTCTTTATACATTAAAATTGTACATGTACCTAATTAGGTATTATCTGATTATTATTTTCATTTTTTTTAAGAGAGTGAGAAGTGGGAGGTTTCAAGTTCGAATCTCCCAAACCATAAGAGAGTTATCATTAATTTGGTGAGAGATATTAAATGGGAGAGTTACCCCCTATTGTGTAGCTTATTACAAGGTTATTTTGACTATTAGCCTCCAATAAACAAAAAAAAAAATAAAATTGTACATGTACATTTATTAAAAAAAAAAAAAAAAGAGAGATTCATCACTTCTACTTAATAAGATTAATTACATTCAGAAATTTATTTTAGTTAAACAAATGCATAAAATAATGATAATTTGTAAATCGGTAATTAGATGGTATTCATATAGTCACGATACAAATGCATAATAAGTTTAACGTTTTAAAAAAATAAAAAATATCTTGATAAATTAATTTTTTATAAATTAATGTATAAATTAATAAATTATTAATATATTGATTAAATAATATATTGATCAATTAATAAATTTATATGATCTGAAATTATTAATTTATAGAGATTTAACGATATATTCTCTCTAAAGTGTGTTTGAAAAAAATTATACATGGACAAATATGCACCTTTTCCATTTATAATGAAATTTAAGAATATTTAAGAAATTTGACGAACTAATTTAATTAAATTGTAAAAAAGATAAGGTGCAAATATACCCTTAAAGTTAAGCTAAAAGTGCAGATTAACACTTAATGTTTTTCGAGGCGCAAATATACTCCTGTAGTTTTTAAAATCTATCAACCCGTCTTATAACTTAACGCCTCATTTTTTTCACTTAAATTCACCGTTTATAGACCCTATTATCAATCCTATGTGGACAAAAATAATATTAAATATTAAATACATTTCAACTAAATTATCAAGAATTAAATTTCAAACTCATGCTTTAAAAAAAACCAAATGCGGAACTCTAAAATTCAACGAAGATTCAAAGAATTCAATTGAACAAGAAAAATAAATCAAATGATCAAAAAGAAAACCATTAAAGAATGAATAACAACCACAACCATTACCATATTTGCTATTGAACCATCAATTAATGGAAAATAGTCAAAACAAAACCACAAAAATATTATCATTGGATTGTTTGTAGCACGAAACAAATACTAAAACTTCAAAGAACATAATATCAGTAAAATTCAACAGAACATCAAAGCTCTTACAAATATTAAGAACACCAAAATATTAAATACAAATCATCACCTGCACGACAATGGAGTTCATCAGCGTACTTAACAACCAAGTTAAGTAACATACACTAGGCTGAAACCACCGCATAACACTTAATTTTCTCCCTGGGAATTTTTCCTAATTCTTTTTTATGATTCACCACAATAACAGTCAACAAAGAAGCCACACCTGAACCTAAAGAATGACCAATAAAAACAAGATTATACTCTCTTCCATGATTCTCCCATAGCTCCCTTAGTGTCTGACCTTATTGATCAAACAAACACACAGCAGATTTCAACAACCCATGATGCATATAACCTTGTCAAACATTTGCATCCCCAATCGATTATCTAATAAAACTTTGTAATCACTTTCATTATCAAATTTAGCCCATGAATTGCAAGAAAAAAAAAAGAAAAAGAAAAAGCAAAAAAAAAGCAAATCAGGCAAAATGGAGATGAGAGAGAGAAAGAGAGACTGCTGCTCTGATCGTCCATCTCCGACCATCGAGAGTTGACACTGCCCACGCTACCATGAAGCCCAACCATCGACAAGCTTAGTGTTACAAAAATCATTGTAAACAACCACTGGAAGCCACCACATGCACCGCCTAAAGCCCCATTGAATCCTGAAACTTTTTAAGCAGAGAAATTTCTTCACCTTGATTGAAAATTTCCGATCATCATCACTTTAGTCGATTGTAGCGCTTGGTATCCTCTTGAATTGCTTATATTACCTTGGAAAGCATAATGCTAAATCTAGAGCTTTTGGAAGAACAAAGAAGGGAAAAGGGGAGAGAGAGAGAGAGAGAGAGAGAGGAATAAAGATAAAAGAAATAAATTATCTAACTGTTATTTTATTTTTATTTTAGTCCATATATGAATGATAAAGGGCCCACAAACAGAAAAAATAAGATGATAACGAAGGCGTTAAGTTATCGGGCGGGTTGACAGGTTTAAAAAACGTTAAGGGTATATTCGCGTCTCGAAAAATATTAAGTATTAATTTGTATTTTTAACTAAATTTTAAGGGTATATTTGTACCTTATCCCATTATAAAATTATAAGAATTCAAATTAAATCTAAATATGACTTTATCAATTTAGCCAAAATCCCTACTTCAGCTTATCTATACCATATGTGTATACTCTAATATAATGAAACACATAAATATATAGAATAAAAAAAATATTAATTTTTTTTATTAAATAAAAAATATATAAAAAAATATATTTAATAAAATATATTTTCAGTCATTGATTCAGTGTATAAAATTAATCTATAATCTATACACTAAATAGAGCTCAGAACCCGCGACGTTCCAACGTTCAAATAGACAAAAACCTTGTCGTGAAGGTTTTGGATGTAGAACACAGGGACCCACAATGTCAAGCTCGATTGTGACTCTCATTCCCCGTAGGCGCAAATCCATCATGCAGGCCATTCTAAATCGCGATACTTTCAGATTGTACTATCGAGCGATCTCCTTCAAATTCATTTCCAGAAAACCATTTTCAATCGAATCTTCGCGAGAGCCAAAGACCCAATTTGTTTCTCGTCAAAATGAGCCGCTTCCCGAAGCAATCACTTCCGAACTCTCAAAAAATCTAGCCTCTTTCACAGTTGATTACCTTATACATTCATGTGGCTTGTCTCTAGGAGCTGCAATATCAGCGTCACAAAAGTTACAGTTACAATCTCCGCAGAGGCCAGATTCAGTTCTTGCCCTTTTGCGAAACTGCGGTTTCTCCAAAACCCAGATCTCAAGCCTTGTAAAGAAACGTCCTTTGCTCCTTTTAGCTCATCCTGAGCATACCCTTTTGCCCAAACTTAAATTCTTTCGCTCAATTGGGGTTTCAAGTTCCGACCTTGCAAGAACCCTTTCTTCAAACCCGACCCTTTTGACTAGGAGCTTAGAGAAACAAATTGTGCCCTCTTATAATTTCCTCAAAACAATCTTGCTTTCTAATGAAAAGATCGTTTCTGCTTTGAAGCGAACTACTTGGATATTTCTAGAGGATCATTCAAAGAATCTTGTACCAAATATTGAGCTTTTGAGAGGATCAGATGTGCCGGATTCTTGTATCTCATTGCTACTTACCCATTACCCTGAGACCGTGATACAGAGAAACGATGAGTTTGGTAAAATTGTTGAGGAGGTTAAGGAAATGGGATTTGATCCAAATAAATCAACATTTGTGTTGGCTGTACATGCAATTTCTGGGAAAGCTAATAAGTCAATTTGGAACCGGTGTTTTGAGGTTTATAGCAGATGTGGTTGGTCTAGAGATGATATACATGCAGCATTTAGGAAGCACCCTCATTGTATGCTGCTATCAGAGAAGAAAATAATGAAAGGAATGGATTTTTTTGTGAACAAGATGGGTCGGCCATCGAAGGTCATTGCTCTATCACCAGTGGTATTGTTTCTTAGCCTAGAGAAGAGAATTATTCCTAGATGTAGGGTTATTCAAGTTTTGGCATCTAAGAAATTGATTAAAGAAGATTTCAGCTTAGGTACTGTTTTGCTTCCAGCAGAGAAGTACTTCTTGGAGCGGTTTGTGACCAAATTTGAGGAGGAAGTGCCTCAATTGTTGAGCGTGTATGAAGGGAAGGTAGATACTGAGGAAGTATAATTTGGATATTGGCGAGTTTAAATCAAAATAATTATTCCTAAATCTAATTTATAGTCGCTCTTTTATTTCTTTTTTGATGCAAATGGCAATTATGGCTTGCATTTTTATTTTTGCAAAAGCATCCATTGTCCAATGGTAGGTGTAGTGTAGTTCCGTTGTGAATAATTTATAATATGCTTTGATATTGAATTGCTTTTCTGTTCTTTGTTCACTATACTAGCATTTGCAGATACTTCTGTGACAAAAACTTAAAATTCAAGACTGTAATGTACTTAGCTCTTTTAGAAATTTGAACGTTGAAGCATAATATTGCTGTTAACTTGGTTTTCTTGTGACGTTTTGGACATGATTTTTTATGCTTGAAGCTTCTGACTTCAACATAAGTTTTTTTGGCCTGTTATTCAACATAACATTAGTGGTTGTCATATGATACTCTAAAATACAAGAGGAACATAAATTTAACTAATAGGTAGGGCATTTCCTGCTTGATTAACAAGTTTCTTACACCTATCATTCCATGAATTTGGTACAGAACTTTCAACTAATTGAAATTTTTTATTGGTTATGAAGTGTATGATGCAATTGAAATCTGTGATTTTATAACGCGCTGTGCTATAAATGGTATCACAGAATCAAGGCTTATTGATAAGGTATGAAGTTTCTATATGCGACTTCTGTGATATTTTTGCCCATTTAACATAGATTAACATCTCATCAATATGCTGTAGGCTTGTAAATTTCCTGCCAAGAGTAAACGATATAATACTGCAAATGATGTTATGTTTCAATTCATGTGAAGGACCTCACCAAAAACCTTTTCGCTGCTATACAAGTCTAGAACGGGCATCCATTTAAGGTTTCAGTTTGTATTTTCGTCCTCAAGAACCCAAGTCTTCATCTGCAATATTTGCTGATATTTTGGTCGAAATGAACAAACTTTTTACGCTTGTTTAGGATATGTTTAGGCATATTACAAAGCCTGTCTAAACTCTGTCAGGGAGAGTAAATTTGGAAAGTCTTAATACAAGTGCCCAATCCTGGAAAACTCCTAAGAAAATAATTCCTTACACCTATCATTCCATGAATTTGGTACAGAACTTTCAACTAATTGAAATTTTTTATTGGTTATGAAGTGTATGATGCAATTGAAATCTGTGATTTTATAACGCGCTGTGCTATTAATGGTATCACAGAATCAAGGCTTATTGATAAGGTATGAAGTTTCTATATGCGACTTCTGTGATATTTTTGCCCATTTAACATAGATTAACATCTCATCAATATGCTGTAGGCTTGTAAATTTCCTGCCAAGAGTAAACGATATAATACTGCAAATGATGTTATGTTTCAATTCATGTGAAGGACCTCACCAAAAACCTTTTCGCTGCTATACAAGTCTAGAACGGGCATCCATTTAAGGTTTCAGTTTGTATTTTCGTCCTCAAGAACCCAAGTCTTCATCTGCAATATTTGCTGATATTTTGGTCGAAATGAACAAATTTTTACGCTTGTTTAGGATATGTTTAGGCATATTACAAAGCCTGTTTAAACTCTGTCAGGGAGAGTAAATTTGGAAAGTCTTAATACAAGTGCCCAATCCTGGAAAACTCCTAAGAAAATAATTCCTTACACCTATCATTCCATGAATTTGGTACAGAACTTTCAACTAATTGAAATTTTTTATTGGTTATGAAGTGTATGATGCAATTGAAATCTGTGATTTTATAACGCGCTGTGCTATTAATGGTATCACAGAATCAAGGCTTATTGATAAGGTATGAAGTTTCTATATGCGACTTCTGTGATATTTTTGCCCATTTAACATAGATTAACATCTCATCAATATGCTGTAGGCTTGTAAATTTCCTGCCAAGATTAAACGATATAATACTGCAAATGATGTTATGTTTCAATTCATGTGAAGGACCTCACCAAAAACCTTTTCGCTGCTATACAAGTCTAGAACGGGCATCCATTTAAGGTTTCAGTTTGTATTTTCGTCCTCAAGAACCCAAGTCTTCATCTGCAATATTTGCTGATATTTTGGTCGAAATGAACAAACTTTTTACGCTTGTTTAGGATATGTTTAGGCATATTACAAAGCCTGTCTAAACTCTGTCAGGGAGAGTAAATTTGGAAAGTCTTAATACAAGTGCTCAATCCTGGAAAACTCCTAAGAAAATAATTCCTTACATAAAATAGTAACACTTACGAGCATATGCTCATCTATATTATAACATCCTCCCCGCACCAAAAAAAAAAAAAAAAGGATCAGAGGCAGAGGGTTTCATACCCAAAAGACAAACTCTACAGCCCAATTATCCCTAGGCCATTAGCTTCTTGTAGCATCATCCGTTTTAGTTTGCTTGGTCTTTCAAAAACAAAGCTTTTCGCCAGCACCAATTCTAACCACTCTAGACCCATCATTCCATGGAATTATATGTTTCCAAGCAATAAAAAAAAAAACTTCCAATCAAATTTGATATATGCCCAAAAAGAAATAGTTTACAAATATATACTAAATATTCTTTTAGATGAATTTAGGTTTGGACTCAAATTTGAAATCTCGTAATTATGAGAATGGCTCTAATAACATTGAAACAAATAAAAAGTGAACAAAATAAAATAAAAGTGCATAAGAAAGTTTACCGGGTTTGGTGGTAAAAAGATGGTGTTTAGATCAGGCTTTTATAGCGGACCGAATGAGGTACCGGCTTGTTGGTCCAAGTCCATGATTGAGAGCACACCTGCTGCTCTGTTAAGCCAGCTCTTACAAATCCACGAATCCAATTCATGGACTCCAAACATGCATAGAGAGCGCGCTCAGGTGCTATCTATACAGTCACAATGCTACCCGAACATGGATTGGCAAGCCAGCAAGGGCCCACTTGCCTCATTGGATCTACTCATAAAAAGCCCATACCTATGCTAGCCATCTTTAATGCCCCCACATTGAGTGACAGGCTCACGTTACTTAGCCCGGCACGTGTCATGCCCGCGGAAGTTTGCTATGAAGAAATAACCTGTGGCTTCTCTTTTCGATGTGGGAATTGACAGACAAGCTTAACCTCATTTTATGCTAAGCAGCTGCTACTTACTTGTCATTAATAATCCACCAATAATCATAGACATAGATTCCTATCCATCCTTACGTTTTTTTTTTTTTTTTGAGTTAGATAGAGTTCAAACAGGTATTGAGTTTGAGTTTTTATTTTGAAATTCAGACGCCTGATGGACCTTGCCTTTTTATTCTAATAAATTTAGAATACACATTAATAAATTATTATATATGATATAAAATATATTTAAAATTATATAAAATTTTAATACTCGATTAGGCTTACAAATTATTTGAGTCAAATATTATAATTTTTGAATTCAATTCGATTCATTATTCAAACTATTCTTATTTAAATTCAGTTTAATTAAAATTAAACTTAAATCAATTTTTTTATGATTTGAATTCATATAATATGATTCATTTACAACATAAAACTACTTTTCATCTCTACCTCCTTATAATTGGTGCCCTTTTGCCGTTAACGACTAATATAAGTTTCTATGTACATATATTTATACAAATAAAATGCAAAGAGCTAAAAAAAATTAAAACCTTAATAATTTCATCATTCTAAATATTATTAAAAAGTAATTCAAAAATATAGTGTCATGAAATAATTTTTTAATGCATACACCGAATATAAGAATATATCCTTTGGCAAAAAAAGAATATAAAAATTTATCAATAAAATTATTTGTATTATAAATAAAATAGAGAAGAACATGAACAAAGAATATAGAGAAGAGAATAATTTTTCTAGTTGTTCCATTCAATAGTATTAAGCCCTTTATATAGAGTACAGAAGAGAAAGAAATAGGAAACTTTTCTAATAAGGAAAATACAAGAAATAGGAAGTTTTTCCAATAAGAAAAATACAATCAATACTAATATAGAAACTAGAATATTCATGTATATGGAAAGACATCAATCAAATCTTATAATATATCATAACACTCCCCCTTGATGTCTTTTACAAAGAATATGCCTCGTTAAAACCTTACTAAGGAAAAATCCTGTGGGAAAAAAATCTTAGTGAAGGAAAAATAGTACATTATTCTTGTAGGGATTTGCGCCATAACACTGTCTCGTTAAAAACCTTGCCAGGAAAACCCAATGGGACAAAACCTAGGCTAAGAAAAAAAGAGTATAGTACATTAAAATCTCCCCCTCATGAAAATATGATTTGTATCAAATATCTCTTAGCTGACGCATGCTAATTTTGTTGACTAACTTTTCAAATGTGATTGTAAGGAGTGCCTTTGTAACCAAATCTGCCAAGTTGTCAAATCGTATACTTAATGATTTTTAAGTAATATCCACATATAATAATTTATTTGTAGTACTCCCTTAGGATATTACTTGCACTATGAATATAACTCGTTAAAAACCTTATTAGAAAACCCAGTGGGAAAAAACATATATAAGGAAAAGAGTATATTTCATGCGCTATTTTTTCATTGCACAAATTGCCTCGTTAAAACCTTTATCCAAGAAAACTCTGTGGGATAAAAACTTGACTAAGGAAAAAGAGTACAATCATATACTAATTCGCTCCCCCTGATGATGACAGATTTTAACACGACGTATACTAATTGATGAAATGATGCCGTTTAAATACCACATTAGGTAAAAACTTAGTACATAAGTCTATTAAATTGTCACTCAAGCGAATTTGGTGGATATCTCTTCTGGAGCTTATGTATATACAAGAATTTGGGTGAAGTTTATGTCTATTTCGTTACCCTTAATATAACCATCTCTAATTTGTACAATACAAATTGCATTATTCTCAAAATACAATGGGAGTATCTTTTAGTGAGTTACTTCAAGACCATAAAAATATTTATAAAATTGCAGTACCACTATAAGTGAATATATAGCCAGTCTAAAATCTGTCATCATAAAAACTAAGCAAATAACCAATATTCGCATGTAGACCAATTTCAAATATGAATTATAATATTAATAGTATATTGAAGATAACTTTTTATACCATTTTAATATCTCTTTGTAGGTGCAAAGTTATACCTAGTTATAAATTTTTCTTGCAAATGCAATATCAGGCCTGATGCAATTTGCAAGACACAAGAGTGCCCTATAGCACTTATATATGGTACTTCAAGACCAAACAGCTCTTTATTATCTTTTTTTAGGTCTAAAAGGGTATCTCTTCACTTATAGTGAGCGGACCACCTATTGGTGTGCTTGAGGGAGAAGATTTATCCATGCAAAAATTGCTTAAATATCTTTTCCACATAAGTATACTGGTGTATTAGAACTCCTTAATAATCAGTCTGCAGGCTGATACAAAATTTTATTTCCTTTAAATTTTTCATCTCAAACTCACTTTTCAAATAGGTACATACTTATTTGAATTAATTAAGAGTCACATTGATATTTAAATCAACTTATACTGCAATAATAACATATACCATTCTATGGTCTTTTATGAATACAAATGGACATAGTGTATTATTCACATATCTTTCTTTCAATAAGAATTTACTCAAACAATCATACCACATGTCTATATTGCTTTAATTCATACATAGATTTTTGCAATTTGATGAAATATATGTCACATGTTTAATGTGTATTCATTTATGATATACTTAGTCCTTCTGGGACTCTTATTACTTTCATAAGGCGTACAATAAGCCTTTCATTAACTGTCATATTAATTAAGTATCGGAACATGATCATTTCCATAATAAGAGGATTATTTTTCTCATAATCAATGATAGAACGAGTCTAGCTCTACTTTAATTGCCTCATTCCATGATGATCAATCATGTTTATGCTAATATTCAGTTATACTTATAGATTATGGATCCATATTTTCTCTTGTAACAGCAAAAACTACTGTTGAGGCAAATTCATCGTCGACGATAATTAAATTTCTATCAACTCTTTCTTATATCACAAAATAATTGATATCTCATAGTTTTCATTTATATGATCATCAACTCCAGAAGCCATATCTAGAGGATCTAATTGTTCCGTTGTCTCAGTCTGTGTCTCATAATTAGCTATAACTCTTTGACTGAGATCTTCCTCTTTAGGAGGTTTCTTTTCAGGAGATTTTATGAGTGGCGCTGCTTTTCTTTTTCGCGGATTTTTGTCTTTGGTTCCAATTTACTATCCACGCTTCTGGCGTGTAGTGAGATTGATTGATTTTCTATTTGCAATTTGGAATCACAACTCTTGCTAGAGTATTAGTAGCTGTAATATAAGACTTCGCCACTCTTTTAGCATCTATAAATGCATTTGGCAGTTAAGTTGCAATTTGTTGCAACTGTATTATTTTGTGAACTTCTGGTTCACTCTAACTTGTACATGGACCAAAATTATTTAAAGGGTTTTCCTTCTAATAAATTTTGTCGACATTCTTTAGCACTGTAGGTGCTTTTTCTCCCCCTAATGTTGAAAAATATGCCTCATCAAAATAAATTCATAGTCTCTTTTGTGGACCCATTATCGCACATTGAGATAGATTTAATATATTCGTGGCACAGAAAAAATTTATGACTCATGTCCTTATACAAGTTTCAAGGGAGAGTATATATGATGTACACAATGGTATTCATGCCAAACTTTTAATTGTTGAACTATAAGTTCAATGCTTGAACTGCAGGTTCAACGCAATATATTGTGCATGTATACTAAGGATAAAACAGTAATTAAATAACTCATTATAATACACAACTTATAAAACCCTTACAAATTACTCATTCAAGGAGTTTACATAAAATCATCAATATTGAATTGAGTTGTGTTCTCTATATGGGCGATTTCTCTTTCAGAATCTCATGATTTACCAAATGATTTATAGTATTCACTTTAGGGAATACAGTTATACTAGTGGGCATTATTTGATGATTTCTCGTTAGCAATTATTCTTTCAGAATTCTCATTATCTACCAAATGATTTATAGTATTCACTTCAGGGAATACAGTTGTACTAGTGGGCATTGTTTGATGATTTTTTATTAACAATTATTCTTTGCAACCACTAGAAAAATAATATTTATAAATTTTCACTTTTTATACTGCTACTACAGGAGCATGTAACTTTATTACCGCACAATTTCAACTGTGAAGTAATTTTAAACATGGTTGAATTATATTCTCAAATAGACTTCAAGTCTTGTAGGCATAGATTTAATCAATCATATTGAGTTTACGGTAGTACCACATATTTCAAGTGATTATATCTATCTTTAAAATTCTTTTAGAAAATATAAAAATCATTAATAGTAAGATATTCAACCTTTAAATCCTCACTTAAATGAGATTTAAGTAGATAATAGCTTTTGCTTTTGCTAGCATCTAAATGCATTTCATTATCAACAACTCACATCAAAAATTATTTCCATTGAATTCAAAAGCATATAAAAATTATCAACCAAACTTTAATTCACTATACTTCACTTTATTTAAATAACTTAATTTGCATATATTTAAAATATATCTAAATAGACCAATCAGAAAATAAATTAATATTAATTTTAACAAACATTAAATTTATAATTTATCATACCAAGGAGAGGTAAGCACTAATTATGCTTCTCTATACCAATATAAAACCAACAATGTATGCAATCCGGAAATAAATTCATCAATTCACAAATTAACAAAACCATGTTACTTATATAATTTATATTAATCTCATCTCACATTTAAATCTTTAATTGTTTTCACATCTAATACATATTAACATAAGTAAATTCAAAATATATATAACACACACAACTTTCTTGTAGGCTATCAACTAACAAATATATATATATATATATATATATATATATATATATATATATATATATATATATATATATATATATATATATATATATATATATATATATATATATATATATATATATATATATATATATATATATATATATATATATATATATGTATGAGACATGTATTGTCCATAAAATAAATTTTGAGTTGAGATGCTAAGACCGAAAGATATGTAATAATATATACACTAGTAGAATCAATCTCAATTTAATGAATCAAGTAAGTCTATTAATATGAACGCAAGATCACTATTTTCTCATAAAGCAAGTCAATCAATTAATAAATGAATAATTTAGGGTCGGATTTTATGCCAAAAAAATTATAAGCCATGACTTTAAAATTATGCATAAAATGTGTTGTTATAATTGATAACTAATTAAAAGTTGCAATTTGATTGGTAAATCAAATAGGCCATACCCATAATTCCAATACATACAAACAATAATGAAATACTCAAAACAGAAAAATCAAAGTAAAAGGGTTTACCTTAATATTATGGCCATACGCAGGTATTTTATTGATATCCAATTTATTCAATGCGTGTAGCTTAAATCAAATTTATTAGTTATTTAGGAACATAAAATATCAATTTTTCAAGGATATCTATTTTATTTATTTGATTACTCGAAGGAGTGACACTAATATAAATAATTCTTACTCATGATGTCGAGGCCCATCAATTAACATTGTCTAAAAATCATAATAAAATCAGTCTTTTAAAGACTTGTAGACAATGCATTTAGTTTTTTAGGAACATTTAATGATTCTTTAATGAATTTGTTTACTTTAATTAGTTTTTCAGGAACTATATAGAATATCAATTTTTCAAAAATTGTAGAGAATACCAATTCTTCAAGAACTATAGGGAATACCAGTTTTTCAGGAATTGTAATTATTATTAGCTCTTCAGAAACTCATAGCTTAGTTATTTATTTAATTAGTTTTTCAGGAATTATAAATAATACTAGTTCTTCAGGAACTAGAATTTAAAATATAATATTAATTTTCTAGAAACTCATAGTTTAGTTATTTATTTAATTAGTTCTTTAGGAATTATAAATAATACCAGTTCTTCAGGAACTAGTATTTAAAATATAATGTTAGTTCTTCAGGAACTATAATTTAATTGATTAATCATTAAATAGTATATAAAATATTTATAAATCTAAAAAAAACGATTTGAAATAAATGATTGTAAGAGAGAAGAAAAAAAAATGATTTCTTCAAATTAATTAGCCCAATATGTTCAAACGATTTCTTAAAAAAAAACAATTTAGTTTTTTTTTTCTTAAAAAAAATATTTGATACATAAATATTAATAATAATAGTAATTAATTATATAAAAATTGTTTATCATAAATCTTGAATTTTATTTCTTCAAATTTTTCGCCTTAGCTGGGTTGTAGCAAACCACAAGCTATCCAAAATTATGAACAATATTGTAAAACGATTCGTGCTGATAACGTGTTATAAATAAAATGAAGAAGAACATGAACAAAGAATATAGAGAAGAGAATAATTTTTCTAGTTGTTCCATTCAATAGTATTAAGCCCTTTATATAGAGTACAGAAGAGAAAGAAATAAGAAGCTTTTCTAATAAGAAAAATACAAGAAATAGAAAGTTTTTCCAATAAGAAAAATTCAATCAATACTAATATAGAAACTAGAATATTCATGTATATGAAAAGACATCAATCAAATCTTATAATATATCATAACAATTTGGAAAATAAATACAGTAATCGCAAAATTACTCGAGCATACCATCAAAGATGGAATCAAAATAATTTTTCAATATGGCCAACAGAAAATTTAGATATTTTGTAGAAGAAAATTTAAATGATAAATAAATACTTGTATTATAAAATGATTAAAATTTATTTCTATATATGTAAATAAAAAAGTGAAATACTTGAAAATGTAAAGAGGTTATAACTAAATTTAAACAAAAGATTTAATGGAGTTAGAATGCTATCCCCTAAGTCCATCGTTGAATGCCGCAACCGAATATAAACAAATATATAATAAAATTTCATAAGAAGTATTGGTGCTTGTGAGATAATTTTTATTCATATATCAACCACCAAAACACCTCATAATTTAGCTCCCTATTAGTTATTTGTCTGATTTATAAGAGCAAGAGAATTTGTTTCCTCCTTGCATTTTTATTACTTTAGTAAATGATATTTTGGACTAAAAAGTTAAATGATATTAGATACTACGGAGATACTAGTCTAATTAAAATGTTCTGATACAATTTTCGATTTCTCTCTATAATCATTTTTCTTTCAAAACAAATTTATAATAAAATTTCATAGTAAAAATATAGTTTTTTTAAAGCAACAAAAACAAAATTTAAAATCTTCTAATAAACTTTTTTTAAATATTCTAATAAGCATTTTAAATAACAATATTTTTTGTTAACAAAATTAAAAAAAATATATATTTTTTCAATGGTCAAAAAAAAAAGATACAATGAAAGATCTGGATAGCGCACTTGTCCCTACTAATAGTTTTATCACACAATCATTACAGAAAAGCAATGTTTATCCAATATATATATATATATATATATATTCTTCACTAGTTTCATCTGATTTATTGACTTTATGTAATTTTCTTTTCTTTCTTTTTGATTAATACTTTAAGTAATATTCTTATTTATTTTATTTAAGGTTATATTTATGCAACCATAATTTAAGATCATTCAAACAAAACTCTAATGTTCATTAGTCATGTTAGGACCTTATTCAAATGATTTTAAATTGCAATTACATGAAAATTTCGTTTTTTAAATTCATAGATTTAGTTAAAATCTATCAATTGAAACAAAATTTATGGAATTAAAAATTTATATTTTTCATGGGTTTTTAAATTCTTCAATTTTAAAAGTTTTGGAGCATAATCAATTTCAATAAATTTAAGGGATGTAATTCAATTTTTCAAACTAAATAAAAGACTAAGCTGCAGTCAATGAATTTTTGCAAATCAATCCTTTAATTAGTTATATAATTACATAAAGTAAATAATAAAATTAGATAAAATAAATAAATCACATTAAACAAATTTAAAAAAAAAAAATTATTTGTAACCACTGGAGAAGCGCAATCCAAACGGGCCAAAAAAAAAATTGCTGACGTTGAAACGGTTAAATTTCGGCGTCAACAGTGGCAAGACCAAGACCAGCGCCTTATATACGAAACTTTCATCGATTAGTACTCTTGGCAATTCTATCCCAACAACTGCCATAGCAGAGCTGCTGCTGCTTCTCTCTTGCTTTATGGCTTTGCCAACACAATTTTTAGGGTTTTAGAATGTTGGCATCAATGGTGGAGAGACGGAAAAAGCCTCTTGTTCTCTCTTCGACCAAATTCTTCGTCGATTCCGTTCTGAGTTCGTCTAGACTTACTGAAGGGGATCAACTCGCCAAAGACAAGCTCGCCGGAAATGACGTCTCATCTAGTTTACAGTTACCAGCGGGTATTCTTCGGTTTTCCAAGGATAAAATCGGAATTTCAAACGCTAAACTGACTTCTCTTGACGATTCTGCTTTGGTTGGGCTTTCTACCACTGTTCTGAAGAGATTGGCAGTACCTTCTGGTTCGCTGGTATGCTTTCCTTTCATAGAGTGCAACGGTCACTAAGTATGTGTTTTTAATTTAATGTTCCTGTTTGGTTGATAGGAAAGTTTTGATTTTTTTTTTCCTTTTGTCATATAGGATCCCTAAGAAAATAAAATGCTCACTCAACTTTCCTTTTTTCCTTTTTTTTTTTTGTAATTTATTTCCCTTTGTTGCTGACATTGTTCTGCATTTCTTTGTAAATTCATAGAATAAAATATAATTTGCTGCAACCGTTATTAATTGAATTACAAATTGTGGACTGTATGCATAACGAGCTCAATTCAACAGCACATAATAGATTTTGTGGTGTAAACTTACCTCTAAGTTCTTGCTGTTGGTAGTTTTCTTTTTTTAAATTGTTATCTATTTTCTTTGAAAATCCAACTGCTGATATCTTCTTTTTCCCCACCTCCAATGTTTAATACTAGGTGCTTATCAAAAATATTGAAACAAAAGTACAGAGGATTGCTCAGGTTGTAATTCTAGATCCTCCCAGAAATGGACACAAATTTGGAGTTAAAAGATCAATTTCTCATTCTCCCCATGCAATGCTTGTTTTTCCTTCACACAGACTTCCTTCAGATGAGCCTTCTTTGTTAGACCGGGAAATTGCATATCTCTCTCCTCTGTTAGCTTTTAACCTTGACTTGCATGTATCTTGTTTGAAGTCACTTGTTCACCAAGGTAATGAGACCTTAGCATCACTTTTTGACTCTAACGTGGATGCTGAGCCTTGTAGAGAAGTTAGTGACAGTGCTTTAATCAGCTTAGAATTGGAACCCTTGCCTCAAGTGCCAAGATATGCTTCACATTTGAGGGTTTCTTTTATTAAGATACCAGAATGCGGTACTCTTGAATCTTTGAAAGGAAGTTCATCAGTTGAAGCTGAAGATCGCCAAGAAATTATTGATTTGGCATTACACAACTACTTTGAAATTGATAGATATCTAGCAAGAGGGGATGTTTTCAACATTTGCATACACTGGAATTGCAATTCAGTTATCTGTATCCCTTGCAGCCAAAGGTCACTAAATAGAAGCGATAACATTATCTACTTCAAGGTAATTTCCCTATACTTTTACTTGGTGGCACCAAATGCTCAGGGAATGTCAAAGCCTGTCAGTCTCTCATCCAAAGATAATTGATATCCTCAGGTTGTGGCTATGGAGCCATCAGATAAAGCCATTCTTAGAGTCAATTGCACTCAAACAGCCCTTGTGCTTGGAGGGACTGTTCCTTCTGCTCTTCCTCCTGATCTTCTGATTGACGGTCCCAAAGGTTTTGCCCCTTTTCAAGGGGATACAATCAAAATTTTGGCCTCCATACTTGCACCACCTTTGTGCCCATCAGCCCTTTCTTCAAAATTCAGAGTTTCTGTCCTACTATATGGTCCAGCAGGTATCCTTCTTGCTTTTTGATTCATTGTTAGCATCACAAAGTAAATTCTTTTCTTCAAGTGATCCCTCCTAACAAGATTTTTTTTTATATTGACCCAACATGATTTTGCTATGGGCAGATAAATTATCAAAGAGCTTGTTTGCTTGACTTTTTGCAGGATGTGGGAAGAGAACTGTGGTTAGGTTCATTTCTCGTCGTTTGGGACTTCATGTTGTGGAATTCAGCTGCCATAATTTTATGGCATCCTCTGACAGAAACGCATCAATTGCACTTGCTCAAGCTTTCAACACAGCCCAAAGGTGAAACAGTTGGGTATGGCATATGCAAGTTGTTCCATGATATGTGAGCCGTGGCATGCTTGAGTCTTCATATATGATGGCAGCACTAAATCATTTGAATGTCAGAAATCTGTTGCATATTTTATCTCCCATCATTCGCTTTGTCACTTAACTCTTTTAACAGAATTAAGAAAGGAAGAATTATATAATTTTCAATCAGTTTATTCCCATCTATGATAAGTGATTATTCATGTTTATGTACCATTACTCTTTAAACTTTTTTTTCATATCATGATCTGGTGACAGATATTCACCCACAATACTTCTTCTCCGTCATTTTGATGTCTTCCGAAATTTGATGTCTAATGATGGTTCACCAAATGATCAAGTTGGTCTCACCTCGGAAGTTGCATCAGTTATTAGGGAATTCACTGAACCAGTTACTGAAGATGACAGCGATTACTGGGATGAAAAATCAAATGATGATCTTGTAAGATGTAAATTTTGGTTTTAGCAGCATTTTTCTTTCTTTTCACCATGACTAGGTAAACAAGTTAATAAAATTTGGGGCTACCCTTCCGTGTTAGTTTCCTCTGTCCTCCAAAACATATTCACATGCTCCAGGATAAAATGTAGAAAGAATCATAGAGAGTTACAAAATAGTTTTAAAAGAAAGAGAATAAAAACATGTTTGGATAGCAGCCCTGCATCTCTATTCTCTGGAAACCAATTAACTTAGAAGGCCTACAACTGGGAAATTCTGTTCTTAAGTATCCTTGCTTAAGTTTATAACTTTAAGATGTTAAGGCAATTTTAGTTCATTGAAGGGAAAAAACTAATATTACTTGTTAGTTAGTTGAACAACAAAACTTTTGCAGCATTAGGATTTGTCATGAATGCTTACTATTATACCTTGCTACTGCAGCCCATCAAGGATGCTGGAAAAATAAGTAGGCATCAGGTGCTGCTAGTTGCAGCTGCTGAGAGTTCTGAGGGTCTGCCACCAACTGTAAGACGTTGCTTTAGCCATGAAATCAGTATGGGTCCTCTAACAGAAGAACAAAGGGTTGAAATGGTGTCCCAGTTACTGCGAAGTGGTTCTGAGCTCCTTTCTAATGTATGTCGGCAAAGTAACTTTCCTTTGGTTTTTCCATATTTTTATCAATAATTGCTGTAACTCAATAATAAATTTTGTGTCTGCAGCAGTGGAAGCAAAATTTGGTTTTGTTTTCTTTTTATTCTTTTGTTTGGCCTTTGGTAACAATAGATCACAATACCTTATTCTGCCTATTAGAGTTCCCATTACCTCTGAAGCATTGTTCATTAAAAGTTAGTCTCTTCTTTATATGAGGTACACATACCTGGTGAATACACGGTGCAATTTTGGGTGTGTGGTGAGATTATTCAAAATTATAAAGTCTATACATCTTTCGTATGTTTTTGGGCATGTTTACTTAATTGATTAGAGTAATTCATTGGACTATATTGTTCATTTGATTAGCTCGGTTGATTTTTCCAGAAGCTATAAGTTAGTGAACAGGAGTTCTCTGTGAGCTGATTAGTTGAGGTCATTAAGGATCCATGCAAATTAATGTGACATCTCCTTTTAACTAATTCCTATTATGATGATGCAAGTATTTTCTTCAAGTTGTGATTTTTGACTTTGATGGGTCAGATAGTTGTTTCTTGCAGACTGGGCTCGAAGATACTGTGAAGGACATAGTTGGACAGACGTCAGGTTTTATGCCTAGGGATTTGTGTGCTTTAATTGCCGATGCTGGTGCAAACTTAATCTTGAAGGGCAATATTCCAGCTGATGAAGCTGAGCGCAAGGACATGGATAGTTCTCCTGTAGTAAAAACATTACAGGACCATGAACCATGCAACTCTATACCTCAAGTTTTGTGGAAAGAATGTTTGCCTAAAGCCATGGAGCGGTCTAAGAAGAGGAATGCGTCGGCACTAGGTACTCCAAAGGTTAGTTAGCTCATCAATGGTAACTCTAAACCATAATGTTAACTCATTATCTATATCAGGCAGAGAGTTGCATATTGTAGCAGTTGTCTTTTCATTTGCCAGAAGTTTTAATTATAGTGCAGATGCAGCCTGTATCTTAACCTTTTTTTTTTCCTTGGAATTTTTTGGTACTTTTGTTGTATGTGGAACAATTTTTTGAGTCTGAATTTTTTTCACCACAGGTTCCTAATATAAAATGGGAAGATGTTGGTGGGCTTGAGGATGTGAAGAAATCAATTTTGGATACTGTTCAGGTGCGTCTCTTGTTTACTTACATTGCCTCAAACTCACATTGCACTAAACCCTATTTTAACTGTCTGGTCCTAAAACTAGGATAAACTGAAACACCTGTTGTATTGACCCCCCAACACCCTCCCATCTGTCTCCTTGAGTTGAGTTGAGCTTCAGCTGGTTGAGTCAGGCTTTTTTCTCACATCCAGTTGGCACATTCTCAGTTTTCCTCTTCACTTGTACCCTCTGTAGAATTTCAGTCTTATTTTAAAACTAGGATGCTGTGTGTGTGTGTGTGTGTTTATGTATTCCTTGTTCTGTTGTGTGTCAGCTTTTTTAAGAATGAGACGGAAATTATTATTTTTTCTAAAGAATCTGACTGGAATCTAGAAGAATACAGGGAGGAAGATGTTGTCAAAATGAAGGAATCAAGTTACCTAGCTAATTAAGTTATGTTGGAGCCTTTGATTGTTCTTTCAGATATATAAAAACAGGAATTCAAAATGGTTGGGGCATTATAATATTTTTGTCTGTTGGTGTACATATTCAGCACATACTTGTGTAATATATTAAACATCCTGTAGAATATTTAGCGTTTGATAATCAATTATTAATTTGCACTCTTATTGGTTCTTATTCATTATACCCGTTTTCCATATCTGCAGTTACCTCTCCTGCATAAGGATTTGTTTTCATCTGGATTGCGTAAGCGTTCTGGTGTTCTGCTATATGGTCCTCCAGGAACAGGAAAAGTGAGTTCTGATCTAGCAACTCGTTATGATATTTCTCAATTTTCCATATTTCATTAATATCTGAAAGGAATAGCCTTTTCTTTTTCTTATTTTCATTTTTTGAATCTCAGACTTTGTTGGCAAAAGCTGTTGCAACAGAATGTTCCTTAAATTTTCTAAGTGTAAAAGGGCCTGAACTGATCAATATGTACATAGGAGAGTCAGAGAAAAATGTCCGTGACATTTTCCAAAAGGTGAGGATTTTTTCCTTTTTGAACTGATTCCCTCTTAAATTTTTAACTTCTGTTTCAGAAATTTTTTCTTTTCCTTTATTTAACCTTTTGCTTTTACTGTTGTTTTTTTTTTTTTCAATAATATGCATTTTTTTTTAGGCAAGATCAGCACGCCCATGTGTAATATTCTTTGATGAACTTGATTCTCTTGCTCCAGCTCGGGGTGCCTCAGGAGATTCTGGGGGTGTTATGGATAGAGTAGTTTCTCAGGTGAAAGATATTTACGCTTTTATTTAGGAACATATTTTCCAATGACTTGAGTAATGATTGCTTAATATGGCAATTTCTTCCTCACTAGATGCTTGCAGAGATCGATGGCCTGAATGATTCTACACAAGTAATGTACTAATGGCCTTTTTTTACTAGAATGGATTTTTTTCCCTTCCTGTTGCTCTAATTTAAAAGACGAAATGCCTTTTATTTTCTTTCTGGTTCTTTAGGACCTATTTATCATTGGGGCAAGCAACAGACCAGATCTAATTGACCCAGCACTTCTCCGGCCTGGCCGATTTGATAAGTTGCTGTATGTTGGAGTAAACTCTGATGCATCTTACAGGGAGCGGTTAGTGTCTTCACATTTTCTATATCTTTGCTGCTAATTTCATGTGCTTTTCTCATTCTTACCATTTCTATACTTCCTAGGGTCCTTGAGGCACTTACCCGTAAGTTTACTTTGCATCAAAATGTCTCTCTTTACTCGATAGCAAAGAAATGCCCCCCAAACTTCACTGGTGCAGACATGTATGCTTTGTGCGCAGATGCTTGGTTTCATGCTGCAAAGCGCCAGGTGGGTCAATTTCATTGTTCTTCATGGAAGTATCATTAATGCCTGTGCAGTTGGTCTGACTGTAGGGGCAATGCGTGATATACATGTGAAAAGTATATTATCTTCTTGGCTCTTAGCATTGTTAGTTTTAATCCCTTTTTCATTTAGGCCGTGTTTGGTATAAATGAATTCCACAAAATTTAGCGTGTAGAGTTTTATGTTCTCATATTTGGTACAAGTGAAAGTGTTCATTTTACTCCTAAAGTGTGTTTATGGAATTCAATATAACTAAATGAAATTCTATCATTTGCAAATGAATTTCGTACTTCAAATTAATTTTTATCAAACAAGGAGTTATTTAACTTACGAAAAATGCCCTCTTGTTATGAAATGTTCTGGTCCAAAGAGGTGCTTGCAGTTTTAGCGCTTGTTTCTCTTTTGTGCAGGTTTTGAGCTCAAATTCAGAGTCATCTTCCATGGTCTGCAAATCTGATTCGGCGGTGGTAGTTGAATATGATGATTTCATAAAGGTATGCAGTTGAAGGTGGAAGAATGACAATACGTAGAGTGGCCTTTTGATGATGCTTAATAGTAGTAATAGTAGCCGCAGTAGTATGCATTTAGTATCTATAATCAACTTGAAAAGGCTGCAAAAAATGTTCCAACTAACTGTATCTGAATGCCACCTCCTGACTCAGGTCTTGGCGGAGCTGTCTCCCTCCCTTTCCAAGGAAGAGCTTAAGAAGTATGAGTTGCTGCAAGATCAGTTTGAAGGAGCATCAAAATGAATCCCAGTGAGGTTTTATGTGCTTCGTACAGTAAAATGAATTTTAGTACAAGAAAGTTGAACCACAATGTGCTGAGTGCTGACAAAGGAACTCCATAGAGTTTCTTTCCATTGCCCTTCGTTGCTGTGGGTTTGTAATCTTACATGGGACCCTTGGTTTGTTTGTAACATGCTAGCTTAGTACGATTGTGACTTGTTTGCCAATACCAAGAAAGCTTGATCCATGTAATTTTTGGACTATCATTTTTCTCTACACATTTTTCGTCAGTATTATGGGCGGTGGGCTTACTGGAGTTTCTGTAGATACATTGTTAATAAGAAAGTGCCATAATATTAGAGAATCTTCATTGCGATTAATTGAAGAGCATAACTCTGAGTATATTCTGCCCTTTCGAGAAAGCATATCCTAGAAGCCTCTTTGTAACACAAGATATTTCGAGACTGGGAGTTGACCTAAGCACAATTATTAATGTAATTTCTTTTACGAGAGACTATACGCCAATTACAATTTTATGATATATTAGCATATAAATTTAACAACTCATATGTGAGCCCACCCACCCGTATTTCTCTAATATTTAAAAAAACAACTCATTGGGTATATAAAATAAAATCTAAATATTTTCGCTTTCTACAGAATTTGAATTTCGAACCTTTTCGTCTTAAGGCTTCAGATGCTTAGGCATCATTGGCATAAAAGTAATTCTATTTAGAATCAAAAAATAAATCCAGTCAATTCAACACAAGTTATAATAAGTACATAAATCGATGCCTCAATCACCAATCTGGACGTGAAAGTTCAATTATCCTATCAATAAAAGAAAATGTTCACAATCCGCTCAAAAGAAAAATGAAAAAGTTGAAAAAAAAAAAAACCGAATCTGTTCTGTGTTATTACCAAACAGTCTCCTGACAGTTTTTTTTTTTTTTTTTTTTTTTTAATTAGGAAGTCTATTAAATTATATTCCACAAGCCGTCTTATTCTTGTTAGCATCTTATCTCAAGTCAGTCAAAACAATAACTGTCTTTTTATCCATAAGGTAAAATTTTGATTTTTAAACCCATCCACTCTCAAACTGTTTTTTATTATTTTCACTCCTTTAAAAGTATGAAAAATAGAATATTTCAAATTTGAATCTTTTAAATATAAATAGTTATCCGAAATATTAAAGATGTTAAAAGCAAATATTATTCTTATTATATAGTTTAATGTAATTTTTTCTTTTTATAGATATTCCCCTTCTTACGGTATATATGTATATATAAAAAAAAAAAAAAAAAAAAAAAAAAAAAAGAGAGACAGTTGGAAGAGGGTTTGTAAACTTCGAATCAGCCAATGAAAATATTCTTTGAAAGAAAGTTGAGGGTTTTTGGCTTGAATTTAATAGCAGTGTACGAAGGCATTATTGGATGGCCCCATGCCATGCCACCCCTCCAATTCTCCTGTAATTCCTTATCCTCATGCTTTCTTATTTGCTCTCCTAAAATGAGGTACAATCTGCAAAGAAAATTGTATTAGATACGCTACATGAAAATTAATTCATAATGTTAATTAATTTACTTTCTTTTTCTCTAAATACTATTAATAAATTTACTGTAAAGTTAAAAAAAATGTATTTATATTCCTTTTTAAACTTTATAATTTCAAACATTCCACCAAAAAAAAAAAAGAATAGTACTTATCCATTTTTCTTTTTATTTTTTTATAATATAATTTAAATTTTATGCGTTCAAATATTTAAATATAAAATATGTAAAAAAATATTTGCAACGTAATCTAAAAGTAGTACATTTTTTTATTGAGGAATTGATTTAGTCTCACTCATTCAACAATCATATATATATATATATATATATGAAAAAAATAGTAATTATAAAAAAATATTTATTTTGCTTTTTGAATAAAAGAGGAACTTTCTTTATGTGGTACATTAAAAAAAAAAAAAATTCTATTTCCAAGTCATGCACATCAAATTTATGGGTCTTATTTAAGAGATTATGATTGGGTTGCCATGTCAAATAAATTTTGTACAGTTTTTAAAGTTGAAATCCTGTCATGTACAAGCAGACTCTGACAATGAAGTGTGATGATGGCATTAATGATACCAACATTTAATAAAATATAACATAATTAAAAAAAATGAAAATTCACAATGCAATTTATCTTTTCATGAAATCATTTAATATTTTCATGTCATCCTCCTTTTAAGATTAATGAGTAAAAATTAAATTAGTAGTTTCAATTATAAAAATGAAAGAAAACTACATATAATTAAAATACCTTTTTATTATGGGGAGTATAAAATAAATAAGAGATAATAAAAGATAAGAGAAAAATTAAAAAAAAAATTAATACATTCTTAATTTTGTAAAATGAGAGATAAATTGAAAAAAAAAATCTTTTTTAAAATGATAAATAATTTAAATTGAGAGAATATTGCGCATATTTATGTGAAATTTCGATGTTATAATCTATCAAGCTTATATATATGAAATTCATTCATTTTAATCTAATGTGGTCATTATTATACAGTTACGAGTGTTAAAAAAAAAAAAAAAAAGATCTCAAATTTTAACCTCATCAATGTGGTTATTATTATAAGTAGTATATTATTACATTATTTTGTATTGTAAAAATGAATTTTATAAATTTTTAAAAAATGAATTTCAAGTTTCAAGTTTTTACAGCTTGAAAAATATAATTATTTCAATTATGTACCATTTCAATGGTATGAAATTGAGTATTATTAAATCATATTCTATTAGAATGTATAAATTTTTCAATTGAATTTCATAAAATTAGCAAAATATATTTTATGAACAAAATAACCTTATGATCTCTTTTTTTTTTTTTTTTTTTTGCTTTCTTTATTTACTTTTTTAGGTGCTTCTCTCTCATTTCTCATTTTTTTAAATTTTGAAATTTGAGTATTGATCATAAAATATGGCATATATATATATATATATATGTGGTTTCTTTTGGTTGTGTTGTTTTTTTTAAATTATTATTATAGTAAAAGGTACTTAAGGAAATAGAGAATAAAAAGTAAATTGTAAATTTATTTTAAATATAAATATATGAAGTTTAATTAAATTTAATATTTTAAATCGTATTGTCTCAAAATTAAATAAATAATAAATTTCTAATTCATTTAATTATGTATACTCAATATTTAATTTCAGCATAGTATAGAAATAGCAATTTAATTTATTGTTTCAAACTTTTAATTTTTTTTAAATTTTACTCCCTCCATCTTATTTTATTTGAAATATCTTTTTTTCATAAATTTTAAGAATGCATTAAATAATATACTTTTTTTTATGTCTTTTATTAAATATGATCTTTACATTTTTCTATAAATTTTAAGAAAAAAATTGAATTAATATTTAAAAATAAAATAGATATAAAGAATAAAAAAGTATTAAAATAAATTGAAAAGAGTGTGTTTAAAATGCTCTTTAATTTAAATTACAGAGGTGCAAAAGTGAGCCACCGATCAGGCAATTACCGAGCCTTTAAATTTAAAATGGAATATTTTCCTTTGCTTTATTGAGTATGGTTGAGTACTTTTCAAAGAAATATTTACTACTTTTTTTTTTCCCCCGTGTCGAATCACAATAAATTTCATTAAAATCACTAATGTTTTTAATTTCGAAGAGGGTCCGTGAGATGTTAATATTGACAATAAAAACTTTTAACAATAAAAACTCTGAAATCAAAATGCAATCAAAACTAAATTCAAAAATATGTTGTAAAAATCATATTAGAGACTTTTTTAAGTATATATATTTTTGGTTGCAT
The DNA here is from genome assembly GCA_947687605.1 of Reutealis trisperma. NCBI lineage: Eukaryota > Viridiplantae > Streptophyta > Magnoliopsida > Malpighiales > Euphorbiaceae > Reutealis > Reutealis trisperma. The sequence continues at coordinate 7,888,317 of CANTUT010000033.1, read as the reverse complement.
GCTTACTGCTGGGATAATACTCATTCTCACTCTCTTTTTTTAACTTTTTTTTAGAAATATCCTTCATAAATATTGGTAAAACAATAAAAATGTGTTCCAACTTAGCTCGATTAAACAATTCAATGTCTGAACTTTCAAAAATATCAATTTGGTATGTCAGCTTATAAAAAATACATAATTAAGTGTAATTTATAAGTTAGTATGTAGTAACCTATACGTAGCATGCTGATGTGGAAGTATTATTTTTGTGCAGACTTTTGATTGATTTTTTGGAATAATATGGAGGTCGTGACCTAAACAAGCTTCTTTATTTAATAAATGACCAACAATAACAGTCCCTAATTATTTTCTTAAATCTAATTGATTTCTCCAATCTCCAACAGTAACAATATCAGTTTTTATCTCTCTCATTTAATATCTAATCTTTATTTAATCTATTTCTCTCTTCTCTTTTTTCTTTTTTGTAAGTGATTGGCATAATGCAATGGAAGTCGATGGTAAGCTTTGTAAGTGTCAAAAGCGCTATGTACTAAGAACGTCTTGGACGAACAAAAAAAAAATAAAACTTAAAAATTAAAAAATAACACTTGTTCATCCAGTATTATTTTCACCATACTATATATAGCCCCAGCCCCTTTTTAGATCTCAAAATCAAATACCATTTTGAAATTTCAAAACTTTTTTTCTTTAATCTTACGTATCAAGAACCAAAAACTAAAGAAATTTGTTATTTTCTTTTTAAATTTCTCAATTCAAAATAACACTTGCTTCCAATCACCATCGCAAGATAGCCACAATAGGGCCAAGGAAATCATACTCTGCCATTGCAAGCTTCTCCATCGATTGTGCGCCACTTGCCATTGAGTTTGAGTGCTGTTTTAACCATACCGACTCTCTCCATCGCTCATCGCCATAACTGCTCCACTAGTGACTATCAATTCGAGTAAGTCTCTACACAATTTTTTGTAGAGTGGTTACTAGATTTTTTTTAATTTCTTTTTTTAATTTTTTTAATTTGGGTGCCTTAGAAGTGGCTGTGAATGGTGGGACTAAGGTTGCAGGAGAAGAATTAGCCTAATTAACTTCTATTGTTGTGTTATTTGGTTTGGGAATAAAAATTAAAATTGGATTTTATTGTGTTAATGAGAAAAATGAAATTGTGTTTCTCGTTTAATATAAAGATGAGTAAAAGAAATTTAAAATGAATCATAGAGAAACTTAAAAAATTAAGTTGAATTATAGAAAAACTTAAGAAATGAATTATAGGAAAACTTAAGAGAAATTACTGGTAAAGTTGAGGAGGAGGTAAAAGATAGTTTAAATAAAAATTTCTAAATTTTTTGAGTTTTTATGCAATTTTGATTAGGGATTAATATGTAACTAATTTTTTTATTTATGGATTGATATGTAATTTGTTAAATGGAGCTGTGATAACCTTCCACGTTTATATTATTTTTCAACTTAAAAAAAATTAATCCACATCATAAAAGTTTTTTTGGTAATCGGCTATAACACTCTACTATAATTTTTTTACAGGTTTACACATTAAATTAAAACTTCTACAAGTTCAAACATCCAATTGACTAATTTTGCCAAGTTAAAACACAAAAAATATCATTTTATCCTCGTTAACTCCTATATCAGACCTGCCACTTCCTAAACTTGCATTACCACCCTCATTTCTGCCAGCCAAACCCTCATTTCCGCCTCTTCACAGCTATATAACCATGCATTTTGAGTTAAGTCACAAACACTCTCATCATTTTCAATTATTCCCAAAAATTTCCTCAGATTTTCTTTGGTATTTATGCTCTATGTATAGCTCAACTTTGCCGTACTTTTTTAGCATTTTTACCACGTCTTCAAATGACAACTTATATAACAACCTTAAGCCAATTGTTATATATATATATATATATATATATATATATATATATATATATATTGCAATCTAAACTGTATACTTTGTAATTCTTTACCTCCATTAGCTCTTTTATGTAATTTTTTTTATCGCACCAAAGATTAAATACTCCAAATTTACCTCCTAATGCCCCCCAAGATATGCCTTATTTTTTCCCGTGCATCACTAATAAAAATCCCACCAAATTGCATATCCAACACATGACTATTGGTCAAGGAAAAAAGACGAAGAGCCAAAGCAAACTCCAAAAAATTCAAACATTATAAAATTACCAAGTGCAACCATAATAAACACACAGAGAGAGGACAATGACATAAATGGACCCAATGAAAGCAAGAAATATACTACACTTTTATCACATTTAAAAAAAAAAAAAAAAAAAAAAAGAACTTAGAAACATAAGATGCTAGACATTAAGGGACCCAATAATAAAATGCAAAATACCTTAGACCATACAATATTTTCGAAAACCTTATAGGATTTCCATGTTAATAAAAACCCCTAATTTAGTCTTTTGAAATAATCAAGCACGAAGAAATGCATATTATCGCATTTTTTTAATAAACAGACAAATAGAAGATATCAAATTACATCAAACACAAAAAAATACCTTGTCATTTTTTAAGAGATTCAAATATTCGATTCTTTTACACTCCAAAACAATCAATTTGTCAAATAATTAAGCAATCGGTAAAATCCCAAATTTGAATTACAAACCCTATTTCCCCTAAATTTTCCCCTTCTGTTCATGTGATTTTGTTTACAAGGATTAATTAGTCATTTCTCGATGCATATAATCCACATGATTTTATTAAACAAAATAAATAAATCCACGCCAAAAAATAAATGGTGGTTACAGGTAATTATACTTAATTGTGTGTGTTTTACATATTGATGCACTAAATTAATACTTTGCAAGTCTAGACATTGAATAAATTGTGTCAAGTTGGAACACTAATTTTATCATTTTACCAATAAGTATTTAATACAAATTAAAATCTTTCTTTCCTCATAGCAACTTTGGGAAAAACATAAAAATATGTGAACGGTTGTTCTAACAGTGTCTTTAATACAAATAGTTAATTCATACAAAAATTTAATTAGGAAGTAATTATGTAGAAAAAATAATTAAATTAATTTAAAAAGAAAATAGATAGAAAAAAATATAAATTTTGATAAAATTGTATTTAATTAAAATTACTACTTAAATTTTCAGTTTTTTACTCATTTAATTTATTTATTGAACTCAATATGGATTATTATTTTTTATGTAATGTCTTTAAGGGATTTATCAAAATAATAACCATAAATGAATAATTTTCTAAAAAAAATACTGAAATTCAATTATTATTGATTGAGTTTTCATATGCATGATTTACTCCTATTTTTTTTTTTTTTTAGTTTATAATCAAATGGAAGCATAATAATAAAACTGAAAAAAAAATCCGTAAAAAATGCATAATAATAAAATTGAGAAAAAAATCCATAAAAAATGTAAAAAAAAAAAATGTAATTAGAGTGAAAAAAGAGAGGGGAGGGTGGGGCTGTTGCAACGTTTTGGCGGGAGGGACTTCTATAATTCTGTGTTGTGCATAGGAAATAGGAAGCTTGGGTAGTGATTAGCATTGGATAATGGATACGGTGTTGTGGCATTTTGGATATTACTTATGCGATTCCAAATATATCTTTTTCTGACCTTTTCTTTCTCTTTTTAGTTTAGTTTTACACGAAAAATGAATTCCCCATCAAACGGGAATACATACACGTGCTTCAAAAAAATACTCCCACAAGCACTTGAGATGAAAATTATACAACTTAAAAATCATTCGGCTTAATAATATATTTTTTTATTTATTTCTAATTATTTCATTACTTTATTTTAAAAATACAATCAAGCAAATTAAAAAGTATTCAAATATTTCACTCATCAATATAAATTGATGGATCGGATCTCTTAATTTTAAGGGTGACACAATTTTTTTTATTGAGTGTGACTGTCACCTAATTTTTAAAATTCTTTATTAAATAATAAATATATGATTATGTATAATTTTTGATTATCAGTTATATTTGAGTGCATTAAGTTTTTATGAATAAAAAATTCACAAAATATTTTATTTATGATTAGTCACAAAATAATTGTAATTAATAATATATAAAATAAACAGCCTGAAGATTTGTTTTTTGTTCGGAAAAAAACATTGAAGTTGACGAAATTAATGCAAAGAGCAAAAGAAAATTTGGTTTAAGCCCCTAGCCACCGTAGCCACACAAAACGCAAGGGCATTTTGGTCAGAAAAAAAATAGATGGGTGATTGTTTGAGTCAAACGAAATGAGAATTTTATTTAAGTATAGTTATTTTCCTTACCAAACAGACCGGTAACTCACTTTTATTCGTGGAATTTCCATAATAATTAATTATTATAAGGAATAAAGAATTCCAAATGAGGATTTGGAATTATCCAAAAACCATAATAATAACAATAATATAAATTTAACATTTAAAGAAAGAAGCAGTGAAGAAATTGATGTCGGGTAATATTTAACATGTTGGATTCCGCTCCCTGACAAGTATGAAGCGCCATTGGTTTAGGAGGGATATCCTCACGCGCTCTCATAAACGTTTACACCCACGCCCTTGGATAATCATCATTACCTGTACATTTATTATTTTAATTAATACCATATATATTACCTATATTTCTTAACGCTTTGACAAAGACAAAGACACAATGAGGTTGGAAATTAAAATTAGAATTAAATATATTAGAGTTTGGCATTAATAAGTATCAAAACATGAAATGACTATAATTTTTTTAATATTTTTCTATCATATTTGGAAATATTGTAGAAATACATTGATAAGAAAATAAATTAATTAAACTAAATAATTTGACATGTATTTTTCATTTTACATAATTGATAATTAATCACATTTAACCAAAACATACATTTTATGATTTATTATACATTAGAGATGGTAATTATACCTATACTCAAGGGGATTCAACTTAATCGAGATAAAGAACTCTAACATTAACTGAATAATAGGTCATATAAATACTATACTTAAATAATTATTTATTGGATACGAGACGAGGTCGATATTTATGTACCTCGCATCATACCTCGCCTCGAATGTGTGTGTGTATATATATGTGTGTGTACACACACATATTTATATATACATATTGGAAAAAAATTAGAATATTACAATATTATGATAGGGCGGATATAGGCAGAAAGATATTTATCCCAACCGGATACATGATGGATTCAAATAAAATATTAAAGCAATGGGACGAATTCAGGTATGGCAAAATCAGATTATGACTCATCTCATTGCCATTCCTATTTTACATAAATGTTGTTCACACATCATTTTTTTAAAAATCTTTTTAGGGTATAATAATTATAAATTTGCAATATAAATTTTCAATATGCTATATAGTTTTTTTGAAAAATTATGTTAAAGATAAAAAAAGAAGACCAATTATAGTTATTTTATATTAATATTTATAAATATAAAAATTTAAATTTTTGCTGAGAATAATAATTATTTGAGATTTTGTGGGTAAAATATAAACTAGACTGATAAAAAACAACTAACTAATATAAAATGATTAGAATATTGCATAATATTAAATTGTTAATTGTGAATATATGGCAAATTTTGATTTAAATAATTACACACACATCATAAATCACAACATAATAAAATATTACATTGTCAAGAATTTCTCTTAACTATATTACGTTTAATTAATTATTTTAAGTTATATTTTTAAATAAATAACACGATTCAATGAAATTAGTCAGATTTTATTAATTGATTACTACTTAAAAAGTATTCTTTTACATACTTAAAAACTAGAGTTTATATGTTTTCCAATTGTAATTCACTGAATTAAAACTATAAAATAAAAATTAGATATAAATGCTTGACAATCGATTTATTTTTAGTTACACAATTAATTATGATCATCTATTTTTTCTCCTTGCTATAATTTTATTATTATCATTTTTGTGGAATATAAAAGTTAAATAGTAAAAATTATAAAAATTTAATCATTTATTATATTAATTTTTTTATTTTAACTAAAATTTTTAAAATAAGCGCTATTGAATAATTTAAAATAACTAGTGCTATAAAATAAATTATTTATGGTGGCCATAGCCTTATGAATTCTAAAATATAAAATTTTTTAGGTATAAAATTTTAAAAATTTAACTATATATTATATTTAATATTTTTTTTAAAATTTCTTTAAATATAATAAAATAGTAAAACACAACTAAATTAAAATATTTGTGAAGAGTGATTTGCACGTGCCATGGCCGCCATGGAACGGTTTATAAGCAAATTGCAGGCAAGCTTGCGCGGTAAAATAAAAAAACGACAGAGCCGAAAATGTAAAATAGAAATTCTGAGGTAAATGCTCTTTAATTTTTCTCAGTTTCATGGTTAGATCGGTCCGTCTGTATGTGGACTTCATAATAATAAAATTAAATTAAATAAGCAAACAAATTTATTCAAAGAAGAAAATAAAAATAAAAAGGAAAATGAAAAATAAAATAAAACAAAAATAACAGGGAAAAAAAAAAAAAACGCGGCTGCTCTATACACCAAATAACCAGAGAGAGAGAGAGAGAAACTCTTCCTGCTAATCGATTCCAGCTATAGAGATCGCACCTAAGCGACCTTAAACCTTCTGGTTCCAAAAATATTCGGTTTTTGTCTAAGATCCTTTTACCTAAACTGGTTTAGTTATTGGAATTTAAACATCAATTTCTCGGTCGGTGGTATAGATTTGGATTTTGTGATCGGGTCTTAGTTTGATTGTTCCATTGGAAATACTTTTGTGGGTTTTCGGTTTTGTGTAATGGGTCAGGTCCACTTTTATGGTTGGATTTGCGGAGAGAGAGGTCTGAGTTTGCTGGCTTGATTTTTTTTTTTTTTAATAATTACTGTTTTTGTTTGATGATTTCTCTTGGAACGAGAGATGCGAGAAAGGAGCTAGGGTTAGGGTTTGGTGGTGGGAGGGAGATGGAAGATACTGAGCTTGAAGAAGGGGAGGCATGCTCAGACCATAACAACAACGATGATGATTATGATGCAAGCATGGACCCAGATATTGCTCTCTCTTACATAGTATGTTTTTATTTTTATTTTTCTTAATATAAGCTCGATCAGTGCATATTTATATTTTTGAATTTTGGTCTTGGCTGTGTTTGATATCATATGTTGACTTTTCTTTAATTCATGTTAGGTTAGGGGTGTATGTTTTAGATCCGAACTATTGGTACTAATGTAATTTTTAGTATTAATTTTGATTGATTACAATGCAGAATATAGTTAATTGTATTTGATTAATATCATATTGCTATTCAGAGGAAATAATACTTTGTGTTCTGAATGTGTTTGGATAAGGAAACATAGATAATATTAGGAAGTTTCTTTCAGTACTAGGATTTTGTTAGTTGTGTAAGATATACATGGTTTAGTGATTTTCATTTGATCTACCATATTGAATAGATAAATATATGTATTTTGGTTTATTGGTGTTATTACAACAAATTACATTTGTGTAAATGTTGTAGTTAGTATGAGTGCTGATCCTAGATTCAATTGTTAAGTTTGAAGACGGAAGGGATTGAGCTCATAATTACTCAGTTCAGGTTCAATAATGTGCTTAGTATAAAAATAAGGCAGAGTTTTGAATTGTAAGGCATCTTGGAAACTCTAGCTTTCTGTTCAAGCCTTGTGGAATGTGATTAACAAAATTTTATTCTGCGGCTTCTTGAACTTGGATTCCAAAATTTGATACTTGAGACTTGAGTGCTAACCTTCTTAGCTCTCTTATAATGTGGTTTTGGGACATGTATGCTCTTGAAATTATAGTGGTGAGCCGTACAACATTTTGTATAAACGCTGGTTTCTTGTTCTCTATGTTATATGCATTCAATATTTGTCCTCATCAGTTTATATTCTGCAAAATTCTTCCTTATGATAGGTAACAATTATTTATTTTTCTTTGAAGGATGAGAAACTTCAGGATGTCTTGGGACACTTTCAGAAAGATTTTGAAGGTGGAGTTTCTGCGGAGAATCTGGGTAAGTTGAAACACAGCAGAAATATGATTATTGGAACCCCTAATCTGATATTAATTATCTAGAGGTTTACATTTCAAACAGGGGCCAAGTTTGGTGGTTATGGTTCATTTTTACCTACCTATCAGCGCTCTCCAGTTTGGTCTCACCCGAAGACTCCACCAAAAATTCAGCATCACAATGCACCTGGGTCTCCAAACAGTGGGCAAGCGCAAGCAGAGGTAGATATATTTTCAGTATTGGACTATTTGACACATTAGTTGTTCATAATTGGTGCATTCAATGTGGAGGACAATGTCAACTGAGTTTTAGTATTGGATGTGTTATATATGTTTCTTAAATAGGGTGGCCGTCGTGGTTCAGTATCTTCATCAACTGCACCTCAATCAGTAAAACTTGAACCTGCTCCCGCTAATGCGGTATCACTGACAGCATCAAAAGCATCATCCTCGATGATAGTTCCAGTCAAACAAGAAGTGGGCATGCCATCTGCTAATCTTGCCAAGGAACATGCTCTGAGATATGAATCGGTAAACAGGAAATCTACTAATTTACCAGACCAAAAAATGCTGAAGGTTCGGATCAAAGTGGGTTCTGATAATTTGTCGGCACAAAAAAATGCTGCAATCTACAGTGGCCTTGGCCTTGATGTGTCACCATCTTCATCACTGGATGAAAGCCCCTCTGGAAGTGAGGGGATGTCTCATGGACCTCAAGATTCTCCGTTTGAATCTCCTGCTCATATTCTTCGGGTGAATTGTTTTCCCACAATTTTGTAGTCTTTAGTTTTCCTTTTTCTAGTTTGTTGGAAGTGATCAGACTCTGTTTCTTTTATTTTGTGTTGGAGCAGATAATGACTTCCTTTCCAGAGCATGGGATTGTATTGCTATCACCTCTTCCTGGTCATTTGATTCACTTGACAGAAAAGCTAAAGCTTCATAAGGGCAATGGATCAGTGCCTATTGTTACTGTTGTTCCAGAAAGTTCGGGCATTGCAGTCAATGGATCTGATTCTGTAAAAGGTGATGGGAAAATGTTGGGAGAAAAGAAAACAAAGTCACTGGAGAGAAATGAAGTATCATTAGAATCAAAAAGTGAAAATAATAAAGATTCTAGGAGTGGTATCGATAATTTGACAAAGAAGGAGACAAACGTTGACACTTTGTCCTGTGAGGAGCTTGTTTCTAACACATTGAAGCTCCCACTTCTCTCTGATTCATATTCTGTTGCTGAGGCAACGAAATGCATGGTTAAGACATCAAATATAGCCAGGGAAGTGTATAGGGGTGTAGTAAGGGACAAAGGCTTTTCTGATCTAAGAAAAGAGGAGTCGCTAGGGTCAATGTATATGCATGAAGATGCCTGGGTTGAGAATTCCAAGGCGACTTCAGCTGGAAAGATATGGGAAGACAAGAAAGCTAGTTCTATTGACAGTGTTTCTGTCCACCCCAGAAAAGAAGGCCGTCAAAAGGGAGAAAAACCTTATGGCTCTGTCAAAAGTGACTCAAATATTCCGAAAGGGATGAAAGCTGGAAGCTCTGAACCAATAGACAATCCCAAACAGAAGGCTGATCAGAAAGTTATATCCCATGAACAGGAAGGCGCCAAGTTTCCTTCTAGAAAGGAGCGATCATCTTCTGAGGGGAAAAAGAAACTAAAAGGAGGTCAAAATCATGGAAATACTGTTACAGAGATGCCAAATGATGCTTTGACGGGTGGCTCTTCTTTGATGACCAAAAATAAGAAGAGCATCTATGCAGATGACTATACAACTAAAAGAGAGCTGGAAGACTCAAAATTACAAAATCATACTGGAAAAGCTGGGGATAGGTATAGAGATTTTTTTGGGGATATGGAAATAGATCAAGAAGAAAAACAGATGAGTCCATTGGCTAGAAGTTACGAAGATAGGCAGAAGGACTCCGACATGAGCGAAAAAAGCATGCATTTCTCTAATAATGCATTAAAGGAGAGACCAAGTGCTAAAAAAATTGATAAGCTGTCAATGTCTGAAGTGCATCCTAAGAGAGCTTTAGGCACTGCTCCTTACCCTGGAAATGGATCAATATCTGATGCTGGTTCTGCAGCAACAAAAGACAATTGGGTGTGTTGTGACAAGTGTCTGACATGGCGGCTTCTTCCAGTTGGGAAAAATACTGAAGACCTACCAGAGAAGTGGGTGTGTGCCATGCTTAACTGGCTGTAAGTTCTATTCCAGTATTGTTTAGATTTATGTTTCTGACTATCCTTTAGTTGATGAATATTTAGACATATAGACTGAAATAAAAATTATCTGGCTTGAATGCATCTCTTTCTCACTAAATTTTGATTTTTCAATTGTAAATGCGTAGGCCTGGTATGAACAGGTGCAGTTTTACTGAGGATGAAACGTCAAATGCTGTTAGGGCATTGAACAATGTTCCTGCTCTAGCTAGTCAACATAATATGCAGATCAATCCTGGTGGGGCTATATCGAAAATGACATTGTTTGATGAGCAGCTTGATCATAACCAGCAAAACTTTGGTTTGCATGCCATGCCCAGTGGTGGGAAAAAGAAGGCCTGCAAAGATGGTACCCCTCCATTGACAAATTCTGTGAAGAAGAGCGTACGGTCATCATTGACAAATGGAAGCTTAAATGATGTGAACCAACCAATGGTGAGTGAACCTGATTTTCCAAAACTGAGCAAGTCTGGTAACTTTGCTGTGGAGAAGCACAAACATAAGCAAAAAGAGAAGCATAAAGTACTCGACAACTGTTCTGATGGAGGTATTGCATTTGAAATAGTTATTTGTGGTGCCTCTTGAACTTCTCCTCTCTCTCTTTTAAGTATGACATTTATTTTATTGACAATGTGCACAGGTGATACTAGGCAATCAAAGATGAAAGGCAAAAGGGACTCTGAGCAAGATTTTTTCAGGGCCTCCAAGAAAATCAGAGCTGAAGGTTTCCGTCAAGATTTGGTGTCTGATCATGCTAACATTGACAAAGTAGGCCCTAGTTCAAGTAATGGTTTTCCTGCTATGTCATCAGGGAAGAATCTGCCTAAAAACGACTGCCACATTTCTTCTAAGGATCAGGCACAAATCTCTGCTAGAAAATCAAAGGATGAAGTTCTCATTTCCTCACATGATGTGCCCATGGATATGGGAAAGTGGGATGATATGGAAGTTGGCAAAAAGAAGAAAAGAAAGGAAAGTCATGATTCTCAAGTTAATCCATGCTCTCTTTCAAATACAGGGCATATTCCCCAGGACAACCGGGCCTTGGCTAAGGAGGAGTTCAGTGAGAATGAGTACAGGAAAGAAAAGAAGGCCAGGGTATCCAGGTCTGATGGGAAAGATTCTAGTGCAAGTAAAGGCAATGGTAGAACGGACAAAAAAGGTAGTCATAGAAAGAACCGGCAACTAGGGCAAGACGTGGGGATTTCTGCATCTCAGCGAAGCTTGGATGGTGTAGATTCTTTGAAAAGGGATTCTGGGTCTCAACATCCTTCTGTGGCAGCTACATCTAGCTCTTCTAAGGTTTCTGGTTCCCACAAAACCAAAGTAAATTTTCATGACACAAAGGGGTCTCCAGTAGAATCTGTTTCATCATCACCTTTGAGAGTTTCAAAACCAGGTAAGCTTATGTCAGTGCAAGGAACTTAAATGTGAAAGATGACTTCATTGATAATTTTTTTTTTTTGGCCCTAGGTGGCCGGATGAGATGCTCTGATGGTGAAGATGATGGTGGGAGTGATCGATCTGGGACAGCAAAGAAGGAAAAAATTCTTGATGCGGCTCGTCACGGTTCCCATGAATCATCTGCGCTTGATTTTCAGGAAAAGGACTCAAGTCATGTTTCTGGTGGTAAAGCTAAACAGCAGATTTTGCCTTCTCCTGATGTCACAAACCAGCACCTTGCAAACGGTGGTGCAGATTACTTGGGCCAAGATGTTTGGCATCCTAGTAAAACTAACACTGCAGATCATTGCCGTGATGATGATAGACAACATGAAAATCATTATCATTTGAATGGGTCCCGTCCAAGGAAGTCTGGAAAGGGATCTTCTTCGAGGTCCAAAGACAAGAATAGAAGTTTAAATTCTGAGCTTGAAAATGGTAAGGTCAAGGATTCGGATTATGTCAGTGAACAAGCAGCTTCTTATGAAGTCAGACAGACAGATGGTAAAAATAAGACTGAAGAAAAGTTTGGGGTCAGGTCTGATGAAGGTGATAATAGGTATGTTGATAAAAAGGACTCCACAGGACTATTGTTGAGTGAGAGTAGTAAAAGGGAGAAGCAGTCAAAATTTCGGGGACACAATGGTCCTGATATTAAAGCACATGCTATGTTTAGCCATGATGCATCCTCTACTCCAAAGCAGAGTTTGATGCTAGATTGTGAGGCAGTGTCTGGGGGAGGGAAGTCACCATCATTGCCTCCCTCTGGAGATGCTCAGAACGAAACATCATCTCACTGCCCTCAACAAGTTTCTGGGTCTCAGAAAGGAAATGGAGCAAATATTTCTGTCATTAATACCTTTGAAAATGATAATGCATCTAAGACACTGAAACAAATGAGAAAGGTTGATCATCCATATGGTCATCACAACAGTTCAAGAGATCTCCTGTCAAATGGGCATAGGACCAGGGATCTTGATGCCCCAAGTCCAGTTAAAAGGGAATCCTCCAGTCAGGCTGCTACAAATGCTCTGAAAGAAGCTAAAAATCTAAAACACCTGGCTGATCGACTTAAGGTTTTTATTGATGATATTTCTGGTTTTGATGCTACCATTCTTTCTGTTCTTATGCTTTCTAAAATTGGTAATCTTTTTGCAGAACTCTGGGTCGAATCTCGAGAGTACAAGGCTTTACTTCGAGGCAGCACTCAAGTTTCTTCATGGAGCCTCCCTGTTGGAAACTTGCAGCAGTGACAATGCCAAAACTGGAGAGATGATTCAGTCAATGCAAGTGTATAGTAGCACCGCAAAACTCTGCGAGTAAGTTAAAATCAAAAGCTGTATGAAGACATTTTGTTCTGTAATTATTCTTGCAACTTGGTGGCTACTGTCACAATCAGAAATACATCCAGAAATAATTGGAAAAAAAGGCACTTCAAATATATTTCTGTTCCTAACTTGTATGCTGGAATTTGATATTTTAGTTGGATCCAAAGGTCATAAATGTCCTATCGGAGGTTTTGATTAGACCTGATGCAGGCATGCATGTTATGGCTGCTACACTAAAACCCTTCACTCACATTGCCTGGCCCTCTCAATGTTCTTCTCTTTCCGTTGTCAATACTGATAACATTCTGCAATGCTGTTATATCCTATCTTGCATTTGTTAGTATGTTTCTCATTACTGTAAAGATTGGGGTATTTTAAGATTGGGGAAAACCTTCTCCATAAAATGGTCCCGAATGGTTAACTTTTGCACTCTGAAGATTTTGTTGGTAGATTCTTTTACTTTAGCAGCATGCCTGAAAGGTCCTTAGGTCTCTCTCTCATGCTTTGGGCCTGATCTCTACTAGGGTATTTATCAGCCAGCTCTCTGATTGACTTCAGTTCCACATTATTAAGATTCACCATCGCTCTAGATGGACTCTTCTCCAAGGAGACTTGATCACTTATAAATTGCCATGCTCTTGCTTATTCTTATTTTATCTTGGAAACTTGTGACTAATCTCACTTATAAATTGCCATGCTCTTGCTTATTCTTATTTTATCTTGGAAACTTGTGACTAATCTCATGTGGTTTTCTTTTGATTTTGCTTCATTTGGAAACTTACCAGCAGACTTTATTTGTTTGATCAACTCTTACAATTCTAAATACTGAAATACAACAACCCTTTTTCAAGTTGTGATGTTTTTTCCGCAATCACACTCATCAGCTTTGAAACATGGATTATCTGTTCTGGACATTTTTGCTTTCATGTGAACTTAGATCATTCATGCGGTTGCAATCTTCGTTTGCAGTTATTCTACTGCTGTCTTTTCCCTAAACATACCTATGTTTTTAGGTTTTGTGCTCATGAATATGAGAAATCCAAAGACATGGCTGCTGCTGCTCTAGCATACAAATGCATGGAGGTGGCATACATGAGGGTGATTTATTCTTCACATTCTGGTGCAAACAAAGATCTACATGACTTGCAGAAAGCTCTACAAATGGTTCCTCCGGGTAATTAAAATAATTATTTTCTTTCTGTGCAGGGTGAAATTCTGTGTCTCTGTCTCTGTCTCTGTCTCTGTCTCTCTCTCTCTATATATATATATATATGTATATATTCTTGTAATATTTAGTCATGTTTGGTACATATTTTCTGCTGTAAAAAATTAACAAGGTGGCAAAATAGCCTCTGCCTTCTTTGATCATTAGCAGTTGGAAAGTTTGTCTTGCATGAAATTTGCCATTAGCATGCGATAAATATTAGCACTATGCATTGCTAGGAGTACAGTGTTGGGGGAAATGAGGGAAAGGAAGATAATGGAGGAGAAAAACATTACCTATCTTGTCTGGCATTTTAATTTTTTAAGGAGGTGAAGGGGAAAGAAATTTATTATTCCTCTTCGTTTCCTTTCAGGAGTTGAAATTCATTTGGGGTGTGAACAATTTCACCTCCTAATAAGGGGAATATTTTATATCTTTACAACTACAGTTCTCTTCCCTTCCCTCATTCAATCTCTCCTCCCTTCCCTTTGTTATTAATTTCCAAATATGATGATAAGTTAAATATTTCCCCATCCCATTCCCTCCCTTCCCTTCCCTTCCCTTCCTTTCTTCTCCTTTAAAAAACCTTCCCTTCCCTTTCTTATTTTATATCCATGTATAGCGTAATGCTTTTCTTTCTTGAAGGGAAGGGGAATAAACGGAGGACTGCAGATGTTTGTTGTAGGTTGAAAACCACATCTTAAGTGTGAGACCTCAGTTGAAATGCATACCAATTGTTGGATTCTTGATGCAAAAAAGTAGTGGTATTTGTCAAAAACAATGGATCTTCTAAACTGATTGCATTGTTCTCTAAATCCATTTTTCTATCTTCACCTCCTCCTTTTATGGAAGTTGGTGGCAGGTGGTGGTAGATTGGTAGTAGTTGGGAATATTGTGATAATGTGATTGTTCAAGAGACACATCTAATAATTTGGTATTTTTTGTTTAATGTATCAATATATTGCCTAGTAGTTGTATATTCTGTGCCGCGGAGGTATTTGATACTCAAGATAGCTCATCCAGAGTATTACTTCAACTATTGATTATGTATAAGGAGGACCCTGTCGATATCAGTACATATTTTATTATGTCTTTACATGATATCCTTAGATGCTTTAACATCTTAATCCCATCTTATCTACTTCCTTTCATCCTAAAAACGAATTTCCTTTTACCTAGCTTTGCAAATATTTAATGTGCTAAATTAGATGTGATGTCATTCTTCTTTGCTAAATTTTTATCAGGCGAGTCACCTTCTTCTTCTGCCTCTGATGTTGATAACTTGAATCACCCAGCAACAGTGGATAAGAGTTTCCCAGCCAAAGGTATTAGCTCTCCTCAAGTGACAGGAAGCCATGTTATTGCTGCACGAATCCGTCCCAATTTTGTTCGGTTGCTTACTTTTGTAAGTACATTGTATTTCATTAAGAAATTTCAGTTTGTTATTTGTATCTTTTTGCATAAATTCTTCCATGAGCAAAACTGAGGATGAGAATCCAAAGTTGTTGGGCTGAGGAACATTTTTTGATGTGGAATAAAATTATACCAGAAACTGTCATACAAGGAACAAAGAAAGGGTAAAACCTAAAATTACCTCTTTTGCTTTCCAATGCCTTAGATGTAAAAGCATCATATTTATTACTCATTATATGTCATGTGCTGTGAAAACCAGTTATTAACAACTTTCACTTCGTGCCAAGCAATCCATAAAGCTCTGCCATTTCATCTTACAGCATTTAGTGTTCCACTGTTTTGCAGACTCAGGATGTAAATTTTGCAATGGAAGCCTCAAGAAAATCTCGGATTGCTTTTGCAGCTGCTAATATAAGCTTGGGAGAAACCCAACGTAAAGAAGGCATTTCTTCCATTAGAATGGCTCTTGATTTTAATTTCCAAGATGTAGATGGATTACTACGTCTGGTACGGCTTGCAATTGAAGCTATTAGCCGCTGAAGATTTCAATTGCTTGTGGAGATTGTATCAATTTTGGGAGGAAATGCAAGAGCCCAGTTATTTTTGAACTGGATCTCCCTGTTGAAGTAGTCGAGACTTCTGTTGTGAGACCAATTATCGCCATCTCACCAGTTCAGTGTTCTGTGTACAAGTGTATGTACAGGAGAAATTTGGAATTGAGTATATTTTTTCATCAGACTTCAGCTGCTTTCTGGCTCAGACAAGGACCATAATTGTTAAGCCATTTCAGGATTGGTATTAAGGAAATTTGTTCATCAACTTCTACAGTAGTGATTCTGTGATTGTAAAAAGTGGCAGCTTTATGGTGCAATAGGGCTGTGGTTGAAGAAATAAGTAGTGAATAAAGATAGAGAACCCCAATTATAAATTTGTGTGGGGTTGTAGAATTCTCAGTGTGCCACCTTTCCAGCTATTGTTTTTTTTTCCCAGACGGACATTAGTGTAGCTGTCCCTTTACGTGTTAGTTACAACTTGTTTGAAGACATCCGAAGGACAGGAACTGTAAAGTATGCACATTGACATGACATTTTACTTCTAGAATCAGTGGCTGCTCTAACTTCCTTGGCTGAGCACTGTATAAAGACGGCAATGATGTCAGAGTCCAGGTTGGCTGCCTTTTGTTTTACTATGTTTTTGCTCTTTTTCCATTGTCTCTTTAAAAAAAAATACTGATTTTTGTTTTGGTTTTATAGGGACCGTTTGTTTATTTTTGTATTTATTTATTTCTGCAGGTTATCTTCTGGAGCTTCTGATAATTGCAGTTGAGGCAATTTTTTCTTTCTTGTTAACATAGACAAGCAGGATAACTTAGACAAGTTGTATATTCACAAAATAAAGAAGAGGTTACCTGAATTATTTCCTTTTAAGGTCTGTAGTCTACTAGTAGCTGAGAAAATTTAGTTGGATTGATCATTATCTAGTGTGAATTAGCCTCTAAATTTCTTCTTTTCTCTTTGACAGTGCCTATTATGTAGATATGCAATCAGGTTAACCAACAGTGCAAGCCTCAATTTTTCCCCTTTATCTTTTCCTTCCTTTCCAAGGTGGGGGGGCTGTTCATGCTATACCATAAGAAAACAGATGAGGATTTAACAGGTAAAACTACTATTTCTGATATTATATTTGAATTTTATAGTGAGACTGCTTTTATTGTTTCTCATGGAATTATAAATTATCCCTTTTAAAGCTTCCCTAAATTGCTGAGGCATATACTATAGGAAGTTCCTTATCCTGGTGTTATGATGATTCTTGAATGACATTTGATTATGATGACAGGCACTCGTTTAATATAGAAAGGATCCTTGTTCTGCAGCAGCTGTCTTGGCAGTTTTATCTTCTTTCCCCATGCTTCCGGACCACAGTCAAATTTTCCTCTTAAAATGGCAATAATCTTGCAGTCTGTCGAAGTGATGAGTTGTAATCCGGTTGATCAGATACCATCTAAAGAGGGGATTTTGTTTTCAAGTTGAGCATATCCAGGCAGTTTCAGCTGCAGGCCAGCTGGATATTGAAGTATTAATCTCGATGATATCCGTGCTTTATATTTTTGCCCCCGCCCTAATTTCCTTGCAACCGTTCATTTTCAGCTGTGTTCATGATAATCGTAAAGTTATTTTGACAGATTAGGTTCTGAGAAACCCCTCCCATTTCCACCCAAAAAAAAAAAAAAAAAAAATTGCCAACCACTTGAGCCCAACTTCCTTGCAACATGTATAGGAGCAGCCGCAGCATTTATTGAAGAAATTTTGAAATTCTTGGTTATGGAACTTTTGCTTGTTCATTTGATGGATTTTCTTTTGTATAGGTTTGCTCGCTCACCTTGATGCTTTCATATTTGAATCGAGTATCAGCGAGTGAAATGTACTTTCTAAGCCTTTTTAGAAGAATATTTCCGGAAAATAAATAAATAAAAAAAGAAACTGGGTGGAGGATGCCAATGTGATAGGGAGATTATATGATCAGAAATAATCGTTGTACTGACTGATGGGAGGAAGTGAAAAATCATCTTTAGATTTTATTTTGACCTATCTGCGATCTGCCTTGAAAGTGGGCTTAGCTTCAATTCACAACCACAGCCCCGCCCCGGGTAAAAGAATATAGGTTTTAATTTAATTATTATATATAATATATTTTTATTATTTTTAGTTGGTCTACATATTTTCTTTTTTACCATTCAAAATTATTAAAAAGACAATATTTAAATTTAATAAACAATAATAAATATTGTTGATTATTAAAATATTTTAAGAGAATACAATTTAAATATATGTTCTTTGTTAGTATTCCAAATTACTAAAAATAATATTTAAATTTAATAAAATAATAATAAATATGTATATATTAAAAAATAATATACTAAATAAAATAAAATTCGCGTAAAACATGGGCTGATGCTAGTTTGTTGTAATAATGCTACTTAATATTCCAATTTTTTTTTTGGTAATAATGCTATAAATTCTACGCCCTCTAACATGAAATGGTGTGCTTGCTTTGCATTAAACATGTCTAAAGAAATTTTCACCGTAGCTCCATTTTGCTAAAATTTGCAATGGAGGGATATGATATAAATCTAATCCTAAATTATATTGATTAAATTTAGATTATTTATGCAAAGAGAGACATTCTTACAGATCATGTCATAAATCTTTAATCATAGTCAAATAAAATAAAAAAATAAAATAAAACAATGGTAATTGATATTATATCATAAATCTTAACCTAGATCTGTTTAAATTCAAAATTTAACGCAAACGGCAAGTATTTCATAAAATTTTTAATCACAATTAATAAAATATATATTTTTTTTCACCGAAAAAGACTTGAACAACCAAAAACAAGCATTTTCGTGAGAAAATGAACTTCGAACACTAATAAAATCCTAAAAAATATTATTAATCAATGGGTACCTATCTTTTTTAATTGTGTGCTGTGTAATCTCAGCTCGCTTATTAAAAGAAAGCGTGAATTATACAGGTTAAGCATATTTTTTATAACTTATTTAAAAAAAGAAATAAGTACGTGGCTTATTGTGGGAAAGAACAAGCGAGCCGTGTACACGAGCCCATAAACCCCACGCTCATGAATAGTGTTTAGGCGCGTAGTTTTAATTTTATTTATTATTATTTTTGTTGCTTAACCTCTCATCGTCTCACGTGACAACGGGGGCTTTAGTTAGGTGCTCCAATTCTACCTTTCCCCCCTGTCCATCACCTTCCCTCCCATAACGAAGCCCTAACCCTAATTCTGACTTTGTTTTTGTTAAATATACAATTTTACAAATTAATTTTGTTTTGAAACTCTCAATTCTTTTATAACACCGCACTGTAATGCGCTGTTCTTGCACACGGAGCTTCGAGACTCCAATCTTCGACTTCGACAATGGAGGCGTTGAAGGAGAATTTGGAAGACATAGAGATTGGGAGCTCCGTCGAGTCGTTTCACAAGTTTCTGGATTCGCAGAAGGAACTCTTTCACACTCAGATCGATCAACTACAAAACATCGTCGTTACTCAATGCAAACTCACCGGCGTCAATCCTCTCTCTCAAGAGATGGTGCGTTTTTGCGTAATTTACAATTTTTTGTTGTCCAAATTAACTTATCGGAATCTTGAATCATATTCACCGACTTGAATTTTTCCGAGCTTTTCTATATAGTTCAGAGTTTTAAAGGCCAAGCAGTTCATATATATGTCCAGAATTTGCTAATTATGCTTAATTGAGATCCTAGGGCATTAAATTACTTGTTAGGTTTCTCAGCTTGGTATTTATATGAAGAGTAAATTATTTTTGTAATAATGCTTCATGTGTACGCATTTATTATTACCATGAACACTACTTTCTAAATTCAATGTTACCATATAAGCTTGCTGGATTAGAATAGGAACTCTAATTTCCTGAAAATGTCATACAAAGATGTGGAGCAACAAGTGCTGGAGGTTGTAAAAGCTTGAAAATTGTAATTTATGAGGTTGTCTATAATCTTATTGTTTTCATTCACGAGAAGTGGAGTTTTTCCATTCATGATGATGCCAACTGATACTATCATTTTCTGAATCATGTGCAGGCTGCTGGTGCCATGTCGATAAAAATTGGTAAGATGTTGCTGCTGGATCATTTTAGATGATTATGTGTGATGATTATTATTCCTTTAATCTATGAACTATCTGTGCTATTGCTACGTTTTAGTCACTTTTGCTAGTATGCAAATATGTATTCTTAACCCATTAACAATAAATTGTGCATATTATGTATGTATATTGAGTTTGGTCCTTTACCCTTTTTAATTTTAGTTGATTGGCTTTAACAAATTGCTTGATCCTCTTGTTGGTACAGTGGATTTCATGTGTCATTAATATTTCCATATCATGGTCCTACAATGTGCATTTGAATTCACTTCAAATTGGATAGAGATTAAACAGGCTTCAGATTGTATCAAAACGTATAGAATTTGATGGTTGCTTTGTAGGGTTAACTTTTTATTTGGACAAACTAAGTGCACTTTGGTGGACATTTTTACTCCCTGATAATGCTTTTCCTTCTCTGTTTGTTTCTGGACAGCTGAAGACTTCTAATCAGAAGTCTTATACATTATACTGCTTTTGGCTACTATCTAACCTGATTGTTGATTTGGCAGGAAAAAGACCTAGAGATTTGCTAAATCCTAAGGCTATAAAGTATATGCAAGCTGTTTTCTCCATAAAAGATGCAATAAGCAAGAAGGAATCTCGTGAGATAAGTGCTCAATTTGGTGTAACTGTCACACAGGTTCTCTTCTTTCAATTATTTTACCTTCAATTGCTTTTCCATCTTTCATTCCATTTGATCTACTTTGCAACAAGCTTTTTGCTTATCATTCCCTTTCATGACCCTCATACGTATAAAGAAACATGTGTATAGTTATATTAACTTTTCCATTGTCTCCCTTCCTCCTCTCTCTCCCCCCCCTCCCCCCGGCATCCCATCTGCTCTTCAAGTATGTCTTGTTTTTGGTCCTTAATTTAGTACTGGCTGCATATTTATTAATTATTTTTTTGTTATGGCATTATATCAATTACAGGTACGAGATTTCTTTGCTAGCCAACGTTCAAGAGTGAGGAAACTAGTCCGGTTGTCTAGGGAGAAGGCTGTTAGAACAAATGCACGTAAAGAGCCTCAAGATGGGGCCCCAACAAGCTCCGATTCCATGATGCCTATTGATCTGGCTCCATTAAATTCTGTTCACCCAGATCCAGTTCTCTTAAACTGTATTGATTCCAATCCAGTTCCCTTAAACACTTTTGGTCCTGATCCAGTTCCCTTAAACTCTATTGGGCCTCCCAATGTTGATGAAGCACCATCTTGCTCAACACAAGATGACATATTACCTGGCTTACATGACTTAGACAAACATTTTGTTGAGAATATTTTCAGTTTGTTGAGAAAGGAAGAAACATTTTCTGGGCAGGTGAAACTGATGGAGTGGATCTTGCAAATACAAAACCCTTCAGTGCTAAATTGGTACTTTTCTAATGTTTTTCTGTAATTAAGAAGTTTTTTCTTCTCTGTCATGGCCGTTTGACTGTTCTGTTATGTGCTGCAGGTTTTTAACTAAAGGCGGTGTCATGATTTTGGCTACATGGCTGAGTCAAGCAGCTGCTGAAGAACAAACAAGTTTTCTTCTTGTCGCCCTCAAGGCACATATACATTCCTTGCATCTTGCTTTCATTTTTATTTCTGATAACTTGGCTTAGGATTGAATAATTTGCTGTCATGCAGGTTCTATGTCATCTGCCCTTGCATAAATCTCTTCCTGAACATATGTCAGCCATACTGCACAGTGTTAATAGACTGCGGTTTTATAGGACATCAGGTGTACTTTTGTTCAGAGACTTGTACTTTTTGACTTTTGATTCTCTGTTTTTCTCTCCCCTCGTGGTCAAATATTTTATCACTTAACACAACGATGTTTTATCCCATTATGGATGATCAACACTTAGCAGTTATGTTGTTTGAGTGTCCTCATTGCTTAAATAGGATATATTTGCAATATAAAGAGAATGTTTTTAGTATTATTTTCTTTTGAGTCTTAGTATTACTTTCTTTTGAGCTATGAATGGCATTCTTGAAACCTATAGTTTGGTTTAAGTTTCATAATTAAGGGATTAATAGGGCTTTCTTGGTTTCTGGCATTTTTGAGATTTTGAGAATCAATTTGATGACTGTTTTTCCTGTTCATCTTTGTTCATGGGATCCTTGTGTACTAATATGTGCACAGAATCAAGATGAAAGGTGGAGCGGTCATATGTGACTATTAACTTTTTTGTTTAGTTTTACAAATAAATTTCATTTTGTTTTGTAGGATATATGATATGCGCCGTGTACTTTTCCTGTATTGAATTATATCTCTTGTGATAATTTTGAATCTCATTTATCTGATTTTAAGATCAGACATTTCAAACAGGGCAAGAGTTTTGTTGTCAAGGTGGAGTAAAATATTTGCCAGAAGCCAAGCTATGAAGAAGCCAAATGGTGTGAAGTCTTCTGTTGATGCACAGGAGATGATATTGAAGCGGAGGTAAGTCTATTTCCTTACTTGTACTTCATCATTTGTCCAATCAATCTCTCATTTTCTTTCTGCTTCTAATTGCATGCAGTATTGATGAAATTATGGGCAATGAATTGTGGCAGCCTAATGGTGGTAATCCTGTATGTTCTTCACAAACTGAATCCTGGGTGAAAGTGAGTTAATGTTATATGATATTTTCTTATAGTTGCTATTACTATACAGGAGAATGCTCTTGCCCTTTCTGAAAGTTCAGAAAATATCAGGTAAGCGTATATTTTTTTGTCTGACCTTGCATTCAGCCTGTTGGGTTTTATTATTAGTTGAGTTTTTGAGCATAAATTTCTTGTTTAGGAAAATGGATCCTTCGCAAACATTGAAGCTGTTACCAGCGTCAACAGATGATTCAAGTAGGAAGCACATCCTAGGTGCATCGTCATCCCGTATCCTCAAGATTTTAATTCCAATTTATTGATTTTTGTTTGGATTGTAAAATACTAGTAGTTCATTACAACTTTGTTTTGAGGAAACGTTGACAGAATTAATGATTCATCAGTCAAGAGATGAAGCCTTTTGTCAATATTACCACTTAGTTATATCAGTCTCCAGGGGCAAGGTTATTCCTAGTGAACTTGGCTATGCATTGTCAAGAAGTGTTAAAAGTCCTTTCATTTTCTTCACATCATGTTATTAGGTTAGCCCGTACCTCTACAAAATCAAATGAATTTTCTGTATTAAGTTGAATAAATTTTCCTCCAGTTAGCTCTGAAGATATAAAGGCATGACCTAAGAAATTTTGGCCTCAAGATTGGAATGGCATTTGCTTCTTTTGGCCATACAAACTGATAGTAACTGCCTAATGGTTTAGCCATACCTACATCAATAACTGGCTTCGCTAATTTTATCTGACCCATCACCACTTGTATATTAATATGTGCCCTCCCTGGTTGGTGCATGAAACTATGAAGAAATTTTTTTGTTCAATCACTTGTACTTACTCCCCTTGACCAGTAGAGATAATCTGAAGTAAAAAAAGATTAGATTGTGGTATTTAGATTTCGTGTTTCTACAGTAGTTGTATCGGAATATGCTGGGATAAAGACAGTTTAGTTACTAACTAGAGCATGTCCTTCTTGTCTAAGTGTGAATTGCCTGACTCACCAGCTGCAAGTGCCAAACTAATAGTCACGTTGGTAGTGACAATTACAATTTCAATTGTGATTAGTTGCTGATGTCAAATCTCATATAAAAGTATCACTATTCTGGATTTTTAAATCTATTCACATAACCTTGTTGCTTCAGGTGTAGAATCAAGGTTGACAGGATCCATACTCTTGAATGTTCTAAATTGTATTGATTATTTGTCATCCATATTGGAGATTTAGTTCTAAGCATTGCTGGGTGCATCATTTGGTGATTTCAGTTGAATGGTTAATAAGGTTCTGATTGGCGCTGAGTGAGTTCGTTTGGACGATATTATTTCCTCTTCTCAAATCTACCCTTAAAATTGCCTTCTTTATAGTTTATATTTGCTGGTAAGATTGTTATATAGGAGGAACTTGCTTCTTCTTTTTGAATCTCTAGAGGTCATTGACACTTTTGGAAGTCCTGTAATAATTTTTTCAAAAATATCTTTTTTGTCAATGTTGGTCTGACACCCAGAAATGAGTGCTCACCATTGGGTCCGTTTATCTTGGAAGTTAGTAAGTCTCATTTTAGCATGAAACATAAAGGCCCTTAAATGTTATATGTGTGATTGCCATATATTCTTTACATGTGTGGGTGAACTCAGTACATTCTTTAGCTACTATCAGATACCAGAGAACGCAGAAAAGTTCAGCTTGTGGAACAGCCAGGCCAGAAAACAGCTGGCAGAAGCCCCCAGGCTACAAAAGCAGTATCTGTAAGTCAAGGGCGCCCAATGTCTACTGATGACATCCAAAAGGCAAAAATGCGCGCTTTATTCATGCAGAGCAAGTATGGGAGAACTGGTTCTTCATCTAATGGACCTAATGGTATGAAGACCGATGGTCTTAATAAGCCTACAAATGCTTCGTCCACTAATTTCTTCCCAGCATCTAAAGTTCCTCTTCGGCCTAAGATTGAGGAAAACAAAAAATTTGTGATAGTTCCCTCTAATATTTCTGATAAGCAAGAAGGTCCTCTTGATTCAAAGCATAAAATCGATTCAAAGGAGCCTTCAGGAGAATTGTGCAGGAGGGTCCAAATTCCTTGGCAGACACCTCCAGGTACATCCATCTTGGTGTTTATTTGTTGATATTTTAAATATTTTCCAGTAATATAAGTTTCAAAAGATCTACAATAATGTTTCACAGATAAAGGAGGATGCTGTTTTTTTGAAAAAAGTAGTCTGTTTTAAGAAGTTCCGTGAATTTTAATTAATAGAAATATATATATATATATATATATATATATATATATATATATATATATATATATATATATGTTTATATTCTACTGCAAATTTTTGTGGACTCAATTGGTTTTATGCAACTCCAGATGCTGAGATTTTCTTTAATGCCCTTGTTGCCTTTTCTCCGTGTGGCCTTCATTTTTTGTTTATATTTTGTTACATGGAAAGGATTGGAATAACAATTTAAAATACTCTGCATACAACTGGACTGATTATCTTTTCGATTTTTATATTACCTGTCTCTCTAGCTTTCCTTATTTTAACCTTGTATCCATCAATAATGGTAGAAATCAAGAATGTATAGTCTCTCATCTGATGGGTAATTCACTTGGATCACCTGTGTGGATACCTCGTTGTTTGAAAATTGCAGGATCCCTGCCCCCAATTTTGTTTCTTGCTCAATATAAAAATTGAGCTTTGGCTAAACTTGATTTCTGAACCTGACACTTTCTATTCTATCCCATACCTACATTATTATGGTGGAATCACTTTAGCTTTTGAATCAACCTTAAACAACAAATGGATATCGTTTAAATGCATTGGAGATGCCAATTAACCTGGTTGGAAAAGCTTTACCTTTGTTCCTGTGGGGACTCCGTTCAAAAACTGATCGTCATTCTTGTGATCTAATATTTTAACTATTACCAGGAAATGGAAATGTAATGGTAGACCAACCTTTTGGATTGCTTCCTAATTCCTATGAAACCTTATTCAGGTGACGGATCAAAATATTGATTGCTTTATTGACCAGATAATCAGTTGCTAGTTTGAGATAATGATGCCTTGATAAAAAATAATAATAATAATAAGAAGGCACAGTTTTCTTTCTTCTGGCCTATCATTGAGTTTGATTCTTCCCCAAGTAGTCTATTCATTTACTATATTATCAGAAGACCTTGTTTACACCAAACCTACAAGCTCAGAGTAATTATGAAATTGGATTGCTAAGGATCGTGAATATACAATTGCTTTAATTTGAAAAGTGATGGAATTTAAAAGAGAAATTTTGTCTCCAAATGATTGATTGAATGCATCAGTTTCAAAAACAGCAGTAAGTGCTCTGTGCTAATTTACTCGGAATTGAACCAAATATCTGGCCTCTAATTATGATTAAAAAAAAAAAAAAGATATTTAAAGTCAATGGTGCTTCTTAATTATATTTTTAGATACGGGATTGTTTTTATCAGTATGGGGCTATGATATTTAGCTGCAGTACATAGACCAATAAAATACCGGGCGGAGGTGAATGTTGCTCAAAATTTTTTTTTAACTGCATAGAGCAATTAATGGAGATATGTTTGGATATATTGGCTAATAAGCCTTAATTACTACTAAACTTTAGTCAATACTACAATTAAGTTGTAGTCAGACAAGCTGAGGAAGGCAAGCATACAGGGTTCAATGCATATTAATTTTGCCCGATTCTGAATAATTCACTTCTATCATTTTGTCCCCTTTTTTCTATTTTTGCTCCTGTCAAAACCAATGAACTATCCTGCTCTTATTTAGTTCTTTCCCGGGGAATGTACATTTTCTTTTGGCCTTGTTACACTGTTGTTTCCCTTCCATATTTCTGGTCTTATTATACGTTGTCTGTGGTTTTCCAGCATTTTATTCCAGTTTCCTTTCTGCAGAAATACAACTCAACAATCTCTGGAGAGTGGGCACTGGCGAGAATAGCAAAGAAGTTGATGTTCAAAAAAACAGGAACCGTAGGGAGATTGAAACCATCTATCGAACAGTCCAGGAGATACCATCAAATCCCAGGGAACCCTGGGACATTGAGATGGACTATGATGACACATTGACCCCAGATATCCCAATTGAACAGCCTCCTGATACTGATGGTGCAGAAGCACAGGTGTCCCATAATGAAACTACAGTAAACCCAGTGCCCTCCTTGTCTCAGATTGGTGGTGGGGGTGCAGCCGAGCCGGACCTTGAGCTGCTTGCTGTATTGCTCAAAAATCCGGAGTTGGTTTTTGCATTGACTTCTGGCCAAGCTGGTAATCTATCCACTGATGAAACTGTGAAGCTGCTTGATATGATCAAGAGGAGTGGGGCTGGTTTAGCAGGCAGTTTAAATGGGAATGGTGAAAAAGTGGAGGAGAAGGTTGAGGTCTCCCTTCCATCGCCAACTCCCTCAAGCAATCCCGGAACGGTGCGTGACTTTAGGTCCATATGCTGCCAAAAATCATTCAACTTTTGTCCACTTCCATGGGGCAGTCAATTTGCTCACCTGTATTGCATAGTGGATATATAAATATAGGAATGCCTCCTTTAAAAATTAAAGAACTCTTAAAAAATTAAAGAACTGGAAGGCACAAAAATTATGTCAATGAACAACCGGATTAAAAGGGGAAAAAGGGAAATTGAAACTTAAAATGAACTGTCATGCAATTAGAGGTCTAACCAGTTCAGATGTGGGGATTTCCTATGGAAGTTAAACTGGTTTTTGTCCATATCGAGGAGGGATAAAAAACATGGGTTTCTCCCGTCCTAATCTTAGAATGGTCACCATAAATGAGGGAAGATGTGGGGGGCGTCTGGTATGGATTTATTGTTAAGGAATATCTGTTTCTATTTATATTTATCTTTTTCTGCCATTAGACGAGGCAAGTTCCCTTGCAGAGGTTTGTGGTGGGTGAATCTCCCGTGGTCTAGAATGGCGGGATGATGGGTCCCCTGTGTAGTGCAATGAAACTGTACTTGGATTAACAATATAGAAATAAAACCAAAGATAGAATTGGTTGAAATACAAATTTGGTAGTATAATTACGTTCTTCCTTGGTTTTAATTCACCGTACTAATCTATTCTTTTTAATCCTGTAAAATTTGCAGAGTGGATGGAGACCGGAAGTTGCCAGGAATCCCTTTTCACAGCAAAGCTCAAGGGCGAACAGAGTTGCCTACAATGATACGGCAGCCCCTACCAACATTCCCTCTGGCTTGGGGCAGCCTCAGAATCAAGTCAGTAACATTAGAACATCTCAACAGCAAGCAAGCCTGCAATTACTATCCCAACAACTGCAAGCAGCAATGCCTTCCTTCTCATTGTCCCAAACAAGTTCCACTATAACTGAAACCCAACTATCTTCTATGGTTCACCCATTACACCAGAAAATTTCCACCAGTTCTTCAATATTACAAACTCCCGATTCAGAAATGGGCTTTACTTCAAAAAATTTGCCCGTTAATAGCCCTAGCTTACACAACTACTCATCCACTACTGGGCCTTTAATGCAGATGGAGACTTTGAACAATTTTAAACCAACTGCATCTGTTTCTTTTACAATGACTACTCCAGAAAGACGACCTGTTTCATTTCCAATACCTCCCTCTTTGCCATTAGCAACACCAGCACCGACTCGGTCACATCCTCAACAATCCCAGGCACTTATGCATTCCTCTAGACCATCTACGGGAAACATGTGTTCAGTGCCCGATTCCTGGAGAGCTATGCAGGGGTTAGCTTCCAAGTCCTCATCACAAGTTAATCAAACCAATTATGATCTAACATTTGGAGGGCCTGTACAGCCTCAATTGCGATCGGGTCCTCATTGGGAGAGAAATGAATATGTGCATAATGAGGGTTTTGAGTCTTGGAGTCCAGATAATAGTCCTGTTAGGTCACCGGATTACATACCTGGAAGAAACTATCCGGGATCCAGAACAAATTCTGGGTGGAATTACACCCCTGATAATAGGTCCAGGCAACGGAATTATTCTAATTCTGGGCACCGCGACAATAACAGAAATGGAAACAGAAGGTGGCATTGACCGGTGGGATTCAAATTTTGGGGATGATGGAGGTTGGTATTTCGGGTTTGGGGGGGGTAGGGGAAGGGAGAGGAGGAAGGGACATGGCGGCTGTAATTGCAATTGTTGGGATGTGCAAAGCTTCCTATTGATTTTGAGTTTTGACCCAAAAAGAAAAAAGAAAAAAAAAAGGCACCTAATTTTTACGAATTCATACTATCTTCTCCAAATTCTGTCTCTCGCTCTCTCTCTCCCTCTAAAGCTTGGGACTTGGGTTGGGTTGTCGAGAATATTTATTTTATAAATTAGTATTTCCATGGCCAACGCGTGGGGGAAACAATACAAGGCTAATTTCTTTAAATGGAACAATATTATATTCTTCCAACAATGTTGTAATCTCATTTGAAATTACACTAAATGTGATGAAAATTTCATTTAAAACTATTAATTTTTATGAGTAAATTTTGAAGTTCAATATTGAACTCAAGATTTTTTTTTTTTTTCAAAATAAAATAAAATACATTATACTTTGTATTGTTTCTTGCGGACCAAAATGCTATTGAAGTGGCTAACAAATTCTTAAAATTAGCTGGTTTAATTAAATTCCAATGATAATTTTAAAATTAAATTTAATAATCTAATATAATAACGAAGTTAATAATTAATTTTTTAAAAATTTAATATATAAAACAATAATTTTTTAAATGTTGACTTTGAGAAAAAGTATAATTAATTTTTTTAAATTAAAGTAAAAATAATCGACAAAATTAAAAAATTTCTTAAACCATCTGTTTTTTTAATTGAATCATTACCTTTATTTTTTCATATTGATAATTCCAATGAAAGAGAAAATATGTGAAATTCATTAAAAATATACTAAATTTTTACGAGAGAAATTACTTAAAATACAAAAAATAAAACTAATTTTCATTCCCTCAAAAAGTTTTAATGTTTATTTATCATGCACCATTTTTTTTTAAGAAAATATAAATTTATATTGACAATATTATTAATAATAATAAATTTTATATAAATTTACTTTAAAAATAAAAAAAAATTAGACACTGACAATTTTGCTAATTCACAACTTACAGATTTAAATTTGTGATTTATAATACGATCAACATACACAGCAGCTCACATGCTAACGAGAGAGACTGGGTGTTTGTCTTATGCCAAAAGTGGGTAGAGGTCCCACCCTTTCTTATTCCTGCGTTAATCTATGCACAGGTCATATATTTGAAGGAACATAACTGATCCAGAGAAACTGACAACTAATTTTTTTTAAATCCAAAGAAATAAGTTTTATCATATGACCAGTGCCACGCTGCTGAATTAAATAAATTTTTTTAAAGGCAGGTATAAAATCATATGTAATGAAAAAAAAAAGAAAAAAGCTATCAATAGTACGAACATTACAACCAACAGTAGCAATACGAGAAGGATTACTCTATTAGAGTGATATTTAAAACTATAAATGGATCAAGCCAAGTTTTAATTTGTTTCCACTAGTTTTTTTTTTTTTTTTTAATTCTAATTTGAGCTTGAATTTGGATTTGAAGTTACAAATCATATTCAAATTATTAGTCAAACTAAATTACTAAAAAAAATTATATGAATGTTAAAATATATTTTTTAGAGTGTCAAAATTATTAGATTAATTATTATTATTATTATTATGTAACATAAACTCCTTTTTTTTTTTAAATTAAACTTTTCAACTGTTTAATAAAATTATAAAATATAATATTAATGGAACTAATTGTATGTATATACCATTATTAATTTCATAATTATAAAATATAAATTATAAATGTATATATTAAAACATTATA
Organism: Reutealis trisperma; assembly: GCA_947687605.1. Classification (NCBI taxonomy): domain Eukaryota; kingdom Viridiplantae; phylum Streptophyta; class Magnoliopsida; order Malpighiales; family Euphorbiaceae; genus Reutealis; species Reutealis trisperma. The sequence goes on along the minus strand of CANTUT010000033.1, from coordinate 7,857,543 downwards.
AATAAAGTTATTGACAAGCTTATTAATTGAGTTGTTTATAAATCTAATTAAATTGAACTTCACTTGCTCAAACTTAACTCATTTATTAATCGAACCATAAATTAAAGTTTAAGATTAGCTCATTTGTAAAACAAGCTAAATCTTAATAAACTTTTATTAAACACCGAACTATTAGCAAGCGACTTAACTAATTTGCGGTCCTAGTGATATTGGTCTTATTAACCATTCACTTCTTTTTTTTGGCAAAAAAAAAAAAAAAATAATAATAATAATCATATATATTTAATTATTTATATTGATATGGATGGTGATGATCGGCATAAGCATCGACAAAAGCAGAACTTTTAGCGGACATTGGAGAATCTAGCACAAAGATCGGTGCCCAGTAAACGGGCGGCGAGATCGTCTCTTTCCTTGCAATTTCCTTCATTTATTTAAACTATCGAACCCCAAATTTGCTAATTGCTGCAAACAATGGGATTCAGATTTCTCTGCAAATCCCATCTCCTCTCCTTCACACTCTCTTCGCGCCATAAAACTGTCCACCAAACCCTTCTAATCCAATCCCTCAATTCTCACTTGTGTAATTCTTCCAGCCACATTCCCATTTACCATATACCCAGAAGGTGGCATTTCGGCCATTCTCATGGCCATTCCGACAGCCGTCACCAAGCCTCTGGCAAAGAGGGTGAGAAAATTTTCCGTTTGGGCCTTGCCGCTGATATTGGGTTAGCAGCTGGAAAAGCTTTCACTGGTTATTTATCAGGAAGCACGGCAATTATCGCCGACGCAGCCCATTCTGTCTCCGACGTGGTAATAGCATTTGATTGCGCTACTCTTTTTGTTGCTTCATTGTGATTAAAGCTTTGTTTTCTGCTTTAGCTTAAAAATATTGGCGTGTCATACTTTTACAGGTTCTTAGTGGGGTTGCTTTATGGTCGTTCAAAGCTGGCAATGCTCCTAGAGACAAAGAACATCCATATGGTCGCTTATAATTTGTATCTACACTCTACTCCATTTATCTAAACATGTGCATATAGATAAGGACAATTCCTTCTTGTTTAGGATATTGATTGTAAATCTTGTTCTAGTATCAGTGGCCTCGTCTTTGCATTAAGACTTAATTTTGTAGGAGTTCAGTCTACTTTTGTTTGCCTATTGTAGCTACAATGAAGTAAACATGAAATAGAATGTCTTTTACTCTACCTTATACCATTTATAAGATCAACATGGTGATTATGGTTTTTAAGTTTTTGGCGGCACATTGTGTCTTCCTTATTAATGTCATTGAGGTTTAATTATGGCAGAGTCTGTTGGATTTAGATGGTCTGATTTTACAAGGTATATCATCGATATCATATCTAATTGCTACCAAAATTGTGTGGCAATATTGAATTTAATGGGATTATTGGTCTAAAAGGCATTTTAGATTTTTTTCAGATCTGTGCATCAAATTAGAAGCTCTTTTTTATTTTTTATTTTTTTGGGCTCATGTGGTTAGTTAGCCATCTCATCTAATACTTAGATTTCTAACGGAGAAGGAGAAACTGTATGAGAAGAAAAGAGTCTAAACTTGTTATTCTTTTTAATTTTTTGAAATTTTCAGATATGTAGACTTCAATATTTTTATATTATATCTTGGGTTTTAAATTGTTATTACCTTTGGCTATGCATTTTGCTTCTAGGTTTTGTAATTCTTTTACTTTCTTTCTCTGCTCAGGGCATGGAAAATTTGAGTCTTTAGGAGCACTTGGAATTTCTTGCATGCTTTTGGCTACTGCTGGTGGTGTTGCGTGGCATGCACTAGATCTTCTTACTGTATGATTTCTATCCTTTCAATTATGCATTGCAACTGATATTGTGATGTTGAACTTTGATCCAGATTTCCAAGTTTGATTTCTGAATCTTGAAACAAATAGGAGTTAATGAGATTCTGAATGACACTTAAAAATATGCAGGGATTGTTGTCTGTATCTCCCGAAGTAGCAAACTATTCACTGGCTCAGGAACATGTGCATATTCATCATCATAGTGGACATCATCATGGAATTGACATGGATCATCCCATCCTTGCATTAAGCATGACCATTGTGTCAATATCTGTGAAAGAAGGGTAAGTACTAAATAGTAATTTTGTTGAATAAATATTTGCTAATTCTGCTGATTCTTGAACCCTTCCCACCCCAGCCCCCTGAAGTTTATTGTAGGTAGCCTAATTTATCCTCATTGCCTTTCTGTGATAATCCTAATTTGTATATACCTGTATATACAGTGTGTTTTATAGATGCCTTTTGAAGGGTGAATTAGCTTAAAAGTTCATATGAAATACTTGGCCTGGTTAGCTGAATTCTTTTTGCTATTTCTTTCTTTTTGGACTTCTATATTAAGGGATAATACTAGACACGATAAATCTTTCTTCATAAAACTGAGCTTTCCATTTTGCCTCTTTTGGCACTTCTCCTTACCTTCTCCTTTTGCTATTCCACTTTGTGTAGAGCATCATCCCTTATATCTTCCCAATTGGAAAGATTTGAATCTATGACCCTTCCAGATTGTACCATCTCAATGACTTTTCTGTTGAAGGCCAGTCCTTTCTGCATACTACTAACTGAATTCAGTCAGTTCTAATTAATATTATCAGAATATTATCACCTACTCCTGGCTATGTTCTTTGCTTTATGACATGTTTATTTAATGTAACGTGCAGGCTTTACTGGATAACAAAACGAGCTGGGGAAAGGCAAGGCAGTGGGCTTATGAAAGCAAATGCATGGCATCATCGTGCAGATGCCATTTCCTCTGTTGTTGCACTTATTGGGGTTGGTAAGAATATTTTTTGTGTGCAATGAGACCTTCATTTGGTCTAAGTTCAACATGAAGTTAATTTCTTACAAGCTTATGATTAATTGGCTTGCTTTGTTTTAAAAGTTATAGTTAAATTAACCAATTACTGACAAGTAAAGATTATTGATTCATGTCATGTATGGTTGGTCAACTAGTGCATTTTCCTCTTGAATTTGATTTCGTAACATGTTTTACTTCTGAGAATATTCAGACTATCAATTTACACCAATAATATTTGAATCCACTGCTCAAATTCTTAAATTTTGGACCGTGTCCATCCTCCTCCTTCTAGGTTAAGTTTTTGGGCAGGGGTTAATTAGTGCTTATTAGAGTGTGCTCATTGTTGAAAAGGATTCAGAGCTGAAAACTATATGATTATGTTGCATATCTTGAGTAAAACAGCAATATTGTGATTCATCTTCAGTGATAATTGGTTTCTAAGTCATTATTAACTCTGCTATTGTTCTTTCTTTTCTTTTCTTTTTTCTCCTCCGGTTAATTTTATACTTGGTTGAAGCGTTCTTAAATCGTTTAAGGGTGTTCAATTTTGTGAACACTGGCTCACCATGAATCTATTTTTCATGAATTCAGGGGGCTCCATTCTTGGAGTTAAGTTTCTGGATCCTCTTGCTGGACTACTTGTCTCGGGCATGATACTAAAGGCTGGACTGGAAACCGGGTATCAAAGGTAGTGTTAATTATTTTTGTATATGCCCCAGTTCTTTTTCGCTTCTTGTGTACCTCAAATGGGAACTTTCTTATGAACCTATAATTGTGTTCTTAAATATTCGAATATGAATAATGGCCATATAGAGATTATTTAGGGTTGGATTAATCTGTCTTATGTTGGGGCTTCATCATTGCATTCAGATACTTAGTCATATCAACTGTATTTCTTTGGGGAATTCTCATTATGTAGTTTGGCTTATGAAGTTTTCAGTTGCAATTAATTTTTTGAAATATAGGCAGATGATAGTTGCCAAGAATTCTCTGATTTCTGTAATTGGTCCATTTTTAACATCATTTGATGAATGTGAGACTTAGAGGAGAGTATGAATAATGGGGAAACTCAATTAATTTTCATTGATAAAAGCCTTTTATAAGCTGGTCATACAAAACAGTAGGTAGAAAGAGTCAAAAAGAATTTCAACTACTTCTAACTACTGTCCTGAATTTGTTCCCTTAATTTATGCTTACTTTAAGCATTAGCACACATTGTATTACATCAAAATCTGTGTATATAAGACATTACATAAAAAATGTATATATTAATTTAGCTATTAAGCTAAGTGTGCGGCACTTGTGTCACAGCTTTCTTCATCATTTAATTATCAATTGTTGCTAGTGTTTAACTTGTCATCAGATAAAATATATTTTCTAGCAACATGAATCTCCTTGTTTGACTTCTTGGTATGGACCATTTAGTGTCTTGGAATTGGTTGATGCTGCAATTCCAGCGGAACATTTGGATCCTATAAAGCAAACAATACTACAAGTTGAAGGTGTCAAGGTTGGTATCAGAATCATGGTTTCACTAATAAATTCTTCACTTTTAACTCTGATATGAGCCAATCATTTCAGTTTGCTGACATTGTTTGATTGTATGGGAATTATCATAAGAAATGCATAAGCTAATGGCTATGGATTTTCCATGAAAGGAATTTCTTTTCTTGTTTACAAGTTTATAATTTTATCCTGCCTTTTGAACTTTAAACTAATTAGTTGATATGCATTTTTTGTTCAACACCTGTAGTGGGTAGTTTTGCAGTACCGGTAGGTCTTGTTTGAGGGTGCGGAACAGAATGAATGAAACTTGAAAGAGGTCGACCACCACAGGCTTGAAAGATCATATGCTAACTGCGGTCTTAAAAATTTATATTAGGCTAACTGCAGGCTAAATTTCAATTATCGTTGTAGAGATTCATAAAATTACAGTATATTTGGCTTTTTATTTTAATGTCGACCAGCAATATATGTTCCCATTAACAAGGTCATGTACTGTTAGGGTATCACTGAGTGTTTGAGCAGGTCTTTACTTCCTGGTTTTCTTGCTGAAGAACCTTTTGCAATTGTCCACAGGGGTGCCATCGCTTGAGAGGAAGGAGGGCTGGTTCATCTTTACACCTTGATGTACATATTGAGGTTTGCACACCTGAATATTAAATCTTTTGATGCATCTGCAGTATGATGGTGCGTGTGTGTATGTGTATACATGTTGTCATCTCTAAGTAACTTGTTCGTGATTTCTGAATTGCAGGTTGATCCTTTCTCTAGTGTTAGTGCTGCCCATGGAATTGGTGAAAATGTCCGTCAAGAAATTCATAAGTGCTATCCTGAAATAGCTGAAGTTTTTATACACATAGGTATACCTATTTTCATCGTCTTCTAAAATCAATCTTGAGAGAAGCTACAACAGAATTTGTTTTGAAAGAACCTGATTGAAGATTGAATACTTATAAGATTCTTTATATATATATTCACCAATTACATGGACGGTGTCTTTTGCTTGACAATTCCGCTTAATGGATTATAAAGGAGCTGGATGACAGCAAATGGAAAAGATGTCTACACTTAATACAAAGGGGGCTGTTATAGCTGTGTTCGAAGTTGTCTAAATCTGGAATTAGGGTTCTCAGTTGGATCTCTTATACAGTTATACCTATAAATTTAACTAATATTAAATTGTTTCTTTCGTCTAATCCTTTAATTCCTGGGTCACTGACGAATGATTTTGGATATGAGAACTTAGATTACTATCATAGGTCCTTCGCATAGACTTAACTTGTATTCCAGCTGCATTTCCAAGTTAATGGAATATTGTTGCTCATTGCAATAGTTATTTTTATTTCTCATTGTTTTTACTGGATAAGAAAATGCTTTCTTGTCTTGAATAGAAATTGATAACCAGCTATCCATTGCTATCTGAAATTTTTTTCATCACTTCAATTATTAAACACACACAAAAGTGACTGTCCTATGAATTTTTCCAATATGGCTGTAGATCCTGCATATTTACACTTTTCTCCCAGTGCAATGGACCGGCATGATAATTTACAAGGAACTGCCAATGAGAACATAAATAATTCATTGGAAGACAGAGACATTGAAATGATTGTTTCCACAATTTTCTCGTCAAAGTTTCCAGAGGTATTTCTTGTGGTCTCTACTTTTTCTTACAAATTTGGGTTTCATTTGTACTTCAGCATGAAACATGTCGTGAAGGGCTGATTCTATTGTGCTCTGCTTTTGCTTTTCATTAGGACGCCATAGCATATTATTATACATGTTAATGAAAACTGTAGTTCTTATTTCTAATCCTGAAAGGGAACCAACTTGAAATTTTGTTTACAGCCCTCTTGTTTTTGAGCGGTAGAAGTATGTTTAACTGATGGTTGATTGAAGTCTATTCCATCATAGTAAGTGTATCAACGAACTGATACAATGGGACAGAAATTATAATTTGATATAATAGGGTTTACACTTCATAAACGTCCACTTTTATCATGTATAACCTCCGTACTATACAAAATGCACGTGTTACTAGAGTGTTGGTATTTAGTCATTGCACCTGGGTCGTAGTTCCCAGTGAACATGAACCATGGTTGAGAAGAGTTTTGAATAAATTTCAGAAAATGGAGGTTGAGCGTATCACTAGCCACTGTTTGCAAGGCAAGATGGTACTAGAAATTGAGGTGTCCATGCCTGCTGACATATTGATTCGGTATGTAATCCAACTTGCTGATGCTGTTTTGTTATCATGTTATCATGCTGTGCAATGTTTGACATTGTTACATTTTGTGGTAATAGGGATGCAATGGAAGTGGCAGAAGCAGCAGAAAAGGAAATCTTGAAGGCAGCCTCTAATATCATTCAAGTGAGCATTCAACTAAGGTTGGGACATCCAATTCCCAAGTTTGGCTAAGAGAGCTTTCAAAAAGCAGCCATACTAACACTAGTTCTAAATAAATGTACTACTTGTTGCAAGTTTTATATATCGGAGCCTGTTACCAATTCCAAATGTACTATTGGCAATGAGATTAATCTTTGGTTATCATAATACTGAATACATTTCTTATCTGATAAAAGGGTTATAGAATAAATAGTTGGAGTTTGACTGTTGATTGAAATTTTGGCAATCTTGAATGTGGTGGTGTTCTATTAAGCTTTTATTCAAACTCAGCAGCATCAAGATGATTTAAATAAATTAAAATATATTCCATTTTAAAATCTGAAATAATATATAATTTAATAAATTAATTCAATTTTATTTATTATAAAACATTAAATTGTTTTTAAGTTAAGATGGCAAGGCTAAAATCTGTTCATAATATTTTTCTTTTTCTTATAATATAAAAAAATTTAAGCAAACACAAAATCAACCAATTGGACGACCTAATAGGTCGTTGGATTATACTCCTCAGGAATAATAATTCATTTTAACTTCTTATTAATTTTTTTTTTAACCTTACCATAGTTAATTTTCAGTAAGAATTATATTAAGAAAATTGATAAGTCTTTATCAAAAAAAAAAGTGAAAATATTTGAAGAGAAAAGGAGGAGCCAGATGATCAGATAATTGTAGTCTGATTTTTTTGGTCGACATTATATTTCCGATAAGAATATCATCACATCACTGGCTCTCTTCCTATTCTTTCACTTTCAGAAAAAATAATAAAACAATAAAAATAAAGGTTTTGGGGAGAGAGTTGAGGCCTCAGTAGGATCCATTGGTGTTTCCTAATCATTAGGGACTACAATTCCCTCATAAAATAGGTAGTTTTCCGCATCACTGCCCCCTTTATTATTCTCGTCCCCAAACACAAAAACAAAAGTCTAAACTTAATTAAAACAAAAAGCGATAACAAGACAGAGGAGATGAATCGTTTCCGCTGGAGCAGCCAAGACGAACTCCGCTTGCGTTTATATAAGCTTACAGTTCAGAAACCACTCCATTTATAGTTTCGTTAGGGTTTAGACCTAGGGTTTGGAGTTCGGACGCCGCTTTGAATTTAAAATTACTATAGTGCCCATTCAACCTTTATGCTTCTGGAAGTTTAATTTTTATTTTAAAATTGTGGGCTTTCGCGACTGGCCAATTTTTATTGGGACCATTGACTGACGGCCCAATATCACCTTTCTTGCATAGAAATTGGTACGATATTATTGGGAGTTTTATATGAATAGCCTAAAAACATAATAACATTTACTTTTAACCATCTAATTTTTTTTTTCAAAAATAGCATGTGAACTAAAAAAATTACCTATTGCCTTTAATTTATGCACTTTATCCACATCTCATTGCTTTTCTTCCAATATTTATTTAAAATAAGATTCGTTTATGTCCATACTAAATTTAGGATTACCGAATTTTTTTTTAATATAATTTATTTATATTTATATAAATTTAATTGAAAATTCATTATTTCATAAATGATCAATTATTTTATAAAAATATAAAATTAATTTTTAATATAATTAACTAATATCATATAAAATTGGTTCTCAAAATTTCAAGTGGTATTTATGACTTAATTAAAAATGAAAAAGAATATGAAAAGGTTAAAAATGAAAAACAAAGTTAAAAAAGTAATTAAAAAGATGTAAATATGAAAAAAGAAAATTGAGAGATGATAAATATTAAAAATATAAAAAATAAGATGTATCACGTAAATTCCACCAGCAGCCCATTAACTCTTCTAATAACAATAGTGTATTGCTTGATGGAATATGGAAACTTTTAATTTTTTTTTCTATTTTTCGAAAAAAGGAAGTTTTTACTTAAATAAGATAATACTTATCAAAATTATTTTTTTAAATCATATTATTTACCAATAAAATATAATCTGATCGGTCTTCTTATCTTTTTTTAAAGAGTGAAAATAAGATATTTTAGATTTAAATTTTTTAAATCACAAATAATTATCACCGATTTAGTGAGAGTCTCTATTATATTTATTTATATTATTTTAGAAGAACTACATTAGGATGGTGGGAGCACACCCACTTTACTATTCATGTTTTTACTAATTACTATTATCTATATGAATCTTTTTTATCTTTTATACTTCATAGTGGTGGAAATTTACCATTAAATGATTATAAGTTATAAATTTATATTTATTTTTGTATAAATAAAATTTTATTTAAAAATTTGTATCACTAATTAATGGATCACTATTTAAAGTACATATAAATTATTGTGACTTGGAAATTTAAGTGGAACTTCATGCACGATGAAATGATGTTAGGGATACTTGATTATGCGATAACGCAAGTTAATAATGTAAATTGTAAGGAAAACGCTTAACGGGGAATTACTAACAAGAAATTAATCTGGCTTTTAAAAGGGAAAAAGAAAAGAAAAATAATATACATATAGGCTTATTCAAAGCTTAGGAAGAGCACTATTTCACTAGGCCAGGCCCAAGCCGATGTAGAAGGCCTAAATTCTTATAATTTGACATTCACAAAGTGCCTATTAAAACATTTTCCATCGTCATGAAAAGCCAAGGCCATGCCATGAAATTGCTTCTGTTATCAATCTTATGGATACAAAGTTCCAATATACATGGAAGAAAAAACAAAAGAGAGAGAGAAAAAAAAATAAAAATTCAAACATCCCAAATGGGTTTGTCCATAGCTGATTCCCCAAGAGAAAGGTGTTGCTGAAAGTGATTCATCATTGGCATTCTCTGTTGATGATTGATTGCTTCCATTTCCAATACTCTCTGTTGTTGTTGTTGATGCAAATTTGGTGGTGGTGGTGGAGGAGGTGGCCTTGACCCACCAATCCCCATAAAATCACGAGTCATCATGTCACCACCTTCACCACTGCTACCTCCAACAAACCTTGATGGTCCAGTATTACTATTGGCTGCACCTCTTCCATGTATCAAGTTACTACTACCACTACTATCTTCATTTTCCATACTTTTCATAAACCCACCTGGATTTTGGTCAGCCCCCATAAACATAGCAGTGAACATTCCCATGTCATTACTACTAGTATTACTAGGGTCAAAAAATTGCGAAATTTCTTGTGGGTTATTTTTTTGGTTATTATTATTATTATTGATTATTCCAACCATATTTGTTATTTGATCAGGCTGTGATGGGAATTGATGATGAGGAGGAGGATGGTGAGGATCATAAGAGGTGGTCCCATAATTAGATGGTGGTGGTTGTGGTGCAGGTGGTCTTATAGAAGTAATTTGCTCAGGAAGTGGCATACTACTTGCAAAGCTTTTTTGCATCATAGGAGAATTTATAGTACTGTTACTAGCAGTTGCACCCATTTGTGCTGCTTTTTGTAATAAAGCTGTTGCTGACATATGAGACGATGAGCCTGAAATTTGACACCCATTTTTCCCATCTTGAAGATAATTACTATTATTATTATATCCAGCTGATGAGGTATTCGAACTCAGCTGAAGACTAGAACAAGTTGAGGAAATACTTCTCGGACCGGAAAAGAGAATACCTGAGCTACTTGAAAACATACCTCCTCCTCCAGCTGCTGTCATATTCATCGTCTTGAATGGCATTGGAACCAGATCTTGAGGAAGAGATTTGAAATCTGAAATTCCAATAGATGTAGTATTGGTAGAAGTTAAAGGCATAGAGGACATAAGATCAGGCATTTGAGTTTGCAAGTTGGATCCCATTAGTCCTTGCTGCTGGTTTACTTTGTTGTTTTCTTCTGCTAATGCATCACAAAATGCTCTGTGGGTGATGAAGCTATCTCTTCTGCATGTATATGTTACATATGATTATTAGTAAACTTATACTTATAGATAAAGTGGGTCACAATAAAGATTTTATATACTGCTTATTTCAAATATTAATTTCAATTTTTTAACTGATATGAAATTATTTTATGTATTTGTCATAATTCCTCTCTAAAAATATATTAATTAGACATGTAATTAATATATACCCATAAGCTAGTATCAAACAGTAGAAAAATAATGAGATATTTAGCCCCACTCATGTATAAGATATAAGATCTCCAATTCAGAGCTATAGGGAATTTGTAACTTGAATGTTCAAAGTATAATAAAAGGTGTCAAAAAAGGAAACGTGAAAAGTGTATCTATTTGTCGGCCATTCTCTAGCATATCTTTAATATGGAAAGCGACCATAAAATAATTATTTACAACAATTCTCAATTTTATTTTTTCTTTTTTTTGAAAAAAAGAAATATCCTTTTATTATTTTTGTCATAAATTCATAATTCATATACATATAACTGTGGTATGCAACCTGTATACTATACAGCATTAAATCATCTTTGTGCCATGTCAGTAGCATTAACTAGTATCTCGTTGTACATGTTCAAAAATTAAAAATTTAATCTTGAATTAATTTAAAAAAAAAAAAAAAACTCAAACACATAGATAAATAGAAAAATAACATGATCTAAATCTAACCTGGAAAATATGGTACCACAATCACATTTATATTCTCTTGTCCCACAGGTCTTTTGATGTGCTTTCCAATCAGATTGGACAGCATATTTCTTGGAGCACTTGTCGCATTTCCATTTCTTTTCACCATGTTTTCTGCTAAAATGCTTCTTAATACCAGTTAAATCTCCTAATGCACGAGCTGGGTTGTGGTGAACGCAAGTTGGCTCAGGGCATATGTACACTCTTTTCTTAACCTCTGTTGTGCTTCTTTGCCTCAGCTTCCATGGAAGATTATGCCCTCTCCTATGTAGTTGCAGGTTTTGGTCCCTTTGAAATCCTTTGTTGCATATCTCACACACAAACCGGTTTGTTGCCATAAGTGTTGTTGGTGATAATGCAACAACTTCAGCATTAGGATCTGAAACATAATATACATATGCTCATCAAATTTATAAACTAGTACCAATTATGATTTTAGCGGCCGGTAAGATGACATTATGCAAATTGTCAAATATATCTCTTCATTCTGATATGCAAGTAATCAGATATATTTCTTAGTTCTGATCAAGAAAATTTAACATCAAGAATCAAACGCTGGTCAATTATAAGGTAAAGAATGAATCCATTTAACGACTAAAGTAATCTAATACCCAACTCATAGTTAGATTACTAATTAGGAACTTTTAATTGTGAAGAAATTTCTGACATGGGAAAATAGTATAAGAAGGAATTATATTATGAAAATTATGATCCACTCTTGGTAATATTTTCCTTTTAAAGTAGATTAATTGCTTTATGGCAGAAGACAGTGGGAAGCAATATTAAGAGGAGACAGATAAAAAGTGGAGTCAAGAAAACAGTTCTCAGCAATTATTGTAATCTCAAAGCAATAATTGAACCTTTCAATTCATATAATCAATTTAAAAAACTATACATTCCAAGAAAAAAAAAAACAAAAAAATCAGCTTTTATTCCTCTTCTCAGAAAGATATGAATATGAAGCCAACTTTAAAACATACACTTTTTTTTTTTTTTTTTCACCTGTTCTTGTACTTTCTTAATTTATGAGTAGTAGTGATCCAACAGCGAAGAACCCATTAAAATTTTATTGCCAACAAAATAATAAAAAATAATTAATTCAGTATATCAAATTAATTAATGAAGTATAATAATTATTGAGTTTGCCTGGAGTTCCTGGTAGGTTTCTTTTCTTCTTGACTGTAGGCTGCTGTTGAGAGGCAGAGCCATTGCTGTTAGTAGCACCAGAATTGGAACCATGGAAGTGCAGATGTTGTTGCTGTTTTTCTTGAAGTTGCTGTACTTCTTCTCCAGTGTTACCTGAAGAGAAACTACCTTCATCACCTGTAATATTTGACATTTTGAAAGTGAAAAGATTGAGATATATTAATTATAATTAACAAGAGCTAGTAAACAATTGTTTGTTTCCAAGTTTTTTTCTTTGTTGTTGTTGGTTCTCTCACTAACTAAAAGGGAAGGCTTGTTTTTCGGTGAACATAAAATCAGGAGTTTGTTCTGACTAGAGGAAGACAAAACCCAGGGAATTCTCCTTCATTTCTGGTGAGGGGAAGGGCACCTATTACTACTATAAAGACTAACTTAATTTGGAACTTGCTCTTCTTTGGCCTTACATACTTATATATAGTCTTCATAAGAGACCACTGGTAAATACCACAACATTTGGGGCACTAAGGTAATTCCAGTTCTTTCTTTTATTTCTTTCAGCTTTTCTTTTTGAATAAAAAGCACATATTCAACCTCAACTTATGGTTACTATTACATACACTTATCATCACATAATATGCGTTATTGTAATTCTTTTTATAATATTAAAGAATGACAGTGAAATGTGATTTTTTACCTAAATCATTTAATTATAATTTTTCTCCCATAAAAATTTTAAATCAGGTACTTCACTGTATTTAATTTTATATATCTAATTTATATAGAATATGTGATGAAGTCTCTTCAAATATATATAAAAGATTCACTAGGTTTGGTTATGTGTGATGTTGAAATCATATATATATATTTTTTTATAATTCAAATTAATTATTAATGACTTATAAATTCAAATAAGTAATAATCATTTATATAAGGGAAGAAGACTTATTTGGATCGTTGTCCTAATAATGATTATTATTTTACACTAAATAAATAATTAATAAGAATAATAATAATATAAAAAAAGAATATATTTTTTTTAATTTTATGTATTTATAATTTTATTATTTCCCCATAGAATTTTTATCTCAGGAGCATTGGCTTTCTATAATATATATGCTACAATGCGGCAAAAGATAGTTCATATTGCCACCTAACTTCCAATATAGAAAAAGAGAAAAGAAAGAGTTTATATATAAAAATCTAAATTTAAGTATTAATTATGTCCCTGTCACAAGCATCCTGTAATTAGTTCTTTTTCCAATCCTCTCATATATTATAAACCCAATTGAATTTTCAATTTTATACTTATCTGATTATCAATTTATTATTAATCATTCATTATATATATGTATAGAAAAGAAGGTAATTTTGTCGTTGGATATAGGTCATAGAACTCTTAACCATGCCGAAACCTTTTTGTCTTATTTGATGCAGACGGTCGAAGAGAGCCAAGCAAGTCAGTGTCCCAATCTTTTAAAAACCACAAATCCATCAATTAATGACATAAAAGAATATTTCTGCTTCGTTTTCTAGGTACATTTCTATACTCTAACCTTGATAGCCACAACTTATTATTAACATTACTAATTTTTTTTATTATTTAAAAAAAAAAAACAGTTTGCTTCACCCACAATTTCTGCACTATTCGTTACAACAATTTTTTGCCACTGTATTTTGGGGGCATAAATACCCATTTTGCATACACACGCATACATATTAATTTTTAAAATAACTGTATTAATGTTTTCTTTTTTTTTCTTTTCTAAAAAAAATATATCAATATATTTAAATTAAGGAGTTCTCAGTTATCTTAATTTTAATAGGTGCATATAACTTGAATATTAGCTAATATACATTTGAAAATATTTTAAATGGGTTTTGTATTTTTTTCATGTAATTTTCATTATTTTTGGTAAATCACATATATAGTAATTTTCATTTATTTTAAACTAAAATGGTATCATTGGTGCAACCAAAGAAAAGAAAAGAAAATAATCCTTTATTATGCATATATAGAATATTGGTTTTGCTCTTTATTAGAGATGAATAAATGAAAATCATAAACATTACATCTCTATCAGGAATTTTAATATGTTATTTAGCTGATTGCACGTTGTAGTTCTATTATTCCTGTAAATGTCATTAGGACACAAACTCGACTATGTTTTTATGGTCAGATAAGTTAGCATATGAACTTCCAAAGTCCAATTATATTTGAGATTATATATGGTTAAGTGAATTGGCCATTTGCCTAAGTGACAACCCATAATCAGGGAAGACAATAAATATCTTTTACAACCACTTAGAACTAGACAACCTGCATATATATCCATTTCCTAATTTTGAATTATCAAATGCCCACAAAGAAAACAGTGGAAAAAAAGGTATTAACACCTGGCTAGTAGCAGAATAAAACAGTTTCCACTCTCATCACAACTAATCCTCAAAGTTACCTCACTTCACTTCCACAAAGCTTATCTTAATTAACCACAAACAACAAGGAGACAAGAGTTAGAATAATCAAACATAGGCTAAGATCTAAAAGTATAGTCAAAATGATTTCTTCAAACATGGGCTTGCAGATGCTCCTTCTCAATTAATGACAACTAACAATTATGACAAATTAATTACTTAGTTATCATCAAATAAGCAATTCTCATCGATGCAATCTATGAAACCAACATCGACCCAACAATGTACAGACACTATTTTATATGTTTTTTTCAATTGGTTTTTTTACTCGTGATAAAACCGAATATAAGACGACCTAAGCAGCATTCGGAGGCTGATATTAGCTGCAAAATTTTAGATAATTAACGACTAAATCAGGCCGCTAATTGACATAAGCAAGAACCCTATGGATAAAACCAATAGAAAAGACAGCCAAAAGAACCTCATAATCATAATTAATTAATCATGACCAATGAAAATGATGTTTTATAAAAGAAATAACTATTTCTTGTGTATATAGACATATTTCAGGAAAGAGAATAAAAACAAATTACTAAAAGGAATTGTTAATTTAGTATTTAATTCATGTCTGAACCTTTGTCAAATAATGCTATCTACCATTATTTTCAAGCACGGCATTAACTTTTGTTTGCTCTATTTTTTGACTGGTTAAAGGACAAGTGCGTTTAACATGGTCCTACCCAGACAGGGTAAGGAATTTTTTTTTTTTTTTTTTTTTCGGTAAAGAGGAAAATGAAAAGATCATTCATTTCAGTACTACTCCTGCTCAAACGTGTTTAATATAAACTATTGTTAATATGTGAAATCATTGCTATTGTATTAATAGCCGAATAGTTTAAGCTCTAATTTCTATTATCATAGCATATGCAAGTGATTAAATACTTGTAGGGGTGTTCAAGAAGTCACCTAGTTTGATTCGACTAAATTCGATCAATCTAACCTAAATAGTTGGGTTTCAATCGAAATTTTCTCTGGTTAAGTCAAATTCAAAGTATTTTAAAAGCATATTCATCCGGATCAATCGGTCAGATTAGAAAAAAAACTAATACAGAAATTAGGCAAAAAAAAAAAATGAACCTGCCTTGACCAAACTTTTTTCTCACCTAAATATTATGGTTTACTTAAAAAGTCAGGTCCAATTAGGTCAGAGAAAACCAACCCAATCCATGAACACTCCTCAATGCATGTATAGAAGGAAAAAAAAAATTCTCAAAATCAAGGTTTTGCTAATATTATTTTTGGACTGAGAAATTACACTCCTAAAGATTTTGCCATGGAGATTAAAGATCAACTGAAAAATCATACAATTTAGCTAATAGCCTAAAGATCAAATCTGTACCTCATAATGCAACATGTAAAGAATTCAAACGCTCTTAACTCTTATCAAACTACTGTGGTACTGCAGCCTATAGATTGGCTCAAAGGGTAACAAATTTTTAGGGGGGAAAAAACAGAAAAAGAAAAAAGGAGCCAAAGGCAATAAAATAGCTTTTCCATCATCCTATATATCTCTAATTTTATCCTAGGTTTTTTTTTTTTTTTTTTTAAATGAACTAAAGGATAAGAGAGAACATTTTTTCCCCTTTCCATTAATGTTACCTCAATTGCAATAAGATTGAAATTTCCTGCTTGCAAATTTCAAGCCTTTTATTTTATAATGTCATAGGGAAGTACCCTAACCTCATGTTGTCAAAAATACAATGGTCAAAAGCCATCCTTCTTTTCCTTTTCTATTTTAATTTCATAAGTTTTTGCTTTTAGTGTGGCTCACTGGTTTCAAATAAAAAGTAGGGACAGATGAAATAAAAAAAACAAAAGAAAGGATCTCATGTAAAATCCACCAGACTTTTGACCCAAAGCTTTTATTGTACTGCCAGCAATCAGTTTTAATCATAAACACTATCATTGCCGTTGCCAATATTATGAAATGACTATTCAAATACACAACCTCTTCTCCCCCCTTATCTCAAGCATCAAAATATCTAGAGATCAATCATTAATCCATTATGGTGGGTAAAAAAAAAAAGTTTCCCTGTAGACGCATGTGAAGAATCTATTCTTGTCTCTACTTGATAGTATGTTAGGCTAAAATCTTAAGAACTCTTTTTTGCTCTCTTTTTTAACTTTTCTAGATCATAATTCACAACAATCTGCTAGGTCCAACCAAATCACTACCTGAAATCGGCTAAGAGCTAGTATGACATTGCTATTACGAAAAAATTAATTTTGAACTAAAAATATGTAATAATTCTCTTACACCAGTTAAAAATAGTTACTTATCACTTAATTTTTACGTGTCTAAAATTGATTTTCGACAAGTACCTAAGTTGAGATACATTTCCTTCTCTTAATGCATGTTAATTAAAAGAGAAGGACATTTAAGCATTTTCCTTCTTATCTATATTTATTTCCCTTTTTCCTGTGTGTGGGTTGCCCCGGAAGCAAAGAACTTTAAACATATATTCATGTGACAGGACAACACCTAACATACAAATATAATATCGTTATTCCATTTTAGTTTTACAAAATCACCAAAAAAAGAAAAAAAGCTACATTTTTTACAACGGAATAGTATGAAAATTCACCTGTATATGATGAGGATCAATGACCTGAATTCTCTCCATTAAGGTAGGCAATGGAACACCTCAAACGGAACCTCCCTCGCAAAGAATCTGCCATTTATATCAGTTACTCCTAGCTGTTTAGGTTAAGTGACACCTTGCAGGGGATTTTTCAGCAATGTACTTTTCTTGACTTCCGTATCAACAATGTTCAAATCTCTCAGCAGCCATATTTGCTGCCCTGTGTGCAACTGGTGGTTTGACTGAAGGCGGCATTCCTCCTCTTTTCTGATATGATTAGGGAAGCATTTGAAATTTTTTAACTACTGACAGAACATAGAGAAGACCAGGATTACAACAAAAGTGAGCTTTAGGTGACTGGCTGTGACCTTTCTCTATGCATTAAACCTGAGACTCATTAACTATGTCACTGTCAACATGGACTATCCAAAAACTCCCCAGTTTTGGAGTCTGCAACATCATTCATAGCACAATTCTTAGGAGTTGTTTCAACTTTGATCCTTCTACGAACTCGTCTAGAAGACCTTGATATTGAGTTACTTCCTGATATGTCTGCACCTGTTCTCTTTTTCTTTGTGCTGAAAAGCCCTAATTCTAAAGCTTCCAGTGCCTTTGTGGTCAATGGCCGGTTCCTTGTACTCTGCCTCCTGCTATTAATGAGAGGTTGTTGCCCTGGATTAGCCCCAACATTAGGGGGCTTAAATGGCTCAGATTGCCAGCCTGTTACAGGTAGAAAGGATGAATTGTTCTCGCATGAATTGTCATTGCTTTTCTCCATGTCTGTCATGACAGGTTCGTCAGCCACAAGATCTGGTGATACATGAGGGATATTCAAGTCAATCAACTTAGGGGACTGAGGTTTTTCTGGAGATGCTTCTCTACCTAGGCAATTTTCACCAACAATCCCTTCATTGCTCTCAACTGGACTGTCTTTAGCTAAAGAACTGGCAGATGACAAATTTTGCAGTGGGCCAACGTGAACAATCATGTCCTCATCATGCAAGTTTGACGTGCATTGGTACTCATCCTCTTGAAACTTCCTGCCAGCAGACATTTTTTGATTGCTGCAGCTTGACTCTCCAGGATCAAAAGCAATATTACCTTGATACTTAGTAATAGGAACCAGATACTTTGAGCAACAAGATTTTACCCTCCGGCTAAATTGATACTTCATAGTCTCCCTTTCTACCTTATCATTAATTAGATTTATTTTTTTATTTTCATGACTTTCCTCATCTGCAATAGTGTTATCAGGGTTATCACATGTACTAATATTTAGAAGACTATTTGCGCAATCTGATGAGTCAACACAAAGTCTCCTATCAGTCACATCCTCTGATGGATTTGAGGTGTTAATTTCTTCTGCATTCTCTTGCGAGTCCTCAGATGGATCTTCTGTTTCACTAGAAAGACTAGAGGAGGTAGATATACTAGTAGTTTCAACAGGTAAGCTTCTGAGCTCTCTCACCTTAGGTTGTTCTGCTCCATGAGCCAAACTGGTATCCACAATTGTAAATTTCTGTACCTCCCCATTATAATTTGAAGTACGGGGCTGGAGGTAACAATAGCGTTGCTTGTTCGTCAAATCATCTTGGTCCTGTTTTAGAGATGGATCCCATTTGCATTCTTCCTTATGTTGATTGCCTGTGGCTGCTTTGATTTCAAGTTCAAGCAATCCTGGGTCTGAAGCAACTTTATTCAAGACATCACTAACAGAATCAAAATAGTGGTTACCTTTGACAAGTCTTCTCCTGGAAAATTTTTTAACACCAGGAATGAGAAATACCAGGGAATTCTTGGAACCAGAAAATCCATTATCCTTAGGCTGCTCAGAATGCCATCCTCTTGCTAAAAGCCGGGGCCAAACAGCTTCCCAGAATAGATCACTAGATCGGGCTTTGCTCAACCTAAAATCCCCTGTCAGAAACTTGATAATGTCTGCAGAAGTGAGAGAGGAGCAGGCCTTGCCAATTGGTATTTCAGGACGAATAGAAATTATATGATTGGGCTTTATTGGCTCCATGGTAATGCCAGTGAGATCATGCTTCCCTTTGCCAATGCCTACTGCTTCTATGAACATATTGATTCCAACTGCACTTTTTAGAGAGAGAACATATTCTTCAAATGAAATCTTCCCCTCTGCAAATGTCCTAGATACCTGCAGCATAAATCTCATTAGTAATAAAGCAACCTACCTGTCAGAATGTAGCGAATAACTACTGTACCAGGTGTTATTTGATTCAATAAAAGATTGGAATCAATCGGCTCTTTTTATGTAGAAAAATAATAATAGTAATAAAATAATGCTATCATAATAATAAAGAAGTTCCAACTAATGCTTTTTGCATGGTATCAAGTTAAAAATCATAAGAGAGAGACGGAGAAAAGAAGAAAATAAAAAAGTGATGAGTGATGATGCAAATATGCTTTAGTGGAGCAAAACTTGCAATTGATCTGAAGTATTAATTTCCACAGCTATGGCCAATCAATATCAATAACCAACAAAAAATTACAACTATTTAAGTTTTTGATAGTAGGAAGAACATATAAGAAAAGAGGTGCTTTTGTCAAACAACTTCTGCCAATCAAGAGACTACGGAGCCCTCCTACATCAGTTACTCTGTTGTTATTACAACAGGTATTTACAATAATCCTCATTTTTTTTTCCATTCTTCACACAACCCATTCTAGTAGGTTCCCTTCATTAGGACCTTTTTTTTTAGTTTGTGTCCGACCATATAAGGAAGAATGTAAATGCCTTTCAAGCGTTGTTCTGAAAGACCCTACATTTCTACAATGTAGGACTGAAAATAAATTGTTCAGAACACTACAGAATTTGGATTTATATACAAATATGTTGCAAGCTCCTATCCTCTATTTGGTTTCCTGAAAATATATGGGGAAAGGAAAGGAATTTTCTAAGAAATTACAATTTTTTTTGGCAATTAACGCAGGCTGCCTTTGTGCCCCCCATTTTGAAAATAACTTATAACAGTATGCTCTTTGGAAAAGTGGATGAACAAGCATCCCTAGCTCCTGCCCTGCCCCAACTTCCCATGGAAAAAGAGAAAACTAGATACAAATTCAATAAGGAGATGAAACTGCTGTGAAAAACAGAGACTAAAAATATGCTTTATACAAGATACTCACACTAATAACTGTATTACTTCCACAAACACCAAAGATCAAACTTTGTTCCACCACAATTTGTGGACATTATCATTCTATGGACTTAACCTTCTAAGCATTATGAACAATAAGACCAACAAACCGATAAAACTCTCACATTGGCACCTACTTGCCTAGACAAATAGTTAAGTGATCATAATCATATTACAATGTGGGGTTGAGATGAATAATTTGAAAGTGAGCTTAAAACCCCCCACGCCAAACAGCAAATAATATACAACAAAGCAGAATTTACAAAGCACTAATAAACAACAAAATGCATAAATTTTTTTGTAGGCCAGAAAAAAGCCCATAAGATGGTCTTACTAAGATGACTAGGTTGAAAGCCCCTCTTGTCTTTTGATGTCATCCTAAGAAATTTGAGTATAGGGATCCTCTGTTGTACTTGTGACACAGGGCCCCCAAGCCCCAATTTATCAAGAAATCTATACTCCCTTTATGCATACTCTGCTCATTCTTCCATTGTACTTGGTAATCAATTGACAGTGCCACCACTTACTTGAAGCCAGCAACCAAAGAGCTCCTCACCAATGTAAGCATATCTGTCCACATATACCTTCTTCCAGGACTTTGTAAGCCTTCCTCCAGTTTTATGCATTTTAGCAACTTAATGGTTTCACTACTTCAGGATTGGTTTTCACTTCAAATGGCAAGGCATTTGCATCAGCATCAACTATATAAGATATTACCATGCACATCCTTAGAACTACATAGCTAGTTTTGAACTTGCCTTCTGCATTAATCTGACTCAACATTCCATTTCAATTGCTCCTTACATATCAACATTACATTTTGTTATCTCAAAGATTCTATTCTATAGAGCATGTATAACTGCATGAGACAACATATTAATTCACACAGTATCGACCTATTCTTCCTATAAAACCAATATTGCCATTTGCCAGTCCTGATCTTGATTTTCTTTTACATCCTCCTCAATACAAAAGTATTGTCTATTAGAGAAATTTAGTAGAAATTTAACTTTTTACTCATACCATCCAAGATGTTCGGAAACCAACTTATGTACACAAAGAGGAAGGACAAGTGCAGCACATGGAACACATAAAGGTTAGGCGAATCAAAGTGAACATCTTTCTTTTATTTTCACAACTGACACTATAAGCATGATTTTGTGGAAAGGGAAATAAAAAAGACAAAAGAAGCAGGGAGGAGGGAGAATCCTAAAAGACACTGACAGTCGAATAACCACCCAGTAAAAAATCTGTTGTCATTCCATAGATGAAAAAGAAGAGCCTTGGGGAACATTTTGGATGCAAAAGACAAAATAATAAAACTATAGAATACCATGCATCGTGGAAAAGGTAACCAGGAAATATGCATTTATTGCATCAAGATAGTAACCAAGCAGAAGAAAAGGGTCAATCAATAACATTCACAGGGATGTGGCACTCAGTAAGATCAATGTTAATAAGTTTGAAATGAAGTTTAGTTTCTAAGAGAATAACACAGCCATAAGTGTACGCTTATATAATGCTAACATCAAGAAGATACCTCAAGTAACATACTCTGACATTCCTGTGAAACACGAGCTAAAAATCGTGATAGTAGTTCCTGTTGCCTCCACCCCATAAATATCTTTTGTCCACGGATACTCCGTCTACTTCTTAGTTTCCGGCACTCTGACCATCTGCAATATCCATCAGACCGGTAAAACTTTCCATAATAGAAAGACAATATATCCCCCATACCTTTACTCTCAACAAATTTCTTCACGGAAGCAAGATTCTTCCCAAAGATGTATAGGCCAAGAAGAAAACTATCACATTCAACATCTGTCCATGATTCACCCAATAAGCCAGGCAGAGGACAGAAACCTCTTTGTATGTGATCCATTTTAATTCCAAATTCCTGTGGCAAGATCGAGTCACCTTCAATCTTATCACTTCCAACTGCCCCTTGAATGTTCAAATGAATTCCTATGTTTTTCCCATCCATGGGTTCAACTTTAAGTTCTGCATATCCTTTGTTAGAAGTAATCTGGCTGTATTTACTGTTTTCAAATTCTACAATCCCATGAATGTTTTCAACTCCAGCATTTGACCACATGAGTGGGATGGGTAATCCAAGAAGAAAAAATTTATCAATATAAACCATGCATTCTGAATTTCTTGGTGTACTTATAAGCTGTAGCCTATCACATTCTGCAATTAGAGGAGGAATTTCTGCTTGATACTCATCTCCAACACGAGGAAGCGCATGTTCATCTCCAAAAATATCTCCCATTGTAGAGGAACATGGAGAAACTGACCGCTCAGCATATTCATCTTGAGTATCTTCCATGCCGCTATCCAAATGAACAGAATCAATCTACCCATGGAGGAGAAATTGAACTCAGAAATTAGTATGCGCAAGAATCTTATATTTTAAGTATGATATTCATCAGTCCTTGTCAGTAATGATACCCCTTCTCTTGCCAAGTGTTCTGGGGCTCATTGTAATATCTTATGCAGCAAGTAAAGAATACAACTAGCAGAAAGAAATTTAATCTATGTATAATCATTTTTTTTATTGAAACAATAAAGATAATGTGATCAGGATCTAAAAACAAAACCATATAGAATTGTTAACTGCCTAGAATGCTGAGTGGCATAGGCTTGTTATATATTTTGGCAAAACAGTAGACCAAGCAGCACACTGATTTAATTGTATCAGAATCCAGTTATAGCAGTAGAACCCCAAATGCAAAATTAAATTAAATTAATAAAGATTTTTTCTTTTTTTTTTTTTTTTAAAAAAAAAAAAAAAAAGAACTTTACATGCACTGTGTACTCTTCAAGGACCTAAATCCCCTAAGCAATAACAGATGCCCAAACACATGAGCCAAGTTAAATTTTCATCATATAGGAGGGGGAAAACGAAACGAAGACATTATTAAATCAATACAACTCAACATCCCTAGTAAATGCCAATGGGTTTCCTATATGAGCATATTAACCTTTCGTGTTATTTTTATCGATAAGCACCATTCAGATTTAAGACCCATATAAATAATTACCCACGTAGAACAGATGAAATTCTCAAAGTGAACATCAGTAGTAATGGAAATAAGGTTTCACATTCAACACTGTGATCATAAAGTGGCATTCTTGCAATATAATTAAACACAAGAAGAACCAAGCTCATGTCCAACATCCAGAGCAAAATAAGTTAAGTCACCGATTAAACATAATAACAATAATAATATCCCAAATCAAAGAAAACCCAATAGTTAAACGACTCTCAATACCCAAAACATAGCATAATCTCATCCATACGACCAGCATTCAAGTGAAAGAAGAGGACTTTCTATTACTTGGTAAAAATTCTTATATAACCCCGTTATATTCAAGTGCTAGAAAGGTATAATAACTGTTTAGCCAGTAAGAGGTTTAGCCAGTAAGAGGTGTACATTAAGGCGTATATAAAGAAATAAACAGAGCAAGACGTGCAAAAGAATGATTCGAAGTAAACATATAGCTAACCTCCATGGAATAACTTGAACGTTAAAACCAACGTGGAAGAGAAAAGCAGCGTAAATGAGTATTCTTTGTTATGCATCTGTTAACCTCAACTGTCAACTTCTTGTTCTTCTTCTTCTTCTTTAAATATAATAATAAAAGCAATTAAAAAAAAAAACACAAACCAAGAAAGCAGAGACGTGTTTTATGTTAATAAAACCGAAAAAAAAAAAAAAAAAAAAAAAAAAAAAACAGAGAGAGACAGAAGCAAAATAAAAAAAACAGAGCGGTACCTGGTAAGAGAAAGTAGAGCTGCCATGGATACAAAGATTGAATTGTTGAGAACTTGAGATTGAAACAAGCAAAGCCAAGGGAAGAGAATAATATAAAGAGAGCAATAAAAAGAAATTCTTTTATCGAGAGAGAGAAGGTTAATGCTTGTTTGCTCGGTTTGATTTATGAGAGTGAGACCACGCGTTGTATTTCTATAACGAAATCAAATTACCAAAAAAGTACATGGTTCTCTTTCATTTTCTTCTCATTCTCTGTTCCCTTTCTTGGAATTTTTATGGTTTTTTTTGGTGCGTTTCTTATTACATGTTCTCTCTTTCTTGCTTATTTTTATGTGAATCTTCTATCTTTTGATGGCAAGTAAAAGAAATTATCTTACAAATTTAGGCTCCGTTTATTTTTTGAGCTAGATTGTTTTTCAAAAAATTAAATATTCTTTTATTTAATTATAATATTAAAAATTTCAATTTATAAGTTTAAATTTATAAAAATTTATAATTTTAAATTTTAGTATTAAATATAAAAAATAATACATAAAAATAGTTAATTACGATGATGTTTATAATTGGCGAATCTATCTATTGTATAATTTATAATTATTAATATATATAAATGTGTGCAAAGAGATAAAGAAATTTATTTAAATGCTCCTTCTTAAGTTTTTTCTAATTATACATTTATAATGAGTTAATATAATTCTTTATTAATTAAATAATATAATTATTTAATTATATTTATTTCATTTAAATAAGAAAAGATTAAGCACCTAAATTAAGGTACCGATAATTAAAAATTTGCTATTTGCATCATTTATTTTTTTTTTCTCTATCTCCATGACAGGTCTTTTTCTCTTATCATACTGACAAGTATGAGATTCTTTTCATTTCTTGTTCTCTGCCATAATCATTTACATTTTTCAACATGGACAAAAGGAGTAGTAGTGGTACAAAAAGCTTAGGAGAATTTTATGAAATCTTGAAGAGGAGGATGAGGGAGGAATGGTGGTGCAAAGGGATGGGAGAATGGAGGAAGAGGAGCACAAAGAAGATTGGCATTGGTGTTTGGTAGGTCGTTTCCTTACCGATAAAACTACAATTTGACTGTAATGAAGAATACTATGGCTTCTTTGTGGCAACTAGGCAAGGGTATGTATATTAAAGACTTGGGGTCCTCTTATTGCCTTTTTCAATTTCTTTAGTTTAATTTTCCAATTCAACCCATAGACAATTCAATTTTTTAATTCAATTTACCAATAATGAGTTTCTTATGGCCCCATTTACTAAGAAGGACATTAAAGAAGCGATTTTTGACATACACCCTAAAAGGTCATTAGGACCTTATGGGATGAATCCTATTTTTTTCCAAAAATTCTAGAATATCATGGAGAAGGGGTGAGTGATGCTTGCTTACACTTCATTAATGATTGCTCTTTTCCAAAAGGGATGAATGACACTCACATTGTTCTTATTCCAAGGAAGAATCAGGTTGTATCTATCACAAAACTTCATCCTATCTCATTATGTAATGTTGTGTACAAGATTTGGTAAATGTTATAGCAAATCATTTGAAATGGGTCTTGGCTTCAATAGTGTCTAGTTCACAAAGTGCATTTATCCAAGGGAGCACAATTACAAACAAAGTATCGGCAAAGTATGGGCAGATAATAAATTTTTCTAAATCATCAATCTCTTTTAGTAACAATGTGAATGATGATGTTCGAAGCCTTGTGGTAAATGAACTTGGTGTGCATGGTACTGATGATTATGGTTCATATCTGTGTTTGCCTTCCCTAGCGGCCAGAGGGGAAAAAATAGTTTTTGATTTCATTAAAGATCATGTTTGGAGCATATTGCAAGACTCGAATAACAAAAAGCTATCTCAGGCATGTAAAGGAATCTTACTCAAAATTGTTGCCCAAGCTTTACCTAAATATGCAATGAATTTTTTTACTCCCTCCCTCTCACTCTTTATAAAGATCTAAAGAGAATGTTAAATTCATTTTGGTGGGGAGGTAAAAGAAATGGTAGGAAGGGTATAAATTAGATGAAACAGGAACTTCTATATAGACCAAACAAACTTAAAGGGTTAGGATTCAAACATATTCATGATTTCAACCTTGTTATGCTAGCAATACTAGAAATTCTTGAAAGAACCTGAAACCTTGGTGGCAAAATTATTCAAGGCACGTTATTTTCCCAAAGCTTCTTTCTTGAATGTTGAATTACGTGCAAATCTAAGTTTTTGGCAAAGCATTCTAGCATTAAAGGATTTAATTTGCAGAGGCAGTCAAATTCGGGTAGGAGATGGGAGCTCAATTTTTATAGCAAAAGACACCTATGGCTACCAAATTCTAAATGTGGACATATCTCGTATGATGTAATGGATCATTTTGAAGAAGTAATAGTGAGTAGTCTCATGTTTCTTGGTGAGAAAATGCTAAACAGAGAAGGAATAGAAGATATTTTTAATGAGAGGGATCAAGCTCTTATTTTTCATATTCCTCTCAGTAATAGAAAGGTGAATTATTATTGATATTGGCTTGCATATTCAAAGGGTTTATTTTTTATGAAGAGTGGTTATTGCATGTTGCAAGACCATATGGATGATCATAACTCAGCCCTTTGGAATAAAGATTAGAAATTTATCATACCTGCAAAAATTAAAAATTTCCTATGGTGTGTTTGTAGGGATGTCTTCCTATAGCTAATGTGCGTCAAAGTAGAATGATTAAGCTCAATCCAAGTTGTCTTGTTTGTGTTAATGCTCAAGAGTCCATTGTTCACCTTATATTGCAGTGTTCTATGGCTTAGGACTATTGAGCTAGGTCTCAATTTGCAATGGCTAAGAGGTATAGTTCATTCTTCACTTGGCTGGATAATGTCTTTCGGCTCTATTATGAAGAAGAATGTGTCATGATAGCCATGATTTGTTGGGCATTATGGTTCAGTAGAAATAATGTAGAATGGAATGATAAACAAATTCCAATTCCACAAATTCTAAACATGGCAGAGATGACTCTTTTCCAATGGCATGAAGCTCAAAATAATAAATTAATTTGTGGAGCTGCAAATGGTGCGCACAATCATGGTGCTATGAGTAGGGAAACACCTGCTTCTAGATGGCTGAAGATAAATGTTGATGCAGCTTATTGGTGTTGATTAGATTCTCAGAGGTTAGAATGGGGAGTTTATAGCTGCAAAATGTGATTATTTTCAGCAGAACTTAACTCCAAAAGAGGCAGAGGCCATAGGGCTCTCGTGAAGCTTTGTTTTGGTTGAAAAATTGCAATTCCAGCAATGTTATAGTAGAGATGGGTTCGCAAGTTGTTTTTAAAGCTTTAAGCTCTAATGCTAACAATTTTTCTCTTTTAGTTTATTATTTGAAGATTGTAGAGCTCTAACTCAAAGTCTAGTACATGTGGTTTTTTCATTTATTAGGTGCTGCGAATTCGGCTGCTCATTATATTGCTAGAGCATCAAGTTCTATATATCAGGTCCAAGGATATGGGATGTAGATCCTCCTGAATTCTTATTGTATGTTTTGGATTTTAATCTTGCTTAATATATTTTCTTAAATTTTTCTCAAAAAAAAAAAAAAGAAAAAGAAAAAAAATGAATTTAAATAGAATAAAGAAATGATAATATAATTATTTTATATATATATATATATATATATATATATATATATATATATATATATATATATATATATATATATATATATATATATATATATATAATTTGAATAAGGAAAAAAATCATAATTTCAAGCACTTATTATTTAATTAGCATGACAAGTTAGAAACCAAGTATGATCATCGCATGTTGAGTGTACTAGTATTAATAAGTATGTGTTTATATATTTTAATTTTTTTGTAGGAAAAAAAGATTCAAACTTAAGCCTTATATGTGCACTTACTATTATATTATGACTTATTGTACTTATATATTCTATTTTTATTATAATAAATTTATTAAAATTCATAAAATGATTTTTCCTTTATAAAAGTGAATGTCAATTTTATTAAAAATAATCTAATGTTTCATTCACAAAGAAATATTTTACATTGATTATTGTTTAAGCATTTCAAAAGTCATAGAATATAAATTATTTTTCAAAATAATAATTTTTTTTTCAAAACAAACAGAATCTTAATGAATATAATTTTTTTTAAAAGAAATATATATTTTATTATGTACTTATAAAAGATATTGAGCAAAGAGCAAATGAATTAAGCATTTTTCAATCACTAAATAATTAGAATATTATTAAAATAATAATAATAAGTGTATATATAGTTTTGCAATGTCTTCAAGTTTGAAACTTCCTCCCTCAATACTAAAAAAAAAAAAAAAAAATCAACTCTTAATTAATTCTACTTGAATTTGATTTATTCTTTCAACGATATAATTATCAACTATCAACATATTAATTCAATTTTTTAGTTCAAAAAACTATATGACATACATAATAATAATAATATTTATTTAGCTCATCAAATAAGAATTAAATAATGATGTTTTTATATAATTACAAGTATCATATTATATATTTAATGGAAAAAAAATTATTTATTGTACCTTTGTTGTAGATCAATTGGAATTTCTGTTTTATTACTATCTGAATCTATTATAAATTTTGTCTTAGATGAATTTGTAGCAGAGAGAGAGAGAGAGAGGGGTTTGAGATGAATGAAAATTTATAAAATGAAAGTAGCCTGAATAGTTGGACTCGTAATTTATATGTTGGACTCGTAATTCACTAACGTAAAAAAAAAAAATACCAATTTTAATTTTAATTATGTAATTCCTCAAGCATTAAAAAAAAAAAAAATCAACTGCTTGAATTGGCTATTATGTATTGGATTTGCTTAACTGATAAATTATGTACTATTGCTATTTAAGAAATTTATTTATTATAATGGTCAAAACAGACAGAAGTAAAATAATACACTTCCACTATTTAATTAAAAGTGAACAAACATTTAAAATAAGTATCATTTTTTATTTTTAAATTTTTAGAATATTAAAAAAAATAATATAAGGAGATTCAAACATCACATACACACACAAATATACAAAAAAATTTTTAGATAGACTTAGTTTACTACGTCACTTATAAACTAAATTAATAGACAGATGACACGTCAATTAATGATATTAAATTATCCATAAAATAATTTAATAAAAATAAATTATATTAATTAATAATATTATAATTTATGAGTAATTTAATATCAATAACTAATATATTATATTTTTATTAATTTAATATATAAATAATATCATAAATTTAATTTATTTAATAATTTCTCCAAACGTACAAATTGATAATGACTTGCAGGAGAAAATTTCTTTGATTAGGCATATGTTGACATGTACTATATTCTTAGACAGAATTGTCACGTGGCCGTTGAATTGGCAAAACATTAACATTATTACTTTTAAAATTCTTAGAAACTAATTTAAAAAAAAAATCTTAGAAACTAGCAATGTTTCGAATTGAACAATAAACTAATCTCTTACTAATTCACGGTTTGACAGTCTGATTTAACAGTTTGATCAGCTTTTTATTTTTTTAAATCCTTTTCTTTTATTTTTAATTTTTTTATATCAAAACAATGTCGTTTTGTCTAAATTTAGTTTTTTATTTAATCAACTAGTATGATATTATTTTAATAGCTCTAAAAACTAGAAAGAGTGTTGGACCCACTAGTTTCATGTAGGACCCACAGATACAATTGCGAAATTGCATCTTTACCCACTACTTAATTAGACTAATAAAAAAATTATAATTAAACCCACATAATATGATAAATCAACAAAAGGCCCATTATCTCTCTTGCTTTCTTTCATTCTCTTTGAAAAATTTTCCCCGTAGTGTTAGACACTTTCTCTAGAGTTTTATATGGAGAAACCTTCGATGGCTTTGGTCACGGAGAGGGAATCCATTTTTGTCCGTTTTCTTTCTTTCTTTCTTTTTTTTTTTTTTGCAATAATAAGCGTATTTTTTTTATTTTAGTGTGCGTTTTCTATCTCCCTTCTAACATAAGTTTGTTTGTATTTCTAACTATGAATCTTGGATCCACTTTTAGGAAGCTGTTGTTGCCTTGCCTAGGTCCAGCTACATTTGGCTTTCTCACCTTTATGTTATCTTTGAAGAACAACTCTTTGATGTCTATCGGCGGGAGGAAGAAATGACAACTAGTAAATGTTTTGGAGACTCAGATCTAGCTATTTTAAAGCTTTATTAAATTTGCATGTTGAGATTCAGAGCCAATGACAGTAAAGACACTCCATCCAAGCTATGGCTGATCTATAAGGAGGGAGTTGGATTTTGTTATTAGTATCCAGCTCATGGTATTGTTAAGTAGTGGAGGGCTAAAACTTACGGTAATCAATGCAAGTTCTTTTGGGTTGGTCAAGCACATATTATTTGAAACCCTTGCCTTCTCCATCACAATGTTGACAGAGTTTATGGTGGTAGGGATAAAGCTTTACGGAAGGGAGATTCAAAGTCAGGGGCACATATGTAATTAGATAGTTATAGGCCTTTGAGTCAATTTCTGCATAAACCTAGAGTTTGTGTGAGCTTAAAGTCCAAGTAAAAAAACTCATTTGAAGGATATTTGTATGAAGACTATAGGTTTATCATTGCTTTTCCAAGTTGACCTAATCTCTTTGTATTTAATTTCTCTGTATTGATTTTAAACTTAAAGCCCATTTAATACTAGTTTTACTTTCTTTGGGCAAAAAAAGAAAAAAAATCAAAAGGCCGATTATAACCATTGATGCCTAGTCGGAATGACTAATTATGATACTTTTACCTACATTTGAAATGAGATAAAATAAGGGAGTAAAGAAAATAAACGTAAAAAAAATAAGAGAGTACTGTACTTTTTCATTGTTTGGAAATCTAGAGAAAATAAAGAGAGAAAAAAAATGTAGTATTTTTCTTTCTTTATTTTTTCTCTAAAATGGAAAGAGAATAAGAAAAAAGAATAATTAAATGTAATTTAAATTCAAATTTAAACTTTTAGAGATGAAATATTAAAATAATAATTTTCTATTTGTATATTTTGTTTCTCCATATATTTTAGCTATCCAAATAAGAGAAAATAAATTTATTTTCATTTTTTTTATGTTCCTTCAATCCAGAGAATAAAAAAAAAATAAAGGAAAGAAAATAAAAATTATTTTTTCTCTTTATTTTTTTTTATCTCTAAAATTTTTTTCAAACATAGGGTTGGATCAAAAAATTTCATATTCAAATTTTGAAAAAAAATAGAAATTATTTCAATTTATTTTATGTGTAAAAATGAATCATAAAATTTATTTGATATTTTAATTGATATTTGTATTGTGTATAATATTTTTATTACAAAAAAAAAATCAAAGAGCGCATTATTAGTTGGAAATACTAAGAGGAAATTATATTATAACTACATTAGATTCATATTTTAATCCTTTCCCCTAATGTTAAAAAAATTATTTAGAAAAATTTATTTGCTAACAATTCAATTCAATTTAATTAACATTATAATATTAATTTAAATTTTATTGTTTAAAATAATTAAAAATAAAAATATAAGTATTTTCTCATTTAGTTTTTTATAGAAAGAGTTGTAATTTAAATAGAAACAATTGAAGTTTCAATAGCAAATTTTATTAAATGAATTGAATTATTTTGTAAAATTCTTTTATTTTGATATGATATTATGTTTTAAAAAAAAATATTTTTTAAACTTTTTTAACAAATAAATTCTATTAACTATATATTTCTAAATATAAGAATTAGCACAATAAAATTCAATAAAATAAAATTTTATTTTATTTAGCATGAAGGTGTTATCATGTGCTTTATAAAAATTTATTTTTAATTTTTTTATTCAATAATAAAATGGTATCATGAGTTAATTTTTATAGTGGTATTACGTCCATTGCTAGCTAATATAATTTTATTTTTTTTTGGATAAATTTGATTATAAGACTCAAATTTAATGCTTTGAAAAAAAGTTCGGTATTATTGAATTAAAAATTTATTAGTTAGTATAGCAATTTTAAGATCATCAAATCGAAAAACAAGTTATAATGATTAACTCCACTAAATTTCTCTTCCATGAGTAACTTGTGCTAAATTTAACGATTGAATTGATACTTCCAATAACAATTTTATCAATTACCATTAACTTTATTAAAGATAAAAAAAAAAAAAATCCACAAATAATTTTATTAAAGATAAAAATAAATAAAAATAAAACCTACAAATAACACCTGTAGCTATTAATTTATTGATATTTAACTCACGTGTATTGGAGCATAGAGGTAAACTTTTCCTTTGGAAAACGGATCTGGGCTTGATAATTGGGTAAAAAAGGCCCAATCAGTCCACGAAAAACGTTAAGAATAAATTGAACTATGGAGCCCAGTGAAGCAAAGCT
Source organism: Reutealis trisperma (assembly GCA_947687605.1). Lineage (NCBI taxonomy): Eukaryota > Viridiplantae > Streptophyta > Magnoliopsida > Malpighiales > Euphorbiaceae > Reutealis > Reutealis trisperma. The sequence goes on along the minus strand of CANTUT010000033.1, from coordinate 7,824,674 downwards.
TTTGTTGTGAATTATCAAACAACTCAACTTCAACCCATCTATCTCTGCAATGAGCAAAAATATATTACTAAAAAACAATTCTTAATACATTCTAATAAGTATTTTTTATGATTATTTTATTTTTAAATAAAGTAATCTATTTTATAAATAAAAAAATAATTTTTTATAAAAAATAATAATTTTATTTATATATATTTTTTTAAATTATATTATTTTTTCGTAATTTTTTTAGTTATGAAAAAACTTTTAATTTTATGAAAATACAACTTATTTTTGTAAAACAACAATTTTAAGAAAAACAAAAGTAATTTCGTAATTATAAAAAAATAAATCTCTTACAACAAATAATAATCTTCTTATATTTTTTTTTATAAATTAGACTATTTTTTTCATAAAGTTTATAAATATATAAATTTAAAATACTACCTTTATAATTTGAGCATTTCTCATTTTTAATTAGTGAAATATAATATCAGATTAATTTAATTATAATACTTTAAATATTTTAATTATATTTATTATTTATAACTATTTTGTTGGCCGTAAAAAATAAAATTTCGTACTTTGTTTTAAAACAAAGTAATATAAAAATTTACTTATACGATACTTTTTATAAAAAAATTATAATTTTTTTAAAAAGAGTAACATTTTTTCTTAATTACAAAATTATTTTTTTCATAAAATTGTTGTTTTGTATAAAATAAATCATATTACAAAATAAATTATATTTTTGTAAAATTAAAATTTTTTTCTCAATTAAATAAAATTATGAAAAAATAGTTTAATTTAAAAAAAATATAAATAAAATTATGATTTTTCGTAAAAACAATTTTTTTTTTCACAACAAAATAGGTTACTTTATTTAAAAATAAAATAACTATATAAAACACCCATTCTAATATGGAGAGGTCGCTCTATGCGAACTATACATTCGCTCACCTGTACTAAGGAGTGTTATCCGAAGTTTACTCTTATATCATACAAAGTTTACTTATTTACGACTCTTTTTTCTTATTCATCTAGGATTTGATAATTTAAATTTCGCATCATACTCAGATAGAATATCTTCCAATCCATCTCCAAATATAACACTAGAGCATATGAGTTGGCTCTATAAGAGATTCAAATCCCTAGATTGCCTCCCATAAATAGCTTTCTTTTCTTCATAAAGCAAGTAACTTATTCTAAATATTTTTAACTTTTTAATTTCTCTAAATCTTAGTCTTTTTGAGTTAAATATCGGAGTGGTCCCAGGCACATACGTGAAAAAAAATATTTATAAGAAAATTCATAATTTCTAGCATAAATGAGAAAACCCCGACTCAACGCACCTATACCATACTCAAGTTAATTAAACTTTTTAATTTTCAATTCATTAAGAAGCTGCGCGAGTTCTCAACTATTAACATTATGAACAATCTTCTCATAATTTTTATAATATTTATATGAAAAATTTGAATTGAAATTCCTATTCTTTATTTGCAATCTGACTATCCAAGTAGAAAAATTCTTTTTGAGTTAAATATTGTGCATGTTTCCTATATGTGAAGACTAAATAACACTGTTGATATTTGTAATTTGTTCCTTTTATAATAATAATTCCCATTCTTTATCAGCAAAGACCTTATCTTTAGCACCTGGTTATTGCATCTACCTTGTTTGGGAGATATGTATAATATTGTAAGTCTATCTGCAAAAGCAAAATGCAATTCCTTATATCAGAGCTTCCCCCCTCCTTTTATAAACTGTGAATACCTTCTTTGATTTTCTAACAATTTTTCAACCTTTTGCTTATAAGGTAGCATTAATACCTTATCTCTATAATTCGTGCTAGGCTTCATTTTGAGTACACGACTATTGCTTCTTACAAGGTTCTTATCAGGATATCTTGTTTATCCGCATAAAAAGAAGGTTCTAAAATTCCTCAGCCTTCTGCTTAGAGCAATCTTTAATCTAGGGTTCCAATACTATTAGGTTGAGGTTTTTCAATGTCAATATGTACCTTCCCCTTAATTTGCTAGGTCTAACAATCATCAATTTGATTTAGTTGCTGTTTACTTGAGATTACCAGAAGAGAAGAGAATATAGTTGAAAATGAATGTAGCAAGGGCTGGTGACAATTATTCAACTGCAACTACTGTTACATCAAATGGTATTTGTCTAATGAGGAAAATAGAGAGAAACTACATAGAATTGGCTTAAGGGAGAATGGTAGATAATTTATTCTCAAGCTGTGTCAAACGGAAAAATAATGCTTGGATTCATATATAATAATAATATCTAATTTTACATTCCACATGTTTTCTCTTAACAAAATTTTCAGGTTTTTTTTTTTCTTTGTATTTTTGTTCTAATACTATGATATGATGCCATATATAATTTCAATAATTATGAGCAAAATTCTTCAAAATTCAAACTTGTAACCTTACTTTAATTATACTCGATTTAATAATACTACGTGTTTATTTTTACGTTAAACCTATAAATAAACCACTAAATTAGGTGGTATTTGAAAATATTATTAAGCACTTAATCGTTTTAAGTTATCATATCTTAAAAATCTCAATTAAGTAAAAAAAAAACACTTAAAATGGTAATTCAAAATTTTTAACTTAAAATTTATACTGAATATAATAAATTTTTAAATTTTTAAATATTTTTATAATTTTAAAATTATATCACTTATTTTATTCAATACTTAAAATTTAATATTTAAATTTTTAATACTTAAATTTTCAATTTTATTAAATATCATCTTATTCCATTGAAATTATACACAATAATTAACAGTTTGGTACTGTATTCTATTATTTTTTTGTGAAAAGAAATTTCTTTTTATATTCATACTTTTGTTACACGTTATTTTCTCAAATATATATATGAAGTAGGGGCCAAATTAGAAAAAATTTATGTGAGAAGTCAAAATTAATAGGACATGTCTCTTCCTTGATATGATAAGCATATAATGTTTTTTAATTAAAAAGTTTTAGAGACAAATATCTGTCTGATGTGTATTTCACCTTAATAAAAAAGTTTGTAAACCTAATCTAAAGATAAGACTACTACACATTAATTTGTGTACTAATTAATTAAGATACCAAACTTCAAATATTTAGGGTCTAAAGCATCCAGAAAAGGCAGTTCAGGTGGCAGTGTTGACACCGACAGAGAATAAACAAACGACAGAAAATATAATTAATTAAATGTTTAATTAAAAAATATACTAAGCGACGTTCAGTGCAACTGTTAGATATAGCTGATAAACTCATTTGGTAAAAAAAAATAAAACTAGAGCTGTTAGATATTGGGAGTTCAAATAGCCGTTGATTTAAAAAGTTTCTTTTGAAAGTTTTTTTTTCCATTAATCGATAGCTATTTAAAATTTAATTCATTTTATCTTTATAAAAAAAATTATTATTTGATATTTTTATAAATAATTATTAAAATATTATAAATGATAGAAATAAAAATTTATAATTTTCAAATATTAATTTATTTTTTATAGTTTATATCACACAATAAAATATTAAAATAATTAAAATATATAATACATAAATCATAATTCTTAATCATTATTTAATATTTTAATATTAATAATTAGCAAAAAAAAAAAATTATCAAATAGTCATATTTTTTCATTATCAACGATTAATTATCAGCTATTCACGTTATCTAAATCAAATGCACCTGAGTTGGATCAAGAAAAGCCCTAACTCGTAAATAAAAGCAAATCTTTTGTTTTTTACCCTTATGCGTAGACTTTATATGATTGGACCAAAATCCACTTAAACAGAAGCTTTGTTAGATCCACAAAATCCTTTAACTAGATCAGCTTAGTTATAATTAAGATGCCCACTACTGTGGAGCTGAGAAGTGGGAAGGAGAGTGGGGAATCTCAACTAATTAAAGTTGGAATGTTGCCCCTTAAAAATGATTAATGAATTCAAATTTTTATTTTTAATTAAGCTAATTGAGTTGTCCTCTCAAGAATTTAATAATTTCTTGGGTTTATTGAAGTCCTTTTCAGGGATTAAGAACTTCCTAAATCCACTTGCTAATTAAGGTGTTATTTGGATGGAGTAAGTAGAAAAGTATAATTTTTTTGAAAAATAAAACATATTGACTTATTTGGTTCTATTATTGAACCTTTTTCCTGCAGAGTAAAGACTTTTTTTTTTACCTCAAAAAGTTACTTTATAAAAAAAAGACAGTTAAGTCATTTTGGAGAAATAGATCATTTATACAAAATAACATTTAATTCAAAAGTGTTATTTGATCACTCTGTTTGAGAGAAGAGAAAACAGAAAGAATAGAACAAGGAGGGAGGGGGGAGAGGGAAGTAGTGAAGAAAGTTAGTTTTCTACTATTTGGGAAACCAAGGAAAATCTTGAGAGAAAGAAAATAAATTTTATTTTTCCTCTGGCCCACAAAAATCATGTCTTCCCAATTTGAAGAAAAATGTGGAGATAAATAGGTAATCTTATTGTAAATTATGATCATGCCCTTATTAATAACAATAAATAAAATACTAATGTAAAAGTTAGAGGACAAATTGATAATCTCTCTAATTATAACTTTTTTCCTCCCTACTTTTTACTCCTTTACAAATAAGAAAACATAACTTTGATCTTTTTATTTCTCTTTTATTTTTCTCTATTCCAAACAAGCAAAGGGAAAAAATAATCCTTTTCTTTTTCCTGTTTATTTTGCCTACAATTTCCTACCTTACTTTCTTTCCTCATTTGATTTTGTTCCCAAACATAGTGGATAGCTCAATTGAGTATTATTTTAATGACTCAACTGAGGATATGAAGGAAAACAACTAAAAAGTATGTATCTTTTAATGTGCTGATTAATTGTTTATTTGCATGGTGGACACTTGGCACATTTTCAAAATTATTATGTGTTTTTTATTTATAAAATTTATACTCTCTCAATTTTAAAATATTTATTATTTTAGGCAATTTTTTTTTAAATTTATTTATTGGTTTAAAATTTTAAGAAGGTATTTTTTTTTCACTTTACTCTTTATTTATTATTTTATTAAATATTTACATTAATTATTTTTATTTTTTTACATCAAAATTAAAAAAATATATTTTAATCTTTTAACTTTAAAATTATAATAATTTAATAATTTTTTTAATCTATATGCTTAAATTTTAAATAAAAAATATTTTAAAACGAGAAGAGTATATATTACACCTGTGGAAAATTGAATCCATGAACTACTCACATATTAACTTGGGCCGAAAAAAAAAAGACTTACTCATATGTTATATGATAACTTGCATCAATATAAATACACTTTTGCATTACTTTTTCCTCAAATTAAATATCTAGATAGTTTTAATATAAATTCATAGGAAATTGTATTTATTTACAAATAAATTTCATTAAAAAATTGTATTTTAAAATTATTTTCATGTTCATATTAACTAAATAATTCATTTCAAATAAATAGTTTTATTAATATATGCTTAAATTCATTAGTTTGAATTAATTGTACTCTTATTAAGTTTAGAAAAAAAAAATTTAAAATTCATTTGTAATTCTACAAATTTTAATAGGATTTGATTCAAGTATAATCAATTATATAGAATTAAAAATATGGGATTCTAAAATTTTTATTTATACCAAGTAAAAAATGTGAATTTATGACTGAATTCCAAAAATTTTATTAAGTTTATTTACACCAAAAAACCCTCATTATCTAAAATAATATAATTATTTTTTAACATTTATTAACTCGCAATCACTAAATTTAATATACCTAAAATTTATTGAAACTATTATTAGCAATATCTGGAAAATTTGAAAATTTTTTTATTATATTGGAAACTTATTTTAATTTAATTAATTATAATCTTAATTTCGATTTAATTTCGGTTTGACTTAATATATGTGATTATCTATCTTTATTGGTTGAAGAAGTGAGTTAGATTTAAATATTTTTAAATAGCCAAGATTTATAGGCATTTGATTTAGTACGTATTTGTAACTATATTAATACAAAATCAAATGTCTATAAATTTTGCACATTTAATATTTTTAAATCTAACTTACTTTTTGAATCAATAAAAATAGAGTTTTAGAAATATTAGGCCAAATTGGAATCAAATTGAAATTAAGTCGTAGTTAATTTCCTTAATTTTTTAAAGATATTATAAATAATAATTTCAATAGATTTTAGGTGTATTAAATTTAATGAATATAAGATCAAAAGCTAATAAAAAATAAATTATTTTAAAAAATTGTTAAGGACTTGTTCGATGTAATCGAATTTTATAAAATTTTTGAAATTCAATTATAAATTCACATTTTATAACTGGCAAATGAAAACTTATTTATAATTCTATATAATTTATTATGCTTGAATGAAATTCCATCAAAATTATTAAAGCTAATGAATTCAAAGAATATATTCGTAGAACTAGCTATTTGAAATGAATTTTATAATTAATGTAAACATGAAAATTAATTTATCAATGAATTTTTTAATGAAATTTATTTATAAGTGAATTAAATTCCACATGAATTTAACTAGAACTATTTATCTAAATATCTAAGTTGAGGAATAATTAATAAAAAAAATTATGTGCAACTTGATGGAAGGTCTCGCATTATCCATGAGTAGGTCATGTGTTCTATTCTCCATAAGTGTAATATATCTTAATATTTAAATAAATTAAACTATGAATTACCATATTAAAAGATACCTAAGTTTTTGGCGTCATATTCTCAATTGAACCATTTAAATCTTTGATTCAATTGAGCTATAAATCTTTTTCCTTAATTCTATCACAATCTTTAATTGTTGCTTTTCTTCTGATTACTCAAATCTAAACTCCAAGAGCCATATGGCACATATAGTAATACAGTCCCCATCTTGAGTTTGAATTTTAAGTCGAGTAAAACAACTTTTGGAAAATGTTAACTTTACATTTTTCATAAACCATTATAACATTTACATCAACATGTTATATATAATTAAACTAATAATAATTATATACTTACATTTTTTATAGCATAATTTATACTAAAATGATGTATATAATTAAATCAATTCTATATATTTAATAAAATTTAATATATAATTATATTTTAGAGATTAAAGAGATTATGACCTTTTCTGATCCTTTTTTTTTTCTCTGTCGTTATATATATATATATAAAGCAACTTTAAATTGAGACAGGATTCAAAGTGAGGTTATGAGACCAATAATAAGTATATTATACATGTATGTCTTTCCTATTGTTTTTGTTCTGCTTTTTCTTCATCACTTGTGAGCCTAATCATCGAAGCAAACTTAATTAATTTGAAACTGTTTATTAAACTTATGGACCACAAATCATGTTCCTAAACAGTGTATTCACGCAGATAGTACAGGTAGATGCGCAAGTTTTGGCTACTTAAGCAATGGAATATAATATCAAGATATGATCTTTATTAATATAAAAACGGCGCAATGGGATATATTCTTTAAAATTAAATGTAAAAATTTCTTAGAATATATGTAGGATGACATATACCATATATTTTCTTAGAATATGTACGAGTTTATATACTACTATTATTTTTTTTTAAGCACCGTCCAACGTTTTAAGTATCGTCTAAAGTTTTATTTTCTTATTTTCTCATAGTATATGTATGATAATATATGTGAATTTTTTTAAAATATATACGAGAGATCAGATACTTTTATTGTTTTCTTTAAACACCATTAATTCAAAGTTTTATTTTCTTATCATTTTCGTACTTTTATATATATTTTAGTTTTTTTTATATTATATATTTTTTTTTTTATGCAACCAAGGGGCAAATTAATGTTTAAACTTATACCTAAATTAAGGTAACTGGAAGGATTAATATTTGATTATTGCAAATATATAGGCTAAATTTTATGCCACATCAAGAAAGGCAAGCTAGTTTACCTAGCAGAAAAGCTGGAACATAATAAAATATATAAGCTGTAACAACTCTTCTTTCTAAGGGTTTCGTTGTCGTTAACTGCACATGTTTTGTCATTCATAGGTCTTTTTAGATCTTAATTAATTTATATGATTATTTATCATCATATAACTCCTGTAAGTGATCTGTTTCTTGATTAGGGTTTGTGTATAATATAACAATCAACCTAATATTTATATCTTATAAATTGAAAATGGAAATATTTCATGACAATTATAGTATATCGAATAATTTTAGTAACTTTTATTTATTGTATTTTATTTTTTGGAATCTTCCATATCAAATTTGATTAGAGAAATATAAGCATATAATAACATTCCTAAGCAATTCGTATGTTTATTAATAAATAATCAAACCTTCAACTTTAAGAATGATCTAATCTAAACTAATTAAATTGCAAATCGAGTCATTTTCATAGTACATGTGGAAAGTGGGGATGGCTTGACAAAGCATAATGATCAAGATCATGACATGTAAGTCAATGAATTTGCACCAAAATAAATAAAAGTTTATATTGCCTCATCCAGGAATGGATCAACGTACCATTGATTGCCACCTCTCTATAATTAATTAAATTAAATTTAGGCCTATAATGAATACATGTCTGGATTAACCTTTGAGGGTCACCCATCAACAATTGAATATTTAATTGCTGAAAAAAAATTTGGTTCTAAGATATTATTATTACTAATATAAATATTTTTAAAAATTTTAATAAGTATAATTCACTATTATTATTAATTTTATGTTATTATTTTGTAAAAAAATTAACTAATAATATAATTCATTTATAAAAGGATAGTATTAATAAAGTATTAAATTATCAAACAATTCAAAAATTAATTTTACAGTTTAAAATCAATTTTAATTACTGACAATCCATTATATTGATCACTAATGATTTACATCACAGTTAAATCAAACAGGACTCTATATCATCACCACCTATGAAATTTAAAAGTTAAATGATTGCCAGGTAGCATAACATAATTACCCATATATAAAAATAAAAATAAAAATAAAAATAAAAACTGATTATTATTAAGTAGGTAATCCAACACTTAGGGTTTCTAATTTTATAATTAATCGAGTCTTTTTAGGTCTTAATTTGGTTGTATGTACGCATTAAGAAGCACACGTGCACACATATAGACCACAAATTCAAGTTCATTAGTATTATTTAAACTTTATTACTTCCCAATTTCAAACTTATTGGGAGCATTATTATTAGACTAAACACCAAATATGGAGAAAGAGTGTGGGGACCATTTTGTTTATAATTTTATAATTAAATAGTATTTAACAACACTATTCACTGCTAAAATTAAAATTTTCATCATTTAATTATTTTGAATTTATTTGATACCTATGTCCTAAAATTTTAAATTAAATTGAAAATTATTTAAAACAATAAGTCTAAATTTTTAATTTAAAATTTATAATGAATGTAATAAGTGATATTTTAAATATTTAAAAATTATATTATTTATTTATTTAATATTTAAAATTTAACACTTAAATTTTTAGGGCTTAATTTTTAAATTTATTAAACACCATCTAAATTTTAGTCATTTTCTAATTGTTTTTTATTATATTAGATTGCTTCCTTAGATCTTATGCTTTTTTAAATTTTAATTAAAAAAAGAAAAAGAGTATACCTAACCTAACTCATGCCAACTATATATGGAAACTTGCCCGCCATTGTGTTCCCCATAAACGCTGACCAGGTCTATGTCGCTACATGCCACGTCATGTTATAGTCTCTTTATACCATTACCATGATGCATGTATATACAGTTTGAATGTGAATATTGAACAATCTATCTAATAATTTCTCTATTTTATATATATTTATTAATAATAATATTTCTCTATGAATAAATTTAAGATTGCATCTTCATGCTCTAACAATATATTTATGAACTCTAAAATTAATGTAAATCTCAAAAATTAAATTTTGTTTATAATAAGATTTTGTTTTTAATTATTATTTTTAAACAGAAAATTTAACTTTTAAAATTTAAATTTGTGATCCTTTAAAATTACTAGTAAAAATATCAATTGTGTCATAGTTTTATAAAATATACATGCTTATAAAAAATATACATATTAATGTACATTTGCTATATATTAGAATTAGTAAGTTAGAGAGCTATAAATTGGTATTTTATAATTTCATTACAAATATGTAAATTGTTTTTGTCCAATATAAAGATACTAATTTTTTTATACTCACATGTTATTTTTTTTATTAGATTTAATGTATACATCAGGTGTAAGTAAATATTTTTTATAAATTAAAAGCGATGTATCTGTATTTAACAAGATATCAGTATTCACTCTTTATCGAGAGAGATGGTTGATAGCATAGGCAATAATTCAGAAAGAGCATACCAACGGTACAACTTTGGAGGAGCAAGTAGTGGTGGTGGCTCAGGAGAAGATGGCATCATAAAAGAGCAAGATAGATTGCTTCCAATAGCAAATGTGGGGAGAATCATGAAGCAAATACTTCCTCCTAATGCAAAAATCTCCAAAGAAGCAAAAGAAACAATGCAAGAATGTGTGTCTGAGTTCATAAGCTTTGTGACAGGAGAAGCATCAGATAAATGTCACAAAGAGAAAAGAAAAACAGTTAATGGAGATGATATTTGTTGGGCTCTTGCGACTCTAGGGTTTGATGACTATGCAGAGCCACTTAGAAGGTATTTGTATAAATATAGAGAGCAAGAAGGAGAGAGAGCTGCCAATAAAGGAAGCAACAGTGAAGAAAGAGAGGATTTTTCTGACTATAGAAGTGATCAACCATGGAAACCTACTGTTCCTAGTACTGCTACTCCGTTGAAGTTCCCAGTTGTTGATGTGAGTAATACTTCTCTCCCCAGGCAATTTTGAGCTCCGTCAAGTATACATGGTAATATAATCTTTAGCCTTACATTAAGATATATTTATATTGATATTTATCTTATAAGTGTGACTAATATTGCAGTTTTTTGACTAATGAAGTTTGGTTCAATAGCATCAAGTTCGAATCCCATTAAACTCAATTAATCAAAAAAATTATTACATTATTTTGGGTCGGAGACTTGGAGCTTTGTGGGATATATTTAAATTAGTTGTTTCAAATTGGTGTGGGCTAAAAATCTGTCTGTCTGTTAAATGAGTAAAAGTTATTGTTGGCGATGGGTTAAGTAATCCTTTGTATGTGACTTGTAATTTATTTAATAACTTTCATGCCATACTGTTTTGCTTTGTTTTCTTTTAATATTGTGAATTTGGAACTGAAATTGTAAATTTGAAATCCATAAATTAAAAAAGAAAAGACTAGATTTGAAATAATAAGGGGATGGGGATTAAAAAAGTTGTTAAAATTCATCAAGTTTAAGCCTTTAGAATTTTGATTCAAATAGAAATCCATATAAAACATTTGGAAAATATACAAATAATGGATTTTTCCCAAATAAAAAATATTTAAGAGTTTAGATCTATGTAATAAAAATACACCTGAATAAGTTATTTACTTTTACTAGTTAAAACTAATCCTTTCAAAATATTTGTAACGAATCATATCGAATAATATCGATTACTTTATCTCTCTATCCCTAAACTATTGAGAAATAGAAAATTGTATCTTATAGAGTTCAATTTCTACTTGTTTCCAAACCAATATATGAGCTTAAAATTTATTTCTAACTCCTGGAAATTTTTTTATTATTTTTTTGTAGTGTTATTTTTATGTCTTTTTCACAATCTCAAAGTCATTGCTCTAAGGCTTGTTAATTTGATCATCAAAATAATCAGAACATTCAAATATATATGGAAGTTCTTGACATATGCCTTTGGATGCTATATGTGACTGCGGTATAATTTATGATCAAGATAATAATTATTAATAACATTACTGAAATTAACTTAAACAATGCTTAATTAGCTATTTATATCACTTACAAAAAATATATCATGCACGACTTAGCCAACATAAGCCTAGCTAGCAGTTAGTTCTCTGAATAAGAAATACTCATCACTTCCATATATAGACTGTACATGTTATACCCTTCTGTTTTATTTTTTACAACGTGATCCATTTCACTCGCTTCATTACATTTGTAGTAGTAATCTTTTTCTGTTCCTAGAATTATCTAAGGATCGATTGTTTAGCACATTAGTTCCTTGTTTTATTACTCGAATATTCTAAAGCTCATAAGTCATACCTACTTTGAGCATTCGCTTTTGAGGAATATCAAACACCTTCTCACTTTGTCTCAAATTTCTTTTCAAGAAACTGTAGGCATAATCTATTATCATCTTCTTCCCTATATTTGCTCTGTTGCCAGCAACCACCTCATTCTCTCCAATCAAATGAACAACTCCGGCACCCCATGCTTTGTCTATCATTTCAATTTGGCTATCTATGTCCTCTTCATTTACTTGACTACTAATAATGTTTCTGTTTTCATCAACTTCTCCGTCACTTTCAAATTCTGGATTTTCATCATGAACCTTTGCACCAGTCTCATCGTTGTTGAGAATCACCCGCCTCATCCAGTAATCATCTTTAATAAACTCTTTCAATTTTTCAATCAATATTCTCTCAAAAGGTTCTTTCTCATTGCGAACATCAGTATATCCATATCGTGCCACACAGCGAAACACGTTGAGCTCTTTTGGTTCTACTCTGCGGAAAAGAAATCGCTCTTCTACTGGAACCTTTCCAATTGGGAGGGTTTTGATGGACACAAATGCAAGTACAGAGTGAAGTGCAGGCACATTTGCCACATAATGCTTGAAGATAGGTGGAATTCCATGAACAAGCTCAGAGTAGAACATTGCAACTCCAGGGAGTCTACTAAAGTTGGTCTCAGCAGCAATTTCCTTCAGCTTATCAGGAGAAATCTTGTTTTCGAGTTCGTAATAGTACTTTTTTCGGTATACGTAATTCCAAACATACATTATAGTCATTAGAACTGCCGCAAATGCTAATGGTAGATACCCTCCTTGATCAAATTTGTAGAGGACTGAACTTAAGTAGACGAGCTCCACAACACCAATGGTTAGCACATAAGCAATTACATAAAGAAAGTTGGTTTTCCATATCATGAGCATGATCAATACTAGAAAGGCTGATGTGAGAGTCATTACGAACACCACAGCAATTCCTGAACATACAAGAATTGATTCATCATTAGTTTTGCTATATATGTATATATTCTTAGGGCCTGTTACATAAACGGTTAGAAATCAGAATTTGGCATTTGAGCTTTCAATATAATTTGAATTGTATCTAAAGATTCAAAATTATAACTTAATTGTTATTGATTAAAAATTTCAACTTTCAGCATTTGTCCTTCAGCCATTAACTGTTTACCTGCAGTCAAACGTTCATTGAAATCACTAATTAAATAAAACAGGCCCTAATAATTAATTGAGACATATAATTGGAAGCTTGAGCACGTCAAAATTTTTGCTTACCATAGGCATTGCCAATATTTGTAGTGCTCCTAAAACCAAGAGTAACTCCAACACAAGCAATCATAAGGAGGTAATTGACTTCAGGAACATAGACTTGTCCTTCATATTTAGTCGACGTGTGCACTATTTTCACTCGAGGGAAGCATCCAAGGGAGAGAGATTGCTGGATAATTGAAAAAGTTCCTGAAATCATAGCTTGACTAGCAATGATTGAAGCCAACACAGCCACCACAAACATTGGCCAGTACAGATGGTCTGCAAATTTATCAAGCGGTCCACGATATCAGAATATATGGTTAATAATAATAATTGTAGCAAGAACAATTAATGGACAGAAACACAAACCGGGTATAGACTTATAAAAGGTCAGAGAGACAAGATCATTGTGCTTTCTGAGAAAAGCCGCTTGTCCAGTATAAGCACATATAAGAGCTGGGTAGGTCACAGTGCACATACTTATTTGTATGGATGTAACTGTGAAGTGGCCAACATCAGCAAATAATGCTTCAGTTCCTACATTTCACAATTAATTAATAAATGTTTAGCAACATCAGCAAGTCAATGCCTTAATTTGTCTCACTTGTACCATAGAAAGAAGCAAGAAATTAATAGAGTTACCTGTTATGGCAAGGACAATGCCACCAAGAGAAATCCAAGCTTGATCTTTGTTCCTCCTGAAATAATCTACTATATATTTTGGGTTTAAAGCTTTGACAACTGCAGGATCAAATTTGAAGAAGTTGTAAACGCCAATACCACCGATCATTGCGAACCAAACACAAATTATTGGAGCAAAACTGTAGCCCACTTTATCAGTTCCGAATTTTTGAACCATGAACAGGCAAATCAAGATGGCTACTGATATCCAAACAATCATGTCTGCATATAGAAAAGATCAAGTTATTTATGATTTACATACATCACTGCCATAACCAATTACATATTATTAATGCATAACATCAAATAAATTAAATTAAATCCAAAATCAGGCCAATTTTCTCGTTTGTTAGATTATTAATTGGTTTAATTTTCAATGTATTGACACCTTGAAAGTGTTGTCGTGCTGCAAACTTGAAAGTCCAATCAAACTCATTTTAAAAAAATAAATAAATTTAGCCTGTGGCGTAAAAATAATTGGAAGGCCTTAATTATTGGGAATATTTATTATTAATTAATAGAGTATATATTTATCTGTCTAAGGTAGCTCAAAAAGGTCAACCTAACAAAGTTGCGTCAGCTCCATTGACCGAGGACAAAGAAAATAAAAATTTATCTAGTATGGTGTGATTTTTTAAAGTCTATCAAGATTTCAGGATTCGGACTCTAAAAATAATTGTAGTAAAATTTTTCTAAGGGAAAGATTCCATTTATCGTACAATAATAATAATAATAATAATAACATAGACGATCAGTGATGTACATATGCGTAGAGGTTTTAATTAATACCGTCCGTCATTTTTGTTGTGGCTTCTTTGATCCCTCCCACCGCTGATAAAACTGCAAGTTATAAGAAAAACATTACTTTCGTTAGTCAAAAGTGGCACACATATACATACGCACGCAATTTTAATGTACAAATAAAATTCTAAAATTGTCTTTTTCGAAATTTCAAAGAATTCCAAAGAAAAGGGACCATAAAGAAAAATAGCCCACCTTAGACCCACAATTCAAGTGGAAAAAATATTTATATAATTAACCACACTATTGTAAAATTGCAAATAGTAAATGATTGACATCAGCATCGCTATGACATTTCTTTTTTTTTTTTTTTTTAATTAAAAAATTAATACACATTGTTAAATGGAACTGAATATTTTTCTTAATATCTCTGATTTAATGCATTATAAAATAAGAACGAACCTGAAATGCAAGGAGTAAGGACGCCATCTCCAATGACCATGGAAGTACCAAGCATGGTAGCAATGAGGAGAAAAAACTTGGCAAACCGGCTATTCTCTAGCTTAGATTTAAGTTTTGTTGCCCTCCGCAAACGCTTGCTTGGCAACTCTAACTGGAAATTGGATACATCACTGTCCTCAGCTTGTTGGCTTGGGATTAGACCCACTTTAGCATATCGGCACACGAGTGAGTACAAAGCAAATGTTCCTCCTGCAAAAATATTATAAATTACATTTAAAAAAAAATTATTTTAGATACATATATATATATATATATTGAATTGAGTTCCCAAATTTTTACTAGCTAGCAGTAATTGGTAGCAGCTTGAACTATTGACAAAGCCAATAAACAATTAAAGCATGTTTTTTCTTCCAATTTTAATTTGTTTTGCAAGTTCTTTTACTTTTCTTCTCTAGTGATGTCATGGTTAGCTTGGCTTGTCTAAGCTTTAATTTGGTCACTTCTGCACGTTTATTCAATTAATTAATTATATTAGAGCAGTAGTATTTATTTATCCTTCTCATTATATTTATATTGCCAATAATTTCACTCCAAATCAAGCACGGCAACCCTCAGTCTTATACTAAAAACTATAATATACACATCTCAAAATCATTTTGATGAAGTTAAATTAGTATCAGTTGATATAGATTTCAGATTTTATTATATTTTCAAACAAACAATTAAGAATATTAATTGATAAATTAAATTAAAAGAGGAAAAAAAAAAAGCTTAAACACAATTAAAGGAGAAAAAGAAGTTAATTAATAAAATAATTACCATCTCCATTATCGTTGGCACGCAAGACGATCAAGACGTACTTGACGAGAGGGATAAGAGTGATGGTATAGATAATCAAAGAAAGTACACCCAATATATCATCGTTGTGGCGAATACCATTACTGAAAGTGCTCGAGTACACGTACAACGGTGATGTACCGATATCTCCGTAAACTATTCCAATGCTTTGAAATGCCAAGTGCAAGATCACCGACCAACTCAACGCCTGAAAGTTCAAATTTTTTCAAGTTATTTCGTAGGTTAATGATAATTAAGGCAATATATACAAACAGAAATTGGGAAAAAAAAAAAAACCTTAGAGCCATGGACTTGATGACCAGGAAATTTGCGTGATTCGATTTCTAGAGAGTCATTTCGGCGCAACTTTTGCCATGAAAGTTTTTTTCCACCTAGAGACTTAGAAAAATGCTGATTATGATCACTTTCTTCTTTATTATCAGTGTTTTGTAGATTATTATTTTGACCAGACATTTTAAATCTTTCTCCTAATTATCGAATCTAATTAGAAATTAGGAAAGGAGAGATGATGAAGATGAAATGGAGTTGATGTAAGAATGCCGAGAAATGGAGAGGAAGATGGGTATTTATATAGAGGGAGTCATAAGAAATGTGAATCTGGAAGGATAAGCGGAAAAGGAGAGAAAAACAACTTTATGAAAATGTGGATGAACTCCCCAACGAGACCTACGAGGCCAAGACGTTGATGGGTGGCCCCTTTTTAATATCTTTTTGATGTTCATTTCCTTGCTTTTTCCTGCCCCTCCTGCCTTGCTTTTATTTTTATTATTATTATATGTTTTGATAACTTTAAATTAATTGAAGAAAAACTAAAATTACAGTAATAAAAATTATATATTAGCTCTTAACTATAAAATTATTATTTAAGTTATTATATTATATACTTATTAACAATATGATTCTGAAACTAATTATATTTGAACTAACTAATGATTGGAAAGTATAAAAATTAATTTAAACCTCATCTATAGAAGAAATTTAACAACTTTGGTAAAGTTATAATTCATTTAAATTTGATGGTATTATGGTAAAATGTAGGAAACCGGCATATGGAAGGGAGTATTATAATCAATGAATTTTTCTATTTAATTATGTAATATTATTATTTATCAAATACTCCATATTTTAATAATAAATTCGTAGTGTTTATCGTCTTTGGGAATAGGGTCATGGGGGCTCATGTCATGTGCATGGCTCCATTAATTTAAGAGATTCTAATTTCTATATACCTGACGTCGTCGACAATTGCAATTTAAGTGCCTTCAGTTAGAAACAATTTCCTTATTTCATGAGCATGTGGCCTTCGACTTCGAGGGATTGTTAATAAGTTAACCAATTAATTCCTTGTGTCTCCTTTTTTTTAATCAAACTAGTTATAAATTAAGCCAACAGAGGCCTGAAAAAGAATCTTTATTTTGTTTTTCTGACTACTTCTCTAATTAAGCTTTAGAATTTTGGGAAAGATATTAATTTTATAAGAAATTTTTATATGGTATATATGCTTTAAGGAGCCGTTAATTCAAGATTTTAAGAAGTCTGTCAATTCCAGAAAATGATCATATAATCTAAGAGCAATTTTAATTGTGCATTTTTTGAAGATAAATATACAATGAAACTTTTATATAATTAATTAGTTAATTCTAATTATGTATTTATATAAACAATTAGCTAGCTATAATTATGTGTCGTACTCTAATTAGAAAATTTCACATATAAAAAAAACTAATATAAATAGTTAATTAATTATGATAAATTAGAAATAAAATCAACCTTAAATTAGAGTGAAGAAAGTGACTGTTTATACTAATTTTATAAAAAAAAAAAAAGGAATTTTTGGCGGCTCAAAAGAGAATGCTTTCCTTCACATTTTTATTTTGATAAATCTTCTCTTTACTTTTTCTTTTTTATATATTATAATATGTATTTCACAGAATTATAAATCTTAACATAATATTGAAATAGACAAAACTTTTAAAAATAATAATAATTATAAAAAAAAAAAAAAACTCAAATTTAACATGTGCAAAAATTTAATTTGAGATTTCTTAAATATCTCAATTTTGAGTTTATCAGTGAATCTAAGCCAAAACCTCATCCGCTTTCTTGATATTTTTCATAGTACAAAAGTTTGGATTGCCACTTTGCAATTGACACGTTCATATACGCGTGTAATGTAATAGTTATTTATTTGGCAAAAAAAAAAAAAATGTAATCATTATTTGAATACGACGATAATTGTTATCTGTACGGGAAGCCACATTTCAAAAATGTTAAAGAGACTTTAATGGTCATTCTTATCAAATGTGAAAAATTTTTCAGTAAATTAAATTTATTATATTATTTATAAATTAAATTAATATAATATATTAATTAATAGTATCAAATTATTTATAAATTATAATATTATTAATTAATATATTTTATTTTTATTAAATAAATTTATTGATAATTTAATATCATTAATTAACGTATTATATTTTTATTTATTTAATTTATAAATGACATGATAAATTTAATATACCTAAAAATTTTTCTTCATATGCATTAAAAATTAAAAATTTTTATTTCTAATAACTCTTAGTCTTGTTAAAAAAAATTATGTATAAAAAATAAAATTTATGATCTTTTTTTTTTTTTTTACAAATTGAGAGTTTCCGTGTCTCCAGCAGATCACCTGTGCTGAACTGGGAATTGGGTAATCGCCACGTGTGGCGTGTGCATGAGCATCTGCTTTTTATACTGCGCCTTCACAGGTGGTTAGTTGGTTCAGGTCTTATTGTTTGACTGTCCCCACAGTTTCCATTCATAGCCAATCACGACAAGCTATGCCTCTTACTTTTTTTTTTTTTTTTTAAACCCTTTTTTGCAATTTGGGATTCAATGAATCAAAATTATAAAAGACTCTTTAGTCAGTGTGTATGAACTCTATGGAGTATGAACCCATCAATGCCTTCTTGTATAGGCTTGCTCTTTTTTGAGAAGGGTGGGCTTATTTTTCAAAAAAGCAAAAAAATTGTGTATAAAAATAAATAAATATAAAATATTTGAGTGACACAAATTAGAAACTCTTTTTCAGAGATATAAAATTAATAGTAAGGTCTAAAGAATACAAATTTTTCTCAAATTAAAAGAAAATATTATAAATATAATTAAAAATCAATATGACCACATATCTTTATATAAGTTCTAAATCTAACTTTAGTATTACAATGGCAAATATATTATATATTGCATACTTATTTAAATTCGAATTAAAAACTCGCTTAAAAATTATTCATATTATATTATATCACTACTATAAGAAGTCATTCTCTACTTATAATATAGTTATGAAAAAATTATTTTCTAAAAATCTGAAAAAATCTACTCATCAACACATTCCTACAAGTAGGGTTCATTTTTCCATGATCAATGAACATTGTAATTTTTGAAACCTTCCAGAAATTCTAATATTCTTTTTCCACAAAATTATAGTGGACTTGACTGACTTAAATATCAAAAAGCTTAGGTTATAGTGTGCTTGAGATCATATTAAAAGGCCATTATTGCTTGCGATAGGAGACCCAATTTACCGTGCCAACTGCCTAATGGGCAGTGGCCAAAGGAATAAAGAAGGCATATAGTGATGAGATGCAAATTGGTGAAATACCTTATTTTTGTCGTTTTATAGTTTTTCTTTGTTGACATTTTGGAGCAACAATCAATTATACATTTGCTAAAGGTGGGCGAGGCGTGGGAGACCAGAATTATATACAGAGAGACGTTTATTTTGGGCACCAAAAAAAAAAAAAAAGAGGGAGAGAGAGATGTATATCACGTCCAGTTTCAGGTTCAAACTGGACTTTTTTTTCTTTAACCTTCCTAAAATATGGTGTAATAGAAATGGGCGATGGACTGATAGTGGAACTTATCCAGCTACTACTATTTTCTTCAAATTGTTGAACCCGCTTGGCAAGTCTAGTACTTTATTTTTTCTTTTTCTTTTTCTTTTTCTTTTCCTGGACAATAACTATCTAACATATTAATTAATTAATTGATATTTGATTTTTGCGTCAATATTCAAATAATAATTTTTAAATGAATAATTAATTGGAATTTATACGGAAATACCTAAAAAACAGAGGAGCTTTATAGATACACTCTCCTTATTGATTTCTTACTTTTTATACATTCCCCTTCCTTTTTTTTTATACGCTGATTTAAAATATATTAGAAATTCACAGTTCTAATTCATTAGTAAAGTAAAAGTTGCAAAAGTAGTGGCATTATAAATTTATAATTCAACCTCTTAATATTTTGTGCAATTAATTTAAAAATAAAAATATAATCGTAATAGTTACAATACATATTTATAAATAATTACTAATGATAATAATGGGTATTAGAAAAAATAATTTTTTGTTAAGAAATTATTAGTGAAATTATTAACTTTGTTTTAAATTTCTAACCTCAGGGCCCCACACATATAAAATGCAAAGGTGCCACAATTATGATGTTGGAGTGAATCTAATGAATTATTCAAAGTAATCTCTCTTTCAATTAATTCTCACTGTATTATTGTTCAACATTTGGAATACATCAACCATACATTACATAAAAAATATTATATTTAAAAAAAAAACAAATGTTTTCAGGATTTATAATAATTTATATGGTATATCTTAAGTATGTAATTAGTATATTTTAGCTATATCTTAAGCATATAATTAGTATATCTTAAGTAAATACTAGAGATGGATGCTATTATATTCTTTTGAAACTTAATACCGTCAACCTTATTTTTTGAAAATACATTATTAATATTTTTTTATTGATAATTGTCATTAAAAATTAAGATTAAAATATAAAGAAATTCAATAAAATAATATTTAAATTAAAAAAGTTTATTCCTATAACTTATATTGTGTTTATTTGACATATATTTTAAAAGTTTTTGGATATTGTGTATTATATGAATATAAATATATAAAAGAAATACATCGAATATATATTTTATGAAAAAGTTATATTCTAAAAAAATAATAAATAATTTTTAAGATTCACAGTAAATAATATATTTTAAATATATAATGAATATATTTTAGATATATTTTTTATATATAATGAGTATATTTCAAATATATTTTAAGTATATATTAAAAATAAAGATTTTCTTTTTTCTTAGACACTTAACACTCTTAATCTTTTTTTTTGAATAAGCATCATTTATAATTTTTTTATTAAGAATTATCATGAAAATTAAGATTAAAATATAAATCAATATAATAAGATGATGTTTAAATTAAAAAAATTTATTCTCATAATTTATTAATTTTTTTAACCTATTATATATTATGGTAAATTAAGCAATTAAATTGATTTGATGGCCGTACGATGAAGCTAGAAGACATACTGAGTTCCACAAAAGTCCTCGCAGTCACTGACTCTCATCCTTAGATTGCCACTTTGCAATTGACAACTGCAAGTTTTCGTGTAATGTAATCATTATTTGAATTGAATACGACGATGACTTGCAGTCTTGACACCGCATTTCAAAAATGTTGAAGAGACAGTAACGATCTTTCATATTAAACGTGTGAAAATTTTAGATAGGTTAAATTTATCATATTATTTATAAATTAAATTAATAAAAATATAATATATTAATTAATGATATTAAATTATTTATAGTGTTATTTTAAATTTTTAATTATTTTATAAAATTTTATTTTTATACAAAAATATATTATTTTAATATTTTTCTTATTAAAACAAAAATTGAAATTCTATTTTATTAAATTATATATATTCATACTATTTGAATATATATTATTAACAGTAATTTTATTTAAATATTATATATGTATATATAATTGAAGAAGGTAATGTATAATTATTTATAAAAATATTATAGTGGGTATTTGAAAAAATTATATTTTGATATTTGAATATTAATATTGATATTCATTAATATTATATTTAATTAATCTAAATTATATTGTAATTATATAAATTTATCTGAAGTTTGAGATTTTGTTATAATTACTATTATTCTGAATAAGTTTTATTAATTGAATTATTGTTATGTAAATTAAGGTTTATTATATATATATATATATATATATATATATATATATATATATATATATATATATATATATATATATATATATATATATATATATATATATATATATATGTATGTTTTAATGAAGAAGAAAAGTGGGTGATTAGGAGCCATCTAATTGGCTAATAGCTAATCAGATGGCAGAAGTAAACAACGGGAAAGAAACAGATAAAGAGAGAGAGAGAGAGAGAAGCTATGCTTGCTGATCAAGGGTTTTCAGCCGGCGGTGGGCTGCACCGCCACTTCCAGTAGTTAGCCCACCGTCTAGTGATCTCAGAGAAGGCGAAGACGACTTCATAGGGCGGCGAACAGCGGCGTACGTAAGGAGAGAAGCTTCGCCAGCGTCGAAACTTCATATTGATTTTTCGACCGACTCCAGCAGCTAAATGGAGCGAGATCGGTGTCATTCGACTCGTCATCTCATGAGCTTCGATTTGGTATCTATCTCACCCTTTGAAAGTTGCCAGAAGAGGAGATCAAAAAAGTGATGGCCAAGACTTTCGGGGCATTTTTCGACGAATCGGTGGCATGTGGCAGTGAGTGGTAGCTATTTCTGGGCTCTTGGCATCGAGATGAACCTGTTAGTGTGTAGATCGCCTCATTTCACCACCAGCAGCGGCGGCCGGCAGCGCGTGGAGCAGATCCAACAGTTTCGTTTTGCCTTTCCAGTGCAGTTTTCAACATTCGTTTGATAAAAATTTGTGAGGGTAAGCCCAAAACTCCTGTATCTCAGTCGTTATTTAATTTAGGTTATGTTTAGTATATTCTAATTAGTAAAGGTTGATTGATTATTGATGGATATGAGTTGAAAGGACCCAGGAAGGGTTTCTGGAGTCGTATTGGATTATGTTGATTATTAAAATTATTAGAAGTGCTATATTTTCTGTCAACTTTAGGTCATATCCGAGTTTAGGGGAGATTCTGCCGAAATCTCAGCAAGAGACTCAATGGTCTTTTAGTTATGCCTTGATATGTGAGTCATTCGTATTCTAATAATATTTTTTATTATTTAGTGTTGAGGTTCTGGCGTCTTTCTGTTTCCCAGAGTAGTACTTCCGAGAGAAGTTGGTTAGACACATCGTTATTAAGTAAGTGATACTCCCTAATATGTTATTCTGCCTTCATATGCATTTGCATTTACTATATGTGTATATATATATATATATATATATATATATATATATATATATATATATATATATATATATATATATATATATATATATATATATATATATATATGTATATTATGCATTATTATTGCATAGATGCACATTAATATTTGATTGTGGTTGATAAATTGATATTATATACTATATAATGATTGTGGTTGACGGATGGAGATCGGGAGGATACAGTACCACCTAGAAATCATGGATATGATTATGATTATAATGAGATTGAGAAGATGAGCTATAATTGGTGGATGTTGACTGGGCCTGTTCATCGCCAGAGTCGCTATTAATCAGGTCAGGGCTGCATAGTATAGACCAATGACGTTTGGACCCATTGAAAATAAGAGATAGATTATTGAATTCAGAGAGTCAGGATAGGGAGATCGGCTCCCCATATTGAGTATTAGTATGGTACAGTGGATTGTATCTCATCCTTGTTTGATTGTGTGATTTATCTGTTTCTATGACATGGTGCATAGCACGAGTATTAGAATCTGTGTGTAGGACACCTAATTAATATATTAGCTAGTATTATTCACTGAGTCAGACGCTCATTCCTGTTCAACTTATTATTTTCAAGTCGTGGAATGAACTTGTGAAAGGATTATAACTGATTCGAACTGCCAATTGTTCATTGGCAGTATTTTGTATTATAAGTATAGAGTTAGGTAAATAGTGTGTATAATTGTATTGGCACTGTAGAACTCTACAATGTTACTCTTGAAATATACATTCTATTCATTATCAGATATTATGTATATTTCTGAGTTGAGATATTACTGTTAAGCAGAATCCAATAATGTGCGAATTGATATGTATGAGATTTTCCGATAGCCCAGTATGGCTTTATTTGCAAATGCTGTTAGTTTGGATCAGGTAGCTACGTACATTTTTCGTATCTTAGTACCGGTCACGTGCCCTCGAATTCGAGGCGTGACATATAAATTATAAATTAAGATTAAAATATAAATCAATTTAATAAAATAATATTTAAATGAAAAAAGTTTATTCTTATAATTTATTGGTTCTTTTTACTTGCTAATTTTTTGTTTGTAGAAAGAGTAAGCAAAACTGAACCAAAATAAAAAAATTGAACTAAATCAATTAGTTCGATTTGATTCAGTTCAATTTTTAAAATAGAGAACCGAATTAAATTTTGGTTCGGTTTGGTTTTAGTAAAAAAAATTTTGGTTTGCACCAAACCTACCAAAATTTAATATATATATATATATATATATATATATATATATATATATATATATATATATATATATATATATATATATATATATATATATATATACATTGATAAATATTGTATATATAATTATTCTATAAATAATAAATATATATAAAATAAAAAATATCCAAACCGATTAACCGAACCAAACTGAACTTTTTCGATTCTGTTCATTTCAATTTTACATAAATTTCAATTTTGGTTCGGTTATTATAAAATATAAATTTGGTTTTTTTCAGTTTTTTTTGTTCATAAATTTGGTTTTTTTTATTTTTTTCGTTTTTTGGTTTGGTTTTAAACCAAAGCGACCATGTGCACACTCTTAATTTGTAGAACCACACCATTTCTATTTCCTTTTAGTTTATTTTTTTTCTTAATTATTATGTCCAATCAGCTAGTCAACTGACTAAAAAATGATCACGTGCTTTTAACGCGTGTGATTTTCACGCTTTGTCAATACAGTTAAAAAGTCTTTCGATGCGGTGAAAAATTAAAAATTAAGAGTTTAATACAGATAAATAAATCTATAGAGGCTTACAGGGGTGTATTTAATTAGGATTTTTAAGGATATTTATAATTTTTTTTTAAGTGAATGACTTTTGCAAAGTTTGTAAACTTTTAATAATATTTGTAGAATTTATGAACTTATCAATGACTTTCACAGATTTTATTTTAAAAGAGTTTTATAGACATTTATGGACTTTTATAGACATTAATCAATTTTTTTATTTTGATTTAATTAATAAATACATATGTTAATGTAATAAATTTATATTTCTCATATGATAAAATTTATTTTTTGAATAATTAATAAAAGTAGAGCTCTCAATTTATTTTTTTAATTATTACATGACAAAGTATTATAAACTACTCAAGTCAATAGACTTTCCCTTTTACACATAAAATAATTCTTAAACAATTTATTATCATGTGAAAAAATTCAGACTTTAATGACATTATATACAAAATTAGGAAACACAAAAAGAATCAGACGACATTGAGACAAAAGCACATAAAATGTACCTTTATGCTTAACAAGACTATCATATTTCATAACTTGCTAAAACCAACATTGATTAGTTCGTATATGTGAAGATGATGAAGTTTCAATATCTTGTTCAATTGGAAATTCATCTGAACGGCACTCCTTTTGAAGAAAGTTATGCAATCTTGCACAAGCTAACACTAACTCTAGTTGTGTGTTAAAATGAAATGAAGGAGCTATTTTGAAAATTGTAAATTGCGATTTAAATATACCAAATAATCTCTCAACTGTATTCCTCAAAGAAACATGACGAAGGTTGAATAACTCATTTGCATTTTCAGGATGACGACCTTGACCATAGAAGTCTTAAAGGTGATAGTGGACAACTTGAAAAGGAGCAAAAAACTGGAGTTGATTTGGAAATCCACAATCTACTAAAAAATATTTCCCTGACATATAAAATAAATTACATATTAAATAAAAGAACTGAAAATATATAAAAAATTGAAAAAATTAAAATAACAAATATACCAAAAAAAAAAAAAAACCTCATGGCACTTTAAGTCCATTACTCCTTGATAGTGCATCATTTAACACTTTTAAATCATGAGCAGATCCCTCCCACCCACTAAATACATAAATGAATTCCAAATCAAAATTACAAGCTGCTAAAACATTTTGTGAAATTATTCCATAACGATTACGATAGCTATTTGTGTCATGTCCAGTTATCATTAGTGGAATATGAGTACCATCAATAGCTCCAATACAATCCTAAAATAATTTAAGTAAATAAAAGAAATTAGAACAATAACAATAATAAAAGTATATAGAAAGAGTAGTAATAATAATATAACACTCTAAAAATAAAAATGATAATGTACTTTATTAAAAAAATACTTAGTTTAAAGTAAGGATAAAATCTTGTACTTTCTCTGATTTTCTAGCACTGAAGAGCTCGATTTTGCCGTCATATCTATAGCGATTCTGTTTAATGCTCTCAAAATCTTATTGACCCACTAAATACATATATGAATTCCAAATCAAAATTACAAACTGCTAAAATATTTTGTGAAATTATTCCATAACGATTACGATAGCTACTTGTGTCATGTCTAGTTATCATTATTGGAATATGTGTACCATCAATAGCTCCAATACAATCCTAAAATAATTTAAGTAAATAAAAGAAATTAGAAAAATAACAATAATAAAAGTACATAGAAAGAGTAGTAACAATAATATAACACTCTAAAAATAAAAATGATAATGTACTTTATTAAAAAAAAATACTTAGTTTAAAGTAAGGATAAAACCTTGTACTTTCTCTGATTTTTTCTAGCACTGAAGAGCTCGATTTTGCCGTCATATCTATAACGATTCTGTTTAATGCTCTCAAAATCTTATTGAAACTTTGGCTTGTAGTGAGATGTGATCGGCCAAATATTTTACGAACTAAGCAATATCTTGATTTTTTACTAACAGTGAGTAGAAATGTTTCAAGCATTTCTTCAACACAAATAAAACTCGTATCTTGTAAGAGTGTTTTTTCTCTAATAATGTGACACAACTTGAGAAACATGTTAGGATACATTCTATATATTTGTCAAAAGCATTTTGTATCTTCATTTAAAATTTTATGAATATAATCATACCCGCTTGAAGTTATAGGTCGCCTAGTTAGAGGACGATGGATATGTTCATGGGATATGCTAATTATAACCTCATTCAGGACACATAGAATTGCTTGAATCATAGCCAACAAATATTTAACAGTTTCATACCATTTTTCATCCATCTCTTCTTCTTCCACTTCTTGATTCTCTACATCTTCATCTCTATGCATGTTGTGAGATGTATAAATAAAACCACTTGAAATGGAAAAACAAAATAAATAACCTATGTGTACATGAATTAATTCTTGAAAAGTTATAAGACCTAAGTTATAAAAATTCATAAGACACAAGTTTAAAAAATCCATTCTCCATTCTCAAAAGCTAATATAAAAATAAACATAGCCAATAAACATCTCAAAATAGCATAATTTATTACTATTCTAAATTTTATTTAAAGAAAAAAAAACAGACAGAGTATATAGTAAAATGGTTTACTAGTTCAAAAAAAAAAAACACATAAACACCAAAACAATAATAAAATTGATAATAGAAAAATATTATAATTCACTGCTCCAGTTCATAATTTATCCATTCAAAACATTCTTCTGGTGTCATTTTTTGAAACTCAGTCTTCTTTGCTCTAGTATTAAGCAACTTAAGAGCCTTGTAACGTGCACGCTTATCCAAGTCTGGTATTTTTTTTTATAAGATCCTAACAACTATATTAGCTGCTATCAAATGAACCAATAGTTTCAGCTAACTTGTCAACAGATTAAGTGAGTTTGTATATAACATCCGATTGATTGTTATTGTACTCAAAAGAGGCAGATTTTCCTTCAAACTCACTTCTACAGTGTCTTTTGGGTGCTGGAGGGGCCTCTGCATTCATGGGTTCTGAAAGTAGAGGCGAAGTGGAATGACGGTAAGATGGAGACTGATATAAAGAATCTTATGTATCATTATGTATAAAAGCTGCAGTATTAAGATCATAAACCAAGTTATCTAAAGCAAAACCTCTACTTTTTTCTTTCATATTTATTCTCGCATCAGTGTCATCTCCTAATCTAATTGCATGTCTTCCAATAGCAATCCCATTTTCAATTGTAACTCTCAAATCTTCATAGTCCCAAATGTGTCTGTGCGATAACTTTTATAGGTAGGATGAGACTAATTAAGATAATAAAAAAAATATTGTTAGTATAAGAAATATACATACACTTCTTGAAATTATAAAACAATATAGATTGATTTAAATAAGAAAATTACCTTAAAGTAATCGTCCCATATTTCATCTGGAGCAGTAAATTTTTTAGTCACAATGTCTCATTCAAATCCAGAACTGTAACGCACGAGATTGCAATAATTATTATATTTTTGTTTAAACCATTTTAAATGGCTTAGATATTGAGAATAATTTTTTTGACATCCTAGTTTTTCATTCAGAATAGGAGTTTCCTTTTCTCAATGGTTTGTTTGCTTAATAAGCCATTATTATCATGCCAACCATGATTTGCAGCATCAATCATGAGTTTTAGTAACTTATTAGTTTCTTCAACTGTCCATAATTTATATTTTTCTCCAACTTTTCCTTTAGCCTTGTCATTTCCTTGGTTTGTATCTTCCATATAATTTTACTATATCATGCATACAACATGATAGACAAATAAGAATACATTCACTAATAAAAAATAACAAAATTATCTTTCTAATATGGTTGCAGTTGAATGATTCTAGCACTATTAAAGTTTATTTGTTTTGGTATCTTTCAATAAACAAATGGAAATAAACAAAAGTCAAAACATCTTTTTTCAATGTTGAAGTTCACGATTATCAATATAAAAATATATACAATTGATCTTTCAAACAATTATTTTAAGGTATCACAAGTATATAATTAAAGATTTAAAATTTATGTCTGATATCCGTTCTTCATTTATGTCCTAAAATCGGCCAATCCAATAGGATAAATAAGTGACTTTATACCAGATTTGCTTAAAATAAATTAAAAAAATAATAAAATGATTAAATATTATTATCATTTATTCTATTAACCTATTCTAATACTAATTGAATAGGAAACTAGATTCTTTCATATTTAAGGGCTGTGAAAATTATAATAAAACTAATATGGTAGTTTGCAATGAAACATGCACTTCATTGTAGCCAACAAAGGAATTGCAACTAAAAAACTTCATTGCCTTAGGAAGGAATATATTCAATAGTATATTTTACTGTAAAACATAAAACAACAATTCCCACTGAATAGCATCTTTCTTCTCTTTGAAAAGCAAAATCAACAGTGGATTTATAACAGTGTCATATCAATTCAACTAAGGATTTCTTGCCAACTCAAGAAAACAAATATAATTAATTATGATTAGCCCATATAGTTTTATTAATCAATAAAAAAAAAAGAAAAATAAAGAAAAAGAAGTGGGACAAAGACAAGTAAAGGGAAAGAGAGCCGCAAACCCGTAATAATTGAATTGAAACAGAAAGAGAAAGAGATAGATCCTAATCAACTTTTTTCGATGGGAATTTTATGGGTTTTGCTTCAATTTTGTAGTTTTTGTTATTTGTAAAATTCAACAATAGAAAATCTAGAACACCATATATTTATTGCTATAAGAAAAACTAATCCAAAAGATAGGTTGGAGAAATACTAATCGTTACTCTTCGAGATTCAAGGTCGCTTTTTTCTTCTTTTTTCTCTTTGCGATTGACACTTCAATACCTAGAAAAAAAAGTCTGTTGAAATCTTGAGAAGAAGTGAAAGAAAATATTTGAAATTTTGTATTTATATTATCACATAAAAAGTCATTAAAAGTATTCAAAAGTCGATTGCTTATAAAAGTTGATGACTTTTTGAATACTATCTTATTTTTATAGATTCTGTCAAAGTTGTAATTAAATACTTGCTAAATTTTGAAAACTTTTTTAAAGTATTTAAAATTCATTATTAAATACTCCCTCACTTCTATGGAGTTTTTAAAAGTTTTATTGAATGCCACCTAACTTTTCAAATGCATCAAAGTCATTAAAATTCCTAATCCAATACATTCCCTTAATAGCCAAAATGGTGAAAGTTCAAGAGTTCAATATATATATATATATATACACCATTAAGTTGTCTCTCCATCTCCTTCTATCACTAGTTCTCTCTTAAGTTTTATTTTTTTAAACAACTACCTATCTTCTCTTTTGATTGATGGATGATTGGTAATTCCAATATCTTTTATTAGATTCAATATAGATAGTTTCATTCTTACTATTGTTACCACATCAACCACTGCGCTACTCATTTATCCTCTACTTACGCATCATCCTCTACTGTCACTCGATATTCCTTCTACTTGATCTAATTCTCTGCCTCCTTACTTTCATTGTCACCTCCTCATATCTATTTTTACCATATACTTGTGGGTGAATTTGTGCTTACCGTTGTTGGGGTAATACTTTTTCATTTTATTATTTTATGTTAGATTGTATTTTATTTTATATATTATTTTATCTTTTCTTGTTACAAGTTTTGTTATGTCTTCCTTTGTTAGAAGTTTTTTTTTTTTTTATTTTTTATGAATTTGATGATATGCATGTGTATTATTGCATTTTAAATGCTCGAAATATGGCAATTGGATATTCTATTTAAAATTTACAATATGCAAATCAGTTTACTCTTGTTAGAACAACTAATTCTATATCAAGTCAATTCATATTGAAATTTATACTCAGCCACTATGATTAATGAAATTTAATACTCTCTCTATTGACAAATTATAAATCACATTTTTTTAAGATGTCTAAAATAAATAATCCACTTTTTTTTTCAAGTTAAATGTATTATTTTATTTTCAAATATGCGATTTAGTATTATTATAACTAATCACATTATTTTAGAATAATTAATGTAATTTGTTGTCATAATCAGGATAAAATAGTAAAATAAATATAAATTTTTAATTTTTATGCTAAAATAAAAGTGGATTATTATTTATAGACAGAGAGAATATGTGTATATATATACATATAAAAGAAATCACACATTATATGATAAACTTTTTTGTGGCGCTAGAAATTTTATTGCAAAAAGACTAATTAGTAGAATAAAACATTACTGCACCACTAATTATTTTGTTTTTGTGATAATCATAATTTCAAGTTCATTTTTTAAATAATTAAATAAAATTTATTGATTAGATTAATAATTATATATAGTTAAAAATATATATCATATTTTAAAAAATTAGAGTCATTGGAATTATTCAAATAAAAAAATAGAAAAAAATTTAAATTATCTGTGTACCAAAGTAAAAAATGAAATTTTCTTGAAATAAATCTAAATTTTTTTTAAATATTGGATTTTCTACTAACTGTAGCAGAAGGCTGCTGAACTGGACCTGGATCTACCATCAACTTATCAAATATTTATACAAATCATGAAGTTGAAACCTCATCGTTATTTGTAGACAATAATTAAAATTAGCATATAACTGGATACTGTTCTAAAATGAAGTAATGGAAATTTCTTCCAACAGTGGGCAATTGCATGCAGGAAACTTGCAACTTAAGATTAAATTCAGTTCCATGGCCACATCCTAGCAGGCTAGATAAATGCCCAAAGGATTATTTTTATGCACTTTGCCCCTTGTTCTTTTATGCAGTCACAGCAAATTATTCTAACATTGGCAGTTCTTATATGATAGAATGAACATAAACAGCACATTGATTTGAAAATGCAATATTCAGAATTATCAGCTTATTTATTTTTATAAATCTACTTCTGTTTCCGTTTCATATGAGTTCCAAGGTAGTAAATCTAGTGGATAAGGGCTAAAATGGTATGCTGAGATCTTCAAACCATATCAGGTTTTGTACTTGCGTATGAGAAGTGATATATGCCATTTGAGCATGAAGTGATCAAATAAAATGAAATATAATTGCCTAGTCAAAATCGCAAACATAACATAATCGCAAGTTCACACTGAGGTAAAGGTCTGAACTTTAACGTGGCTGCACCGGTATCCATTTGTCCTTCATGAGGAGGATGTCTAGGAAGTAGTCGTATGAATCTCAGACACAAAAAATAGATTCAGCAAAGCTTGAGGCAGCATAGCAGCACATCTTTGCAGGTGGCTACCGCAACTGGTATGGCTGGGTCTGGGTCTAGGCGATAAAAGGGTCTGGGTAAGTAAGACAGAAAGAAGGCATAGGATCTGAAAACGAAATTTTCTGTCTTCACAGGACATAAGCAGTGTAAACGGATAATTATTTAATTGAAGCAAGCGGTGAGAGAAATAAGAGTCAGACACGAGTGTACCAGTGCTTGGAGACGAGCATACATTGCTTGGAGTATTTCAGGGGAAGGTGGTGGAGAATTTCATTCGGTAGGCTGTCGTTGATGCTGGTAGAAGAACTAGAACCAAAACGTAGGCTTCTGCGGTTGCATGTAGAAACTACAAGAAGATTGAAATTGCGATTGCTCTTACGATTCCACGGCACAAGCTCCATTACAGAAAGGCAGCGGAAAAATCCCACAAACAAATACGACTTATTATAAGAAACTGAGTTCAAACAACAAAAAAGAAAACATAACTCAAATGGAAATTCTCTTGCAAGTGGGAAGTCAATTTTTAGCCTAATCCCATATTGACAAGGGCAAATTACACTTGCTTTCTAAAATTTATAAGGATATTTCACTAAAATTGCATACCTTCGGTCCATCATACAATTTTTTTTTTTTTTCCTTTTTGAAAGACATCCTTCCTTTTGACTACTTTACAGCACCACCACCTTGATTTCAGCACTATTGTTACAAAATGTACTGAAGAAGGAATTACAGTTACAAAATTGGGCAGCTGATCATTAGCAGCCACTAATTACAAAAATTTCCTGTCCCAAAAATCCACTTAGCCAACATAAGCCTAGCTAGCACTTAGTTCTCTGAATAAGAAATACTCGTCAATTCCATATATATATACTTTACATATTATACCCTACTGTTTTATTTTTTACAATGTGATCAATTTCAGTTACTGCATTACATTTGGAGTAGTAATCTTTTTCTGTTCCTACAATTATCTAAGGATCGATTGTTTAGTACATTAAATCCTTGTTTTATTACTTGAATATTCTAAAGCTCATAAGTCATACCTACTTTGAGCATTCGCTTTTGAGGAATATCAAACACCTTCTCACTTTGTCTCAAATTTCTTTTCAAGAAACTGTAAGCATAATCTATTATTATCTTCTTCCCTATATTTGCTCCTTTGCCAGCAACCACCTCATTCTCTCCGATCAAATGAACAACTCCGGCACCCCATGCTTTGTCTATCATTTCAATTTGGCTATCTATATCCTCTTCATTTACTTGACTACAAATAATGTTTCTGTTTTCATCAACTTCTCCGTCACTTTCAAATTCTTGATCTCCATCATGAACCTTTGTACCAGTCTCATTATTGTTGAGAATCGCCCGACTCATCCAGTAATCATCTTTAATAAACTCTTTCAATTTTTCAATCAATATTCTCTCAAAAGGTTCTTGCTCATTGCGAACATCAGCATATCCATATCGTGCTACACAGCGAAACACATTGAGCTTTTTTGGTTCTACTCTGCGGAAAAGAAATCGCTCTTCTACTGGAACCTTTCCAATCGGGAGGGTTTTGATGGACACAAATGCAAGTACAGAGTGAAGTGCAGGCACATTTTCCACATAGTGCTTGAAGATAGGTGGAATTCCATGAACAAGCTCAGAGTAGAACATTGCAACTCCGGGGAGTCTACTAAAATTGGTCTCAGCAGCAATTTCCTTCAGCTTATCAGGAGAAATCTTGTTTTCGAGTTCGTAATAGTACTTTTTTCGGTATACGTAATTCCAAACATACATTATAGTCATTAGAACTGCCGCAAATGCTAATGGTAGATACCCTCCTTGATCAAATTTGTAGAGGACTGAACTTAAGTAGACGAGCTCCACAACACCAATGGTTAGCACATAAGCAATTACATAAAGAATGTTGGTTTTCCAAATCATGAGCATGATCAATACTAGAAAGGCTGATGTGAGAGTCATTACGAACACCACAGCAATTCCTGAACATACAACAATTGATTCATCATTAGTTTTGCTATGTATGTATGTATTCTTAGGGCCTGTTTACATAAACAGTTGGAAATCAGAATTTGGCATTTGAGCTTTCAATCGTTAATTTGAATTGTATCTAAAGATTCAAAATTATAACTTAATTGTTTATTGATTAAAAATTTCTACTTTCAGCATTTGTCCTTCAACCATTACTGTTTACTTGCAGTCAAACGTTAATTGCAATCACTAATTAACTAAACAGGCCCTAATTAATTGAGACATATAATTGGAAGATTAAGCACGTCAAAATTGTTGCTTACCATAGGCATTGCCAATATTTGTAGTGCTCCTAAAACCAAGAGTAACTCCAACACAAGCAATCATAAGGAGGTAATTGACTTCAGGAATATAGACTTGTCCTTCATATTTAGTCGACGTGTGCACTATTTTCACCCGAGGAAAGCATCCAAGCGAGAGAGATTGCTGGATAATTGAAAAAGTTCCTGAAATCATAGCTTGACTAGCAATGATTGAAGCCAACACAGCCACCACAAACATTGGCCAGTACAGATGGTCTGCATATTTATCAAGCGGTCCACAATATCAGAATATATGGTTAATAATAAGAATTGTAGCAAGTCGAGAACAATTAATGGACTCAAACACAAACCTGGTATAGACTTATAAAAGGTCTTTGAGACAAGATCATTGTGCTTTCTGAGAAAAGCCGCTTGTCCAGTATACGCACATATAAGAGCTGGGTAGGTCACAGTGCACATACTTATTTGTATGGATGTAACTGTGAAGTGGCCAACATCAGCAAATAATGCTTCAGTTCCTACATTTCACAATTAATTAATAAATGGTTAGCAACATCAGCAAGTCAATGCCTTAATTTGTCTCACTTGTACCATAAAAAGAAGAAAGAAATTAATATAGTTACCTGTTATGGCAAGGACAATGCCACCAAGAGAAATCCAAGCTTGATCTTTGTTCCTCCTGAAATAATCTACTATATATTTTGGGTTTAAAGCTTTGATAACTGCTGGATCAAATTTGAAGAAGTTGTAAACGCCAATACCACCGATCATTGCGAACCAAACACAAATTATTGGAGCAAAACTGTAGCCCACTTTATCAGTTCCGAATTTTTGAACCATGAACAGGCAAATCAAGATGGCTACTGATATCCAAACAATCATGTCTGCATACAGAAAAGTCCAACTAAACTCATATTAAAAATAAATAAATAAATTTAGCCAGTGGCATAAAAATAATTGGAAGGCCTCAATTATTGGGAATATTTATTATTAATTAACAGAGTATATATTTATCTGTCTAAGGTAGCTCAAAAAGGTCAACCTAACCAAGTTGCAATAGCTCCATTGACCGAGGACAAAGAAAATAAAAATTTGTGTAGTTTAGTACATGATTTTTTTAAAGCCTATCAAAATTTCAGGATTCGGACTCCAAAGATAATTGTAGTAAAATTTTTCTAAAGGAAAGATTCCATTTATCGTACAATAATAATAATATAGACGATCAGTGATGTACACGTGTATACAGCGTAGGGGTTTTAATTAATACCGTCGGTCATTTTTGTTGTGGCTTCTTTGATCCCTCCCACCGCTGATAAAACTGCGAGTTATAATAAAAACATTACTTTCGTTAGTCAAAAGTGGCACACACATACATACGCACGCAATTTTAATGTACAAAAAAAATTCTAAAATTGTCTTTTTCGAAATTTCAAAGAATTCCCAAGAAAAGGGACCATAAAGAAAAATAGCCCGCCTTAGACCCACTATTCCAGTGAAAAAAATATTTATATAATTAACCATACTATTGTAAAATTGCAAATAGTAAAAGATTGACATCATCATCACTATGACATTTCTTTTTTTTTTTTAATTAAAAAATTAATACACAGTGTTAAATGGAGCTGAATATTTTTCTTAATATCTCTGATTTAATGCATTATAAAATAAGAACGAACCTGAAATGCAAGGAGTAAGGACGCCATCTCCAATGACCATGGAAGTACCAAGCATGGTAGCAATGAGGAGAAAAAACTTGGCAAACCGGCTATTCTCTAGCTTAGATTTAAGTTTTGTTGCCCTCCGCAAACGCTTGCTTGGCAACTCTAACTGGAAATTGGATACATCACTGTCCTCAGCTTGTTGGCTTGGGATTAGACCCACTTTAGCATATCGGCATACGAGTGAGTACAAAGCAAATGTTCCTCCTGCAAAAATATTATAAATTACATTTAAAAAAAAATTATTTTAGATATATATATATATATATATATATATTGAATTGAGTTCCCAAAATTTTACTAACTAGTAATAATTGGTAGCAGCTGGAACTATTGACAAAGCCAATAAACAATTAAAGCATGTTTTTTCTTCCAATTTTAATTTGTTTTGCAAGTTCTTTTACTTTTCTTTTCTAGTGATGTCATGGTTAGCTTGACTTGTCTAAGCTTTAATTTGGTCACTTCTGCACGTTTATTCAACTAATTAATTATATTAGAGCAGTAGTATTTATTTATCCTTCTCATTATATTTATATTGCCAATAATTTCACTCCAAATCAAGCACGGCAACTCTCAGCCTTATAATTTCTGACATTATTACCAAAATTAAAATTAAATGACGTATTTTGACAAGGAAATATAGTAATTAAGAAAGTAAATCCATGTGGTGCAAATTAATAGAATATATATATATATATATATATATGTTGGGTTGAAATTTTTATCGACAACATTTAAATTCTTTACCAATAACAATTTTATGATTTTGCAGTAAATTAAGAAATTCACTTCACACATATGAAGATCTATATCAAGATCCCCCTATTTTAATAATAATACAACTAACAATCTGAGGTGATGTTTTACGTGATCAACAATCTGAGTTGTATTCACACTATAGAACAATCAGGTTGAAGTTGACATATAGGTACTATGATATTATTTTAATATTATTTCAGAGACTTTTTTTTTTTTTTTTCCCCCCAGACAGAGACTTAATTTAAAACATATAACTAGCAAAGTTTCTCCTCAGTTGGCTCTACTTTCCTTCCTATTTTATTTACTTTATTCATAGAAGACTTAATTAAGTTTAGTATATATTTGCCATTATTGTTTGAATTGTTATTAAAAAATATTATATTAAAATATTGATATGAGATTATATATTAAAATTTATTTTTTTACCTAAATTTAATAGGTTATGATTATAAAAATTTTCAAAATAATTAAATAGAAATTTTAAATTAATATTTTGCCAAACATCTAAAATAATATTTAAAAAAAAAAAAAAAAACTCAATACCAAATAGATTCATATAAACTCCAAAATGAACCAAATTACATCGAAAAGATAATGGTTAGAAAAACCAATTAATTAAGTGTTCAGCTACTGATCTTTCATAGTTCAAAAAATTTTATAGTAATCAGTAGAAGCTTATCATTTTATTAATTAAATATACTAAAAACTATAATATACTCATCTCAAAATCATTTTAAAGAAGTTAAATTAGTATCAGTTGATATAGATTTCAGATTTAATTATATTTTCAAACCAAAAATTAAGAATATTGATTGATTAATTAAATTAAAATAGGAAAAAAAAACTTAAACATAATTAAAGGAGAAAAAGAAGTTAATCAATAAAATAATTACCATCTCCATTATCGTTGGCACGCAAGACGATCAAGACGTACTTGATGAGAGGGATAAGAGTGATGGTATAGATAATCAAAGAAAGTACACCCAATATATCATCGTTGTGGCGAATACCATTAGTGAAAGTGCTCGAGTACACGTACAACGGTGATGTACCGATATCTCCATAAACTATTCCGATGCTTTGAAATGCCAAGTGCAAGATCACCGACCAACTCAACGCCTGAAAATTCAAATTTTTTCAAGTTATTTCGTAATTCAATGATAATTAAGGCAATATATGCAAATAGAAATTATAAAAAAAAAAAAACCTTAGAGCCATGGACTTGATGACCAGGAAATTTGCGTGATTCGATTTCTAGAGAATCATTTCGGCGCAACTTTTGCCATGAAAGTTTTTTTCCATTGAGAGACTTAGAAAAATGCTGATTATGATCACTTTCTTCTTTATTATCAGTGTTCTGTAGATTATTATTTTGATCAGACATTTTAAATCTTTCTCCTAATTATCGAATCTAATTAGAAACTAGGAAAGGAGAGATGATGAAGATGAAATGGAGTTAATGTAAGAATGCCGAGAAATGGAGAGGAAGATGGGTATTTATATAGAGGGAGTCATAAGAAATGTGAATCTGGGAGGAATATGCGAAAAAGGAGAGAAAAACAACTTTATGAAAATGCGGATGAACTCCCCAACGAGACCTATGAGGCCAAGACGCTGATGGGTGGTCCCTTTTTAATATCTTTTTGATGTTCATTTCCTTGCTTTTTCCTGCCCCTCCTGCCTTCCTTTTATTTTTATTATTATTATATGTTTTGATAACTTTAAATTAATTATAGAAAAACTCAAATTACAGTAATAAAATTTATATATGAACTCTTAACCACAAAATTATTATTTAAGTTATTATATTATATATTTATTAACAATATGATTCTCAAACTTATTATATTTCTAAAAATGATTATAATATTACTAAATCAACGCTTCATTAATTAAGAGAGTACTATTCTTCAACATTTGAACTAACTAATGGCTGAATGTAAAGAGGCCAACTTTAGAAGAAATTTGACAACTTTGGTAAAGTTATAATTCATTTAAATACTCTTTAATTTGATGGTATTATGGTAAAATGCAGGAAACAGGAATATAGAAGGGAGTATTATAAACAATGAATTTTTCTATTTAATTAAAAATATATTTAATTATCTAATATTATTATTTATCAAATATATTTTAATAATAAATTCGTAGTGTTTATCGTCTTTGGGCATAGGGTCATGATCAGTTAAAAGGGTTCATGTCATGTACATGGCTCCATTAATTTCAGAGATTCCAATTTCTATACACCTGACATCGTGGACCATTGCAATTTAAGTCCCTTCAGTTAGAAACAATTTCCTTATTTCATGAGCATGTGGCCTTCGACTTCGAGGGATTGTTAATAAGTTAATTAAATAATTCCTTTAGACACCCTGCAGATCGGATGCCACATTACATATGTGTCTCTTTTTTTTAATCAAACTAGTTACGAATTAAGCCAACAGAGGCCTGAAAAAGAATCTTTATTTTATTTTTCTGACTACTTCTCTAACTAAGCTTTAGAATTTTGGGAAAGATATTAATTTTATAAGAAACTTTTATATGATATGCTTTAAGTAGCCATTAATTCTAGATTTTAAGGAGTCTGTCAATTTAAGAGGGTGATCATATAATCTAAAAGCAATTTTGATTGTGCATGATGAGAGAGAAAAATATACAATGAAACTTTTATATAACCAATTAGTTAATTCTAATTATGTGTTTATATAAGTAATTAGCTAGCTATAATTATGTGTCATTCTTTAATTAGAAATTTTCACATATAAGAAAAACTAATATAAATAGGTAATTAATTATGATAAATTAGAAATAAAATCTACCTTAAATTAGAGTAAAGAAAATATGGCTTTTTATACTAATTTTGAAAAAAAAGAATTTTTGACGGCTCAAAAGAGAAGGCTTTCCTTCACATTTTTATTTTGATAAATCTTCTCTTTACTTTTTTTTTTATTTATTATAATATATATTTCACAGAATTATAAATCTAAACATAATATTGAAATAGACAAAACTTTTAAAAAAATAAAAGTAAAAAAAAAAAACTCAAATTAACATGTGCAAAAATTTAATTTGAGATTTCTTAAATATACGAGTCTCAATTTTGAGTTTATCAGTGAATCTAAGCCAAACCTCATCCCCTTTCTAGACATTTTTCATAGTACTAAATTTATGGCAAAAGTTAAGATAAAAAAACTCACTGTTTGTTTTCCAATTTGATGGCTTTAAGGGGCGCTAGAAGACATGCTGAGTTCTACAAAAGTCCACGCAGTCACGTCCTTAGATTGCCACTTTGCAATTGACATCATCATGTCCTCGTGTAATGTAATAGTTATTTGAATACGAACGATGACTTGTTATCTTTACATGAAGCCACATTTCAAAAATGTTAGAGAGACCCTGATAATCATCCATCTCGATATGAAAAGGTGACGCTATTTATAAAATAAATTAATAAAATATAACATA
This sequence comes from Reutealis trisperma, assembly GCA_947687605.1. NCBI lineage: Eukaryota > Viridiplantae > Streptophyta > Magnoliopsida > Malpighiales > Euphorbiaceae > Reutealis > Reutealis trisperma. Next base: position 7,784,044 of record CANTUT010000033.1, on the reverse strand, counting down.
CCAATTAATATTGTTAAATTACTTATAATTAAAAATACACAATAATAAAAAACTCTAATCATCTCTTTTTTTTTTTTTCTAATTTTTCTCTCAAATTTTATTTTTTTAACTACTACCGATCTTCTCTTTTGATCGGCCATGATTTCAATATTTTCTATTAAATTTAATATAAATAATCTCATCTCTGTTGTCATTGCCACATCTATCGCTGGCTCCACTCATTCATTATCTACCATCACTTAACGCTTTTTCTACTTGATTTCATTTTTGCTCGACATTTCTTTTGCTTGATTTCGTCTCTATCTCCTTGCATCTGCTTTTGCCTTCTCATTTTTATTTTTACCATATATTTGTAGTAGATTTGTGCTTACTACTGTTAGGGTGATATTTTTCATTTTATTATTTTGTATTAGATTGTGTTTTATTTTTTTATATTATTTTGTCTTCTAATATTGAAAGTTTTATTATTTCTCACATTTGAATTTTTTTCTTATGAGTCCGGTAATATGTCTGTGCACTGTTGCGTTTTAAATATTCGTAAAGAAGATAATGACTTGTTATATTGTTACACTATTGCAATCGCAATGTTTTAAAATTAACTATATGGCAGTTGAATACTCTGTTTAACATTTATAATCTGCAAATCAGTTTCTTTTTTTTAGGATAGTTGATTCTATATCATATCATTTTCTATTGTAATTTGTGTTTCGGCATTAATGATTAATAAAATTTAAATTTATTTCAAAAAAATCATTTATAGATTATAATATTATTAATTAATATAGTTTATTTCTATTGAATTAGTTGGATGATTTGACATCATTAATTATATTTTATATTTTTATTAGTTTAATTTATAATTGATGTGATAAATTCAGCCTATTTAAAAATTACTTTTTAAATGTACTAAAAATTAAAAATTTTTATTTCTAATAACTCTTATTCTTGTTAAAAAAAAATTAACTCTTATTCTTGTTAAAAAAAATTATGTATAAAAAATAAAATTTATGATCTTTTTTTTTTTAACACAAATTGAGAGTTTCCGTATCTCCAGCAGATCACCTGTGTTGAGCTGTGAGTTGGGTAATCGTCACGTGTGGCGTGTGCAAGAGCATGTGCTTTTTATACGGCGCCTTCACAGGTAGCTGGTTGGTTCAAGTCTTATTGTTTGACTGTCCCCACAGTTTCCCTTCATAGCCAATCACGACAAGCTATGCCTCTTTTACCTTTTTTTTTTTTTTTTTAAAGAAGAAATTTTTTTTTTTTTTTTGCAATTTGGGATTCAATGAATCAAAATTATAAAAGACTCTTTAACTAGTGTGTGCGAACTCTATGAAGTATGAACCCATCAATGCCTTCTTGTATAGGCTTGCTCTTTTTTGAGAAGGGTAGGCTTGTTTTTCAAAAAAGCAAAAAAATTGTGTGTGAAAATGAATAAATATAAAATATTTGAGTGACATAATTAGAAATTTTTTTTTAAAGATATAAAATTAATAGTAATGACTAAAGAATATAAATTTTCTCAAATTAAAAGTAAATATTATAAATATAATTAAAATTTAATAAGATCACATATCTTTATATAAATCTCAAATCTAACTTTAGTATTATAATTACAAATATATCATATGTTACATATTTAAATTTGAATTAAAAACTCGTTCAAAGAGTATTCATATCATATTGGATCACTACTATAAAAAATACTTCTCTATTTATAATATATTTATAGGAAATTTATTTTTTAAAAAATCTACTCATTAACACACTCCAGCAAATAGCGTTCATTTTTCTATAATCAATGAACAATGTAATTTCTTAGACCTTCCAAAAATTCTAATATTCCATTTCCACAAAATTATATTCAACTTCACTGACTTAAATATGGAAAAGCTTAGGTTGCTGTGTGCTTGAGATCATATGGGAAATAGGGATTTGACTAAAATGCGTTTATTGCATTCTATAGTAGACCCAATTTACCATGCCAACTGCCTAATGGACAGTGGCCAAAGGAATAAAAAAGTCATATAATGATGAGATGCAAATTGGTGAAGTCCTGCCTCTTATGTTTTGTCGTTTTATAGTTTTTCTTTGCTGACATTTTGGAGCAACAACCAATTATACATTTGCTAAACATGGGCGAGGCGTGGGAGACCAGAATTATACACAGAGAGAGTCAGACAGAGAGACGTTTATTTTGGGCACAAAGAAAAAAAAAAAAAAAAAGAGGGAGAGAGGGATGTATATCACGTACAGTTTTAGGTCCAAACTGGACTTTTCTTTCTTAACCTTCCTAAAATATGGTGTAATGGAAATGGGTGATGGACTGGTACTGGAACTTACCAGCTACTACCATCATCTTCAAATAATCAAATTGGACGGCTTAAATTATTGAACCCACTTGGCAAGTCTAGTACTTTCTTTTTTCTTTTACTTTTCCTGGACAATAACTATCCAACATATTATTTAATTGATATTTGATTTTTGTGTCAATATTCAAATAATAATTTTTAAATGAATAATTAATTGGAATTCATACGGAAATACCCAAAAAACAGAGGAGCTTTATAGATATACATCCCTTATTGATTTCTTACTTTTATACATATTCCCTTTCCTTTTTTTTTTTTTTTTTTTTTGTATGCTGATTTAGAATATATTAGAAATTCACAGTTCTAATTCATTAGTAAAGTAAAAGTTGCAAAAGTAATGGCATTTAAAATTTATAATTCAACCTCTTAATATTTTATGCAATTAATTTAAAAATAAAAATATAATTGTAATAGTTACAATACATATTTATAAATAATTACTAATGAAAATAATGGGTATTAGAAAAAATAATTTTTTGTTAAGAAATTATTAATGAAATTATTAACTTTTGCTTTAAATTTCTAACCTCAGGGGCCCACACATATAAAATGCAAAGATGCCACAATTATGATGTTGGCGTGAATCTAATGAATTATTCAAAGTAATCTCTCTTTCAATTAATTCTCACGGTATTATTATTCAATATTTGGAATACATCAACTATGCATTACATTAAAAATATTATATTCTAAAAAAAAACAAATGTTTTCAGAATTTATAATGATCATTATGGTATATCTTAAGTATATAATTAGTGTATTTTAGCTGTATATCTTAAGCATATAATTAATATATTTTAGATATATTTTAAGTATATACTAAAAATAAATGCTATTATTTTCTTTTGATACTTAACACCTTCAACATTCTTCTTTGAAAATATATTATTAATATTTTTTTTACTAATAATCATCATCAAAAATTAAGATTAAAATATGAACAAATTCAATAAAATAATGTTTAAATTAAAAAAGTTTATTCCTATAACTTATATTGTGTTTATTTGATATATATTTTGAAAATTTTTGGATATTGTGTGTTACATGAATATAAGTATATAAAAAGAATGCATCAAATATATATTAGATAAAAATATTATATTCTAAAAAAATAACAAACAGTTTTCAAGATTCACAATAAACAATATATTTTAAGCATATAATGAATATATTTTTAATATATTTTAAGTATATAATGAATATATTTCAAGTATATCTTAAGTATATAATAAAAATAGAGGCTTTCGTATTTTTAGAAGATTTAACACTCTCAGCCTTCTTCTTTCAATAAACATTATTAACAATTTTTTTTTTAAATTATCATCAAAATTAAAATTAAAATATAAATCAATTTAATAAAATAATATTTAAATTAAAAAAGTTTATTCTTATAATTTATTGGTTCTTTTCACCTACTATATATTATGGTAAAATAAGCAATTAAATTGATTTGATGACTGTGCACATATATTATAGAATCTAATAAATGATTTTTGCCATTCATAATAGTCATTAACAAATTATAAAATTTGCTTAGTTACACAAATTTGAATTCAAGAAACTAAGACATGAAATAGAAACTATCAATGATATAAAAATAAAAAAGCTATAACAAATTGGATATATATAACCAATCTCTAGATACTTGGAGCCCACATAAGCAAAGAACAATAACAAGAAAAAGAAGTTAACTAATTTTTAAAGAATCTAAATATTAGATTTAAGTTGAGGAGACGAAGAAGAGTGAGTTTCAATCATAATTTCAAAGAATAATAGAAATAGAAGTTATAAATTAAAAAAAAAATGATTCCATGTGAGAGATAAGCATTGAAATTGAAGGAGAGTCAACAAATATTTTAAGTGTCAAGCAAAATCGATATTAAGAATGAAAAATAAATCGAAAAAAAAAAAGAGAGAGATGATAGAAATGGAAATTATAAGAATTATAAAAAAAAAAAAAAAAAAAAGAAAAAAAGGAAATTAAGAAAGTCTATAAAATGAGTTAGGTAAGAGATAGATAAAAAAATAAAGACAAAAGACAAAAAGCCTACAACTGTTATAACCAATTGGTACATTTATAAGTTAGTAATGCGAAATAAAAACTAAAGAAAAATTGGTAGCCACTGTAATTTCCTCTAATTCATTGGCTCAAGTTATAAGCAACTAATTCTTATGCATAGGACTTCAAAAAATAGGGACTCAATTTGTTTTCTTAATATTACATGTTATAAAGATTTTTAAACCTATTTAATAAATATATATGATAATCTTGTAGAGTTTTAACTTAGTTAAAATTCTAAATAAATTTAATTTATTGTTTAGAATAATATGTTATCAATTAATAATTTTCTTGGTAACTTATTGCCATATATCACTTGAAATGTCTTCTTTTTAAAAAAAAAAAAATACTATAAAAAAATGGTTTTACATATTTTATGCTTACTGCTAAAGAGATTGCAGAGCAAATGAATATAGAACTAAAATTTTGTGAAAAACATACGATAAAGAGAAATAATTTGATGAATATGAAAACAAAGAAATTAAATTGTCAAAGCGGAAGAATCTTTTACAATAAATTATTTCACATATTTAGTTGATCTTGCTATTTTCTCATTGCAAAGTAGATTTCAACAATTTAAAATATATAAAAACAATTTTGATTTCCTTTATAATATATATAGCTAATTTAAAATTGCTTGATGATGATAATTTGAAGAAAAATTATTTAAATTTGCAAATTTTTTTTAAACATGACATGATTTTTAATATTGATGGTTTAGATTTATTTTCATAATTAAAAGTTTGAAAAGAAATCATAAACGCAAAAATAAAATCACCACTTGAGATATTTTTTTAAAATCATCACCACTTGAGATATTAGATTTTATAAAAAAAGGTAAATTCTTTTTCAAATGTATAGATAACTTAATTAGTGATTAAGTAATTTAACTATACTGTCAATTGAAAAAGAATTACACTGCAAGAAAAATAGCAAATTAGTAATTAAAATTAGATATTATGCTTCTATAGTAGCTAATTAGTGAATGATGCGAACTATATTTTGTGAACTAAATAATGGCCAAAAGTACCGCAAAAAAAGGCATCACATTTAACTATTAAAATTTAATCGTAAATTGGTTGTGAATTAGAGGTTAAAACAATATAATCACTAAGTTGAGACTAAGTGCTAGCGGGAGAATAAAAGTTAGCACGAATTATTTAGATATTGATTTAGCTACTAATTCTAATAGTCGTTAAATTTAGCAATTATCGGATTTAGTAGCTAAATTATTGACTTTTAACTTTCTGCTAAAATTTTTTATATTTATTTGGCAATGGATATAGAGATGGAATTGTTCGTCGCTAAATTCAAAAAAAAATTCAATCTAAACTTTTTAAGTCTCACTTATTTTATATTTAAAGACATAATTTTTCATCGTTTAACTCTTCTCACCCAAATTTTTATTTTTTCACTTATTGGATAGATTAACGATGGATTCACGATAAAATATTTCGTCGTTAGTTTCAAAAAAATTTCATCCTATTAGCGGCAAATCATTCTTGTTTGTTACTAAATCTAAATCTTTATAAGAACTCTTTTTTCTTCACATTCATTATTTTTTTTCTGTCTTTTTATTTTTTCTTTCTTTCAATCTTTTATTTTCTTTATTTTTCATATTTTTTCTTTTTTTACTTTCTACTTAATTTATTTCATTATAATTTTTCTTACTTCTTATTTCTTTCATTTCTTTTATCTCTTTTCATTTCTTCGTCTATTTCTTTATATATAATTAATATTTTCTTCTTTCATCTTTATTTTTTATATATTATTTTCTCTCTTTTTTTTCTTCATTATTATTTCTCTTTATTTTTTATTATAATATTTTATTACTATTGTCATTTTTTCTTCCTCTATCTTCTTTTTTTTCTTCTTCTTATTTATTATTATTTATGAAAAAAGACATAAATATGGACCATTAAAGCAAAGAAAATTGATATATTAAAAAAAGACAAATAATAAAAATTGAAATAAAATAAAAGTATATATATTAAAGCAAAGACAATTCATATATTAAGAAAATAAAAGAAAATTAAAAATTGTGGACAATTATTTTGAAATTATTACAAAAATAAAAACTAGAGACTACATTATGTTAATAGCTAATTAGCAATTATATATTTAATAGCAAATTAGTCACAATTGAAATCACTTTATTTTTTTTTTATATTTAACAATTGTGTTTTTTCGATTAGTAACATTTTTAGTTGCTAATTAAAGATTATTATCATTTAATAGCTAATTAGTGACTATTTCATTGGCCAAAAACAATTTGGCGAACAGACATCTAGCAATTATGTAATTTAGTCTCTAATTAGTCGCTAATTATAATTAGTAACTAAAATTCATGATTTAACGACCACATTTTCTAGTCTCTAGAATCAATTTTTTTTATAATGTTGCTTTCTAAACCTGAATGCAAAAATTTAATTAGTAATTTTGCACCTTAAAAGGCAAAAAAAAAAATAAATTTTAAGAATACATTTATATTATTAGAGGATCATCAAATTAACCCTTACTTAGAACCACAAATATTGTTGAGCCAGCCCTGCTAATTGGCAGGGTGTGTCGTTTTTAACTCATCCATGCTTAGTTTGAGAATACCTCTGATCAATTGAACAAGGAAAAAAAAAAATCTAATAATAATAATAATATTTTGTTTCGCTTATAATTAAAAAAAAAAAAAAGACTGAAGTTTATTTGTTAATTACATATATACGAGAGGATATAAATTAAAATCTTAATAACTATATAAAAAAAATTATATTACATAAAAATGAATATATATTAATTCATTCATATTGCAAAAAATAAAATAAAAATAATTTATTTTAATAGTTGAATTGCATTGTTGAAAATGCCAAATTATGAGAAAATTTGATTGGCGAGTGATGCATTTTCACATCAACTGATGGTTTATTTCTTAGAAAATAGAAATTAGAAGAATAGAACAAAATTAAATAAGATATGTTCCTGTGTTAATTTATTGAGTGTGAAAATTAATAAATATGGTATCACTTCACCTGATACTTAAATTACATCTTACTTGAAAATTCAGAAAAAAATTTGAAAGCCAATAATGTGTGCATGTGATGACAACGACAGTAAAATGGACCCACTGCCGAGGATGTGTTGGAATTACATTCAATTTTTTTTTTTTTTTTAATGAAAATGATGAGGGAGAAATCATAGACTTATTAAACATTTTAGCTAAGCTTACCAGAAAAAATGTTAAATCCTTTAATCTTAATACTTGAATTTTAATATTGAATTTGAATTCTTAATATAATATCATAATCTCAATAAAACCAACTCATAATTTGTATTTATATCTTTTTGCATTTACTATGGAATCGCTTATTGTCAAATCCTAAAAAAAATCAAACATCCACTTAAAAGCTCAATAAATATTTAAAAAATGTGAATTATTGAGCATTGACTAATAAAAATAAAAAAAAAATGCTCTCTTTCAGCATATCGAATATTCTTCTATAAACTAAATTAATTAAGATTAATAATTGGAATATATTTTATCATAATGTTGCTTAGTAAAAACCTAACAACCGACGCCACCAAAATGAAAATAATTATATAATGTAGTTGTATATATGTCCCAAGTCATTGAATAATTAGTTGCAGCATATAGTTATTCATGGCTGCTAATGCATCCAAAAATCTTACCATTAATTAATTGGGTGATTATTAATACTTTAGCAATGCAGAATTTATAATATATGAAATTCAAATTTAAATTCAAATCTTAATAATTTTTTTTCTTTTAAAAAAATTAATATATTGAAAAAGAATATGGATGGTCATAATGTGTGCGTGATTATATATATTCTTCATATTAGAGTTTAAATTTTATAATATCACAATTTAAAAAAAAATGATTTTTAATATCACTAGTGGAAACTCATTGGTCGGTAAAATTACTTAATTAATTTATCAATTATTGGGTAAATAAGATTGTAAATTATTTATTAGAATATAAACATATATGTATAATTGAGGATAATTATTATCATTTGTAATTGGGTTGGTTGAGACAAAACAAGTCAGCTATCAGAACGTCATGATTAACCTAATTATATAAAAATGGAAATAATTGGAAGGGAATTAAGATGAAATCATTACAATGAAATATAAAAAGAAAGGATATATGTCCGCATTACAACATGCTTTTGTGTCCTGTATAATGTAGCTTTATGAATATCTTCATACTATTATAGTAAAAATTATTTTATATAGTTAAAAAGACTTAAAATTGACACCTATACGTAATTTCCCCTGAGCAAGAAAAATAGAATAAATAAAAATGCAATTAACTCTAGTTTTTGTCGTTGGTGAAAGGTCCATACACATTTCCCCAGGTGCAAAGTCCCCAGATTTCCCCAACCAACGCTGCAATTTTTGTCTTTACCTATGAGTGCCGAACAAGATTTAATGTCTCAAGATACAGTTTCAAATATAATATATCCTAAACCGTCGAGTTAGATTTGGTCCCAAAAAATCCTATTTTCAAATTTCACTTTAAAGGTATTTGTTTAGAATTTGGAGCCAGCAAGGAGTGGAGGCGGTGAAATTGGGAATATGAGAGGGACCTATCACTAACATGATTTTAGTTTGCTAATTTTCTGTTTGTAGAAAGGATAGAGTAAAATTGAACCGAGATCTTAGTCCTTTAATTTGATTTGATTTTATTTAATTTTTAAAATAAAAAATTAAATTAAATTTCGATTCAGTTTAATTTTAGTAAAAAAAATTTTAGTTTTCACCAAACTGACTAAAATTTAATATATTTATGTAAATATTATATATATATATATATATATATAAACAATATTTTATATTTTATATATAATATAATATATTATATTATATATTATTATGTGTATATATAATAATATAATAATTTTAATATATATAATATATTATTGATAAATATTGTATATATAATTATTCTATAAATAATAAATATATATAAAATAAAAAATGTCCAAACCAATTAACCAAATTGAACTAAACTTTTTAGATTCGTTTTAGTTCGGTTTTATATAAATTTTAGTTTTTGTCCAGTTATTATAAAATATGAATTTGGTTTCCGTTTGATTATTACAAAACATAAATTCGGTTTTTTCAATTTTTTTTTGTTTTTTCGGTTTAGTTTTAAACCAAACCGACCATTTACACACTCCTAATTTGTAGAACCGCACTGTTTCTATTTTCTTTTAGTTTATTTTTTTTCTTAATTATTATGTCTAATTAGCTAGTCAGCTGACTAAAAAATTATCATGTGCTTTTAACACGTGTGATTTTCACGCTTTGTCAGTACAATTAAAAAGTCTTTCGATGTGGTGAAAAATTAAAAATTAAGAGTTTAATATAGAAAAATAAATCTATAGAGGCTTAATAGCCAAAATGTTGAAAGTTCAAGAGTTCAATATATATATATATATATATACACACACATACAATTAAGCTATCTCTCCTGCTCCTTCTATCACTAGTTCTCTCTTAAGTTTTAATTTTTTAAATAACTGCCTATCTTTTATTTTGATTGATGGATGAGCGGTAATTCTAATATATTTTATTAGATTTGATATAAATAATTTCATTCCTACTATTGTTGCCGCATCAACTACTGCGCTACTCATTTATCCTTTATTTATGCATCATCCCCTACCATCGCTAGATGTTCCTTCTACTTGATCTAATTTTTTGCCTTCTTACTTTCATTAACACCTCCTCATCTCTATTTTTACTATATGCTTATGGGTGGATTTGTGCTTATTGTTATTAGGGTGATACTTTTTTATTTTATTATTTTGTGTTAGATTGTATTTTATTTTAGATGTTATTTTATTTGTTCTTGTTAGAAGTTTTATTATGTTTTCTCTTGTTAAAAGTTGTTTTTTTTATTTTTTTTTATGAGTATGATGATATGTCTATATACTATATAGTTTCAAATGCTCGAAAAGAAGATAGTAATTTGTTGTATTGTTATACTATTATTATAGTCACAATTTTCAAAAATTAATTATATGGCAGTTTGATATTCTGTTTAATATTTACGATATGCGAATCAATTTACTCTTATTAGGGCAACTGATTCTATGTCAAGTCAATTCCTATTGAAATTTATATTCAGCCACTATGATTAATGAAATTTAAATACTCTCTCTGTTCACAAATTATAGTTCACATTCTTTTTGAAATTTCCAAAATAAATAACCCACTTTTTTTTTCAAGTTAAATCTATTATTCTATTTCCAAATATGCGATTTAGTATAGTTATAACCAATCATATTATTTTAGAATAATTAATGTAATATAGAGTCATAATAAGAATAAAATAGTAAAATAAATACAAATCTTTAATCTTAATGCTAAAATAAAAGTGGACTATAATTTATAGACAAAGAGAGAAAATGTGTATATATATATATATACATATAAAAGAAATCACACATTTTATGATAAACTTTTTTGTGGTGCTAGAAATTTTATGACAAAGAGACTAATTAGTAGAATAAAACATTAGTGCACCACTGATTATTTTGTTTTTGTCATCAATCATAATTTCAAGTTCATTTTTTTAAATAATTAAATAAAATTTATTGATTAGATTAATAATTATATATAATTAAAAATATATATCATATTTTAAAAAACTAGAGTCATTGGAATTATTCAAATAAAAAAATAGAAAAAATTTTAAATTATTTGTGTACCAAAGCAAAAAATGAAATCATCTTCTTGAAATAAGATTCTATTCCCAATCTTAGGGTATATCAAAAATACCCTAAATTTTTTTTAAATATTGGATTTTCTGCTAACTGTAGCAGAAGGCTGCTGGACTGGATCTGGATCTGCCATCAACTTATCAAATATTTATACAAATCATGAAGTTGAAACCTCATCGTTATTTGTAGACAATAATTAAAATTAGCATATAACTGGATATTGTTCTAAAATGAAGAAATGGAAATTACTTCCAACGCTGGGCAATTGCATGCAGGAAACTTGCAACTTAAGATTAAATTCAGTTCCATGGCCACATCCTAGCAGGCTAGATAAATGCCCAAAGGATTATTTTTATGCACTTTGCCCCTTGTTCTTTTATGCAGTCACAGCAAATTATTCTAACATTGGCAGTTCTTATATGATAGAATGAACATAAACAGCACATTGATTTGAAAATGCAATATTCAGAATTATCAGCTTATTTATTTTTATAAATCTACTTCTGTTTCCGTTTCATATGAGTTCCAAGGTAGTAAATCTAGTGGATAAGGGCTAAAATGGTATGCTGAGATCTTCAAACCATATCAGGTTTTGTACTTGCGTATGAGAAGTGATATATGCCATTTGAGCATGAAGTGATCAAATAAAATGAAATATAATTGCCTAGTCAAAATCGCAAACAAAACATAATCGCAAGTTCACACTCAAGTAAAGGTCTGAACTTTGACGTGGCTGCACCGGATTCATTTGTCCTTCATGAGGAGGATGTCTAGGAAGTAGTCGTATCCATCTCAGATGCAAAAATAGACTCAGCAAAGCTTGGGGCAGCATAGTAGCACATCTTTGCAGGTGGCTACCGCAACTGGTATGGCTGGGTCTGGGTCTAGGCGATAAAAGGGTCTGGGTAAGTAAGACAGAAAGAAGGCATAGGATCTGAAAACGAAATAGTCTGTCTTCACAGGACATAAGCAGTGTAAACGGATAATTATTTAGTTGAAGCAAGCGGTGAGAGAAATAAGAGTCAGACGCGAGTGTACCAGTGCATGGAGACGAGCATACATTGCTTGGAGTATTTCAGGGGAAGGTGGTGGAGAATTTCATTCAGTAGGCTGTCGTTGATGCTGGTAGAAGAACTAGAACCAAAACGTAGTAGCCTAATCCCATATTGACAAGGGCAAATTACACTTGCTTACTAAAATTTGTAAGGATATTTCACTAAAATTGCATACCTTCGGTCCATCATTCAATTTTTTTTTTTTTCCTTTTTGAAAGACATCCTTCCTTTTGACTACTTTACAGCACCACCACCTTGATTTCAGTACTATTGTTACAAAATGTACTGAAGAAGGAATTATAGTTACAAAATTGGGCAGCTGATTATTAGCAGCCACTAATTACAAAAATTTCCTGTCCCAAAAATCCACTTAGTCTGCTATATTCTGAGATTTCTTTGAACCTTGTCAAATATTGGATTTTCCACCAATTCTTTAGCAGAAGGCCGCTGAACTGGATTGGGATCTACCATGACCTGAACAAATTACCAAATCATCAGATTACATAAACCATGAAGTTGAAAGCTTTTTTTTTTTTTTACACAATAATTAAAATGGCGTACACTAGACATTTTACTAAACAATGTTACTTTCATCCCATTAATGAAGCTTGAAAATTATTTCAATGCTGCTTAAACAATTACGCAAAACTTGCAATTTCAGGTATGCAGTTTGATGGTCATCTTAACAGGTTAGCTTGATTATTTCGTCACTCTGTTCTAGTTCTTTTATGCAGTCACAGCAAACTAAGATAGAAGTAACATTAAATCAACAACAGCATAGTAATATCAAAGTGCACAAGTAAAAAACTGAAAAGGGAACGTAGTCATTGGAAACCCCTTTTCCCCTCGACAGTGTTATTTGCTCAACATGTAGTTCTATTCAGCATGAATAAGGAAAGAAGAATTTAAAAAAATAGTACTGTGTTAAAGTTTAAAGATGCTACTTTTAGCCCATCCAGAAAAGGTCAATTTCCTCAAGTCCAAAAAAAGTGCACAAGGATGGTGAAAAATAAGATATGCAATACCTTGAGTAAGTTCTGAAGTTGCAATGAATGGCCAGGAAGAAGAGGCAGTTTTCCTTCCCTGAGGTTAAAAAACTGAGATCCTGATACAGGCAAAGGTGATCCTCTAATAAGCTCATAAATAGCAGCTCCTAAAGAAAAGATATCAACTTTGTCAAGATGATTGAAATTCTCATTCAATATCTCTTGAGGCATGTAACGTGCATCGCCCTCTTCAACTGGCAAGCTCTGATTAAGAAGAGTTGCACATCCAAAGTCACCAAGCTTATAAACTCCATTCTTGACATAAATATTATCAGGTTTTACATCCAGATGAGCAATTCCCCGTTCATGAATAAACTGCAATGCCTTCGCAATCTGTAAAAATTCAAATATCAAAAATATATATAATTAAATAAACAGGAAATTTGCAGAGTCAATCAAATTAGTTTGAAGAATATTAAAGCTATGCTGATTTTTTTTTTTCTTGTACAAAATACTTCTATGTTGAATTAGGGTAAACTTGAATTTAAATCATGATAAAAATGTAGGACTCCCTAGTTTAGTGAGACATAATAAAGCAAGCAGAAGATTAATAATAAAGATAATGAAAGATAAATGGAAACAGTATCAAGTTTAGTGAGACATAATAAAGAAAGCAGAAGACTAATAATAAAGGTAATGCAAGATAAATGGAAACAGTATCACACATTTCTTATCTTTGCTTCCCCTTTTGTTTGGTTGAGTGCTTTACACTCAATATTCATGCACATAACACAGAAAGGCTTAATTCCATTTAAAATTGATAAATGGCAAAACAAAATCCAAAGTTCTTAATTCCACTTAAAATCAAATGAAAACGAATTTACAACTGCAAGCTGTCTAAAGCGCCTAAGTTTTAAGAAGAAATCAAATGTCTTGCATGAGAATACAAGTAGTTGTGCCTTTTTCAAGCACACCAGGCAGTATAGTAGAAGGAAAGACAATCAATCTAGGATCATCTTTTCATATCCACCATATTAGATGAAAAATAGAAGAAATAGGAAAACAAAATCTTATCCATCATGAAATACTTTTTTTTTTTTTTCTTTAGAGATAATTTTGAAATAAATGGCCATGTTACTATACAAGTTCCAAAGAATTGAACAATCTATGATAAAGCATTTAAATTTTATAACAATTCTACAAAAAAAAAAAAAAATTCACCTGACGTAAGACTTCCAACACTTCCACCTCTGTGAATGATTTGGAAGATTTATTGATGGATAAGCTACAATCACAGAGTTCCATCTGGATGTAGAGTTGCTCATTTTCAAACCATGAAGAATAATACCCAACAATGTTTTCATGATATCCTAAGGAGACAATCAAGAACCAACAAAGAAAAATGGCTTAATGCCATGTATATTAATGAGAACGAAAAACTTATGGAATAGTTATATACAAACCTAAAGCTGCCAAAGCTTGAACCTCCATCAAAGCTTTCTTCCTGAGAAACGCAAACAAGATTATCTAAGCTAGTTGATAGAATTGAACAAACAATGAAAGTATCTTTAAAAAGCAGAAAGAAACTACCTCTCTGCATCTTGACATAATTGCTTTGTGCTATGTTTCACTGCATACAAGCAGCCATCAATTCTCTTCAAAACTTTGAAAACACGACTAAAATGTCCAGTGCCAATTTGCTAGAGAGGAGGGAAGTGCAAGTAGTTATGCAACAATGAAAAGATAATGATTCTGCAATATTTGAGAATTCATGGATCCTGGAAGGTCACCTGAATCTCATGAAAATCAGTGTGATAACGTGAAAGCCCATCTCTACCAACAATTGCAGAGAAAAATCCTGTAGATTTGTAGCGTTGTTTAATTAAAAGAAATCTCTAGAAACTTTCAAGAGTGCAACAATTTTAACACTCCAAGAATAAAGTAACAATGGAAAGAAATTATATGAAGTTGCAATGAGACTTGTTTTGATAATTGAGCAGGATTGTACCTGCACACTTTGATCTTTGATTGCCAAATGGATCTACACTGGCTTCTGAAGCATCTATTACATATGGGTTCTTAATGCAAGGAGGGGGCATAACCCGACAGCGCAAAGCAACAGCAGACTGTGACACATAATTTGCGCATTTCTGAGTTCCATTAATTGTTGTTATCTCAAATTTCACTTCATCTGTACCAAAAGTATCTTTTGCAATCTCCAAACTTTGTTGCTGATCAGACAAGGTAGGGCTGAGAGGACTGGCTGAGATAACATCTGAGAGCAGTAATGGATATTCAATATTAAACAAGGGGAGGAAATAATTAGTATCTGGTAATAAATGTGACCAGAACTAAGCAAGGTTTGCCATATTATGAACACAAGAAAACGATGTGCTTCCAATTTTGCAACCTAAACGGCATTCAAGCATAATCAAGATCAGGATTAAAACTCAATCTCGAGGGACCAACAAATCTTACCCAGTCGAAGTTTTTTGGTTTTAACAGTGTTCAGCTTTTCTGGTGATTCAGGGCATGATATATTTTCCTGCGACAATCAAATCATAGACAATAAGTTCGAAACTTAGCACATACAAAAGTGTGCAAAATGGCCAATCCTTCATAAGCATCACCTTGTTATCAAAGCTGTTCAACAAATTTTGATCCACTGGTGTTATATAATCCGGAGTGCTGCATTCACAAAATATAACAAAGAAAAAAATAAAATTTCATATCCAAAATATTTACATCTTTGATTTCACTGACAATGAACTGGCATTATTAGAATGAAATGTATACCCACAAGGACAAAGTGATGTACTTCAATGTCTAATGAATCTAAAAACAATCTCAACGTTGCAATTGTTTTCTAGATCTGGAATAAGGATACATTGCCATCGCACGCCAGTAACATATAATAGATCATTGAAATTGAAGTTCCATAGTCAAATTTCCATCCGAAATGCTTCAAGGTCCAATGAAACTAAGCATTCAACTACCTCAATCAACCCAACCCAGATGCAACATCAATCAAATTTCTAAATAGAGTACCAGTACCCATATCAAAAAGAGGAGAAAGCACAGAAATTTAGAGTAAACCCATACATGTAACTGAATCTTGTACAAAATGAGAAAAGAGACTAACCAGAAAAAGTCTTGACTGAGAATGAAATCTTTCTCATCAACATCGACATCCCCAATGCTAGTGGTTTCCGACGAGGAATTGAGCTGTGGATCAGCAGATTCAGAATCTAGAAGGTTGTGGAAACGAGAGGAAGGATTGGGCACTGAATTGGAAGAAGACGAAGAAGATTGATGATACTGGAGAGGAACCAAAGAGACATGTCCAAGCTGAACCTGCAAGTGCCTTGCTAATGTGCCCTTCATTTCACTACTCTCTTTACTCTTTCTATACCTTCTCTTTGGGGTTTTCCTCTTTCTCTTTCGACTATAACTCTCTGTCTTCTCTGTTTATAAATTAGGTTTTTCTCTTTGGTCTTTTCAGAATTCAAAAATTACGCGGGTTTCAAATCTTCTATGGCACGAATCAGAGAAGAGAAAGACTACTGTGCACCCTACTTCGTCATCAAATAAGATGATCTGACTTGTTTAGCATTTCACTGTCAGTGTCAAATCGACCATCTGATTGGTTGATTTATGTAGCCTAATTTGTATTGCGTACTATGTAAGCTTTTCTCTTACTTCAAAGGCCTATTAGTGGCGGACACAAAAGGCGCGCTTTTTTAGAACATTCTTGTTATTCGTGCTTATGATCATTTTTTTAATAAATAATATAATTGGGCCTTGGCCCAGTAAGCAGTCAGATAGGCCCCAAGGAACAGATATGGGTTTGGTTTATAAGTGGCTTTTGCCTCGACCGCGTACGGTGCCAGTGATTTCCAAAATGTGGCGGCGAAATTTTTTTCCGGTGAAATTCTTCCTTCTGAACCTAACGGCTCCTTTTATTTTCGTTCCTTTATGAATAAAATAATACTACCTGCTAATTTTTTGTTGGCTTCTGAATCCTGTTGTGTTTTGCAGGGAAATTCCGATTCTGATCAGAGTTTTTCTGGTAATTTTAGTTATAACACGTGCATTTGCAAAGTTATGTTAGAGTTTGTTGATTAATTTTTGGTTTTGGTGATAACTATTCAGATGAAGAGGACTTAAATGGCGATTTGGGAGACAATTGCGTTTCTTTGAATACGAATACAGAGAAAAAGGCAAGTGTTTCCCTTTCCATTTCTATACTCGCTGTTGAATTTTGAGTTACGCTGGCAAATTAGGTATTTGTCTTTACTCTTACTCTGTATGCTTATTCTCACTATAGCAAGGAATGCTACTTCAATCACGACTGGAGATGCTTAGAGGTATCCAGTTAAACCTGGGTATTTTATGGTCTATTTTATGTGAATTTATCGTAAGTTTATTAATGTTTTGTAAAATCTTTAATTGTTCTTTTCAAATTCATGAAGTTACATGTTGCATTTGAAATGCATATGCTTTCTTTTATTTAAGTCTGAATTCAACTGTTTTTAATTCTAGTTTAGTATCGGTCATCAGAATTCTTTTAACAGATATCTTCTAAGTCCTACCTCAGGTACAGATGATGCAAGATTTGGAAAGAAATCTGTTAATTTAACACCCGAGGTATGTGCAATTACAGTTCAGTTGTAGTAACTATTTTTCTTACATCAAAAAATGTAGATAAATAATGGGTGATGATGTTGATGTGATCAGAATAAAACGAACTTCTTTGCTGAAGATGAGGTTGAAATGCCTGATTTCCCCAATGAGAGTAGCTTAATCTTTTCTCAAAGGATGGAAACTAAATACCACTCAGATGAAGAAATCGTCTCTGATGATGAGGTATAACTTACTTCTATTTTCATAATTAAATTGTCGGGAAAATGACAAAAATATGCTAGTTAGAAATTTTATTTACTCATATATGCCAGTTTTAAATTTATTTACCTATATATGTTACTTTTTTGAATTTTCAGGGGGTGGAGACCACAAAATCAGAAGTCAAACTTCCGGTTTTGTGCGCAGTGCTGGGCGTCTGCAGGTGTGCAGAAAATCGGATGTTTGACATCTGGTTTTTTGCACACGTGGCAAGAAACCGGATGTCAAACATCCAGTTTCTGTGCTACCTGCATGCAGAGTCCCATTTGCAAAAGAAAAATTGTATAAATATTCCTTAAAATTTATTATTGAAAAATTGTATTTGTTTCCTTACCATAAATATTATACACTAATGTCATTTATTTGTTTAGTTTTTCCGAAATCCAAACAAAAATTTTAAAAAAATTATACACTAATGTGATTTAAATAAATATAAAACTAATTAAATTATTATTTCACTTATTTCTTAATAATTGTTATTTCATAATAACAAATTTTATATCACAAAAATCATCAAATCTATTAAAAATAAAAATTCATTCTAAATGATATACATATATTATTATTTATAAAATAAAATTATTTCACCTAAATATTTAGTTCACATATTTGTAATTTCAAATAATTATTAATTAACAAAATATTATTGATAAAAAATTTATCAATTAAATTTATAAATGACCACTTTTTATTATAAGAAATAAACTTATAATAAATATTTGCTTTAAAAAATTTATAAAAAATATTAAAAAAATTACTTACCATAAAAATAATTCATTATAAATGATAAACTCATAATAAATATGCTTTAAAAAATTTATAATAAATTTAAAAAAAATTACTTACTATATTTACTTAAAAAACATATAATAAATATAAAAAAAATTACTTAATCCGGGTGGAATTTAGAAACCGGATGTTTAACATCCGGTTCTGTTGCCACGTGTGCAAAAAAACCGGATGTCAAACATCCGGTTTTCTGCACAAAAGGGCCTGCAGATTTTAGGCCACAAAACCGGAAGTTTGACTTCCGGTTTTATGGTCTCCACTATAAAAGTGACATATATGGGTAAATATTTTTGAAACTAGCATATATGGGTAAATAAGTTTTTTAAATGGCATATTTTTGTCATTTGACCTAAATTGTCTTGCTTAGTTTACCTCTTTGTTACGTGTAAGACATGAGTTTTTATGATGTATGTTTGAACAGGATGATTATGCACTTACAAAGTTTCCCGTTGCACTTACTGCTAAGAAGCTCCATAAAGATAACAATCTCTGCAGTTTTAGAAGTGAAAAACAAGATGAGGCATGCACATGGTCCATGATAAGTAAAGAAGCTGAGGCACTTGTCAGTTTGAATGAGAAATCTTCATCTTCCTGTTCTTCCTTCTGCAAAGGAAACAAATCTTGTAAAGGTAGTTTCTAAGTTGATAACTGCTGTTTGATACAAATGTTTGTTTTTTCGTTGTTTATATGTGCTCCTGTCAGGTATCCTTTTGCTACACATGGAGCACAATATGACTTTATTATTTTGACCTAGATGGAGCATCTATCTTATCCAAATTGCATGTATATTTGTGTTGAGACAAACCCATGAACTGAGTAGACATATTGGCAAAAAATGGAACAAGATTAAGACAGGAACAAGCAAATCCCAGATGTACGTCTATGAACTCGCCCTGGTTTCTCTTACTTGGAAACTTAATAAATGATCATTATGATAAGAATATCCAAGCTTATCTAACTAAATCACCTTTTGTAATATTCAGTTACTAAAATAGATAATTACAAACTTGCTCATATGCTTGATTAGAGTTGTACTTAATTGGTGAAAATTAATTCCATTGGTTCTGGTTCTGTAGGTTTTATGAGAATAACCAATTTGATGAAATTGCTTGAGAGTTCAGTTCTGACAGTAACAGTGCTTAGTTTCTTCAACTGATTATCTTATGGGTGGCAGCTGTTAAAGGCAAAGTCAAACCGAAATTTTCTCTTTGTTTAAAGTCACATCAAGATGGGCTTTATCAACATTTTGTATCTGAGGATGAAAATGTTATGTTGTACAAGGCTCAAGCTGTGCCTGAACAATTGAAACCAGTTGAAGATGGACCTATAGAAAATACAAATCTTGAGTTTCTCGAAGCTTGTGAGAGAGAAAATGAAAAACATTTAAAATGTGTACCTTCTGAAGTACAAGCTCTTGGGAATGAGCACATTGAGCATTCGATGGCTGAGCTTTTAGATGACCTTCAGGACAGGAATGTTCTGCTAAGAGGAGATTCTGAAATGGTTTGTTTTCTCTTGTCAATTAGCAATAGCTTTTCCCACAAAGGTTTTATACTTCCAGTTTGATCCAGTATTTGCTGCAGTCAAGAAGAACAAGAGGAAAAAAGGCACAGCTAACTGTGAAGAACAGTATTTCACCATTGGGAGATAGAACCATTAACAATGAAGAAGAACCTGAGGGGGTAATTACTGGATCATCAAGTGATGATGAGGTATTATTTGGCTCTAATTGCTTTCTGTTACTTGGCTTTAATTGCTTTCTAATTGTTTGTTCTTGTTTTAAAATTATCTGCTGCTTGCACACATTTTTTACTTCTCAGGCCAATTATCAAAACCTAAAAAATCTTGTGAACCCAGAGATGAAGGGGCAGACTATGGCAGATCGATTTCTAGAAGCTTTAGCTGCTACCTCGTTCAGCAATGAAGGAGCCTTGTTCACTGCTGCTAAACTATCAGGGTAAGTAGTGATATAAATAGATTTTCTTAATTTTGGTAATCGTTAAAGTGAAGTCTAAACAAGAAATTCTGACTGAAATATATCGTTTTTCTACCAAACTCTGTAGCATTGGATTGTTTGGAAAGTTGCAGCAGGTCATGCAGAGTGAAAAGGGAACAGATGCTGATTTTCTGAAAAAGATACAGCTGCGAGCTAGCCCTAATGGTGAAGTGTTTTAGTTATGTATTACTTTTGTTCGTAAATCATCTCTTCAAACTGACCTGCGTATATGAAGAAGTAAGATTAAGACGCTTGTTGCATTCGCATTCTGCATTTTTTAGTCTGCTACTCATCTTTGCAACTTGTTTGATACAGATGAATCAAATTCTATTACCGTAAGGGTTCTTTCAAGATACTTGGACGCGAAGCTGACTGTTTGCTACTGCTCATTTCACAGAAGTGTAGAGGTTGTGCTCAAAATTCACAACAAATTTAACATGAATTATTTGTAAAATTTTACTGCTATGCTTTATTACCATGTCATGCCCAGAAATTAATAAAGCAACCAAGAAGACTATGTTATTAGATTACTATTAAGTTCATAATTCTTATTGTTTTTGTTTTAATACAATACAGTTAAATTATAAGTCACTAGAAAAGCTAGTTCTCGGTTAATATCATAAATTAGAAGTTGCTAGAAACACTAGTTCTTGATTACTAGCACTCTAGGTTACTCTAGGTTACACTTTTAATTTATGCATAGTGCATACTATGATCCATTAGACTTTTAATTTATGCACATTATGATCTATGTTCCTTGGTGGATTTTTAATTGGATTCATGCATTGGACCAACTATTGTAGTATTCAAGCCATGCCCTGGTTTTGGAGGCTTTCTACTTTTTATGGATGAATATTACTTATGGTTATGTTGTCGGTCTTGGAAAAAGTAGATAAATATGCTTCTAGATGCATGGCCCTGATTAAGTGCATTTGCATGTGTATTTATGTTCCTTTAATTTAACTTGCTAAAATTTGACAAAAAAAAAATAATTTAACTTGCTAAAGTTCATGCCTACAGAGCTCTCAAATATTGGTAGACACGGGAAGGAGAGGAACGGTTATATTTAGTCCAAGAGTTTGCAGCAATATTGACCTTGAAGTTGGGAATTTGATTTGTATTCATCCTCCATGGTATGCATATATGCTCACACATATACTCTTCCAAATCTAATTAGAAGATAACAATCATGATAAACTTTTAATGAAACTCTACTGCACTGTTGCAGAATATTGAAAATTGTATCCAGGCTGTTGAAAATAATGTGATTTCTACTGATTTGTTTGTTTCCACTGTTCAATTGAAATGATTCATAGCATTTCCATCGATGAAGTTTGATGGTGAACTCTGTGGACAGGAAAGAAGTTCAGGTGATGGGCAATGAAAAGAGCATTATGTTATCTGCATATTTCTCCCATATTTTAAGGTGATCGTTGAACAGGATCTGAGGCAGTGGCTGCTATAAGAATGGAATATTCTTAAGCATTCGCTTCTGAAAAAATTTGAACTAATTGTTCCACAGCCAAGCAGTTCTGTCCAATCCCTCCCAGCGAGGGAAAAGTAGTAAAGAACTTTTTCTTTTTGATTTTGCTGGATCCAACTCCATGAAGCAGATCCAGACACGCTGTTGCTCCACGATGATGTGGACTCGACCCGCTTCTACGAATCATCTGTGTGCTTTAGTTTTTATGCAGATTCATGCTCAGCAGCCAAGTTACTCAAAGTCTCCTTCGTCTAACACATGATGAGAGACATGACTACATGGTATTACTAACTTCCCTTTCTTACATACCGTGTCTATAATTTTATGCTGGACGCATTCTTCTGTAAACTCAAAACATGTTGCCAATGAAGCCCATAGAATGTTGTCTTCTCTGGCATCCCACAGTAGCGAGAAAGATATTTTGTATGGCCCTCTCGAAAGTGAATTTTTTTTTTTTCATTATATATATATATATAATCATGGTTGATCATACTCATCTCGGTTGAAGTGCACTGTGTCAGACGACTTGACATATGATAATTATTGCTAAGACTGGACCAGTAGCTGATGGAAAGATTTTTGTATTTTTTTTATTAAAAAAAATAATAATATAAAAAAGAGGATGAGGTTTTATATGGATGATCGGAAATATCTCCACATGAAATAAGGCCAGTTTCCTTGGAAAAAACAAAAAAAAAAGAAATAAGGCCCGTTTATTGGGCGGTAATTAACAACATAATATATTGAATTATTTATTTAATTATATAAACAATTTTTAATATAATATAATGAGCATAAGATTTGGATATATCAAATTGTGCTGAAAGTTTGAATTAAAAATTTTCATAATAAAAAAATATTCTTTGGGTATTTGATTTTTTTGAATCAAATCAATTTTTTTTTTTTTTATGGTTTTAGAGATTAGTAGTTAATCATATTAAGTTATTAAATTCTTTCAAATTAAAGAACTGAAATTAGAATCAGTTTAAAAAATTATTATATATATATATATATATATATATATATATATATATATATATATATATTACACATTTAAGAAAATTTAATAATGTATTTTATAGTTTGATTTTTATTTTAATTTGGTAGATTGTAAATAAATCTTTTTAACTATTTGCTATATGGTTTATTTTTTATTTTTTTGTATGCGTTGATTTAATTTTAGATTTAAAATGAAAAAATATATATTTTTAATTATTTAAAAATAAAAAAATCTCCGAATTTCTATTTTGTATTAAACAGTCCTATTATATTCGAATTTTCATATCAAACTGAACCGATTTAGTACAAATATTTTTTTCCATCGTTTGATTTGGGAGATTCCATCTTAGAAATTTCTAAAATTTGATTCAATTTTAAAGATTTTCAAATCTCTATATTCTTCTGAACTGTGTTTAATTCTAATAAGCATTACATTATTTATTCTCCTTTATCTTAAAAATACAATGACCATTGCTTTCCAAAAAGTCCATTACGTTTCTCATTTGCGATTTGCTTCTATTTTTTTTTTACAACAAGTTTTTTTTGTTTTTATTGCAATAATTTTTTGAATGATGTTTTTTCCTTTTTTATAATAAATATTTTTTGCATCGCTTGTTTTTTTTTTTAGCAATTAATTTTTATGAATTGTTTTTTATTTTTTACAACAATTTTTTGTGAATTATTTTTTATTATTAAAAAAAAATTTAGTGACATTTTCTTTTTTTTGTTACAACAATATTTTAATGGCTTAATTTAAAAAAAAAAATTAGTTACCAATTTTCTTTTTCACAACACAATACTTTTATTTTTTTACCATAATTAATACTTATCATATTAATTTTATAATTAATTAACTTGAATAAAAATAATTTAAAATTTAGTATCTTATTTTAATAATGATAAAATAATTAATTATTTTAATCATTACATTACATTATTATTACATTTACACTTCTAAATAAAAATAATGCAATACTAATTATATTATATTATATTATATTTTTCATTTCATTATATAGTTTATTACTTTACGTAATATCAAACGTAGCCCAAGTTCTTTCTCCTTCGGTTGAAGCTGATTAAAAATAAAGAATTCCCATTTCCTACCATCATTTCATTTTTTGCTAATTAAAATTAGACTTCCCAATTCACATAAATAAATTATTAATTATGGATCAAAGATTCTACTTAGAGATTTTTCTTGGTTGGATCCATTTGGAAGCCTAGAAGCCCAGTCTTTTGTCTGTACTCCCAGCCCACGATTCTCAGCTCCTCTCTTTCCTTTTTACCGCTTTTTCGAAGATAGTGTGTGTGTGTGTTTTTTTTTTTTTTTTTTTGTTTAAATCTTCTTAAACAACAACGTAACTCTGCCAGGATTACATTAATTTATGCGAGGATAAGGTAAAATTACATTTTTGATATCTCATTTTGGCAAAATTTTTCAATTAAGTGTTTAAATTAGCAAAAATTTTAATTAAGTATTGCAACTTGAAAATTTCAAACAAGCGTTATCAACATTACTTATTGGTAACCTTATATAAATTACAAAAAAAAATTTAAAAAATTATAAAATAATTTAAAATTTTAAAAATTCTTGCAACTAAGTCATATTTTTAAAATTTCAAAATTTTTACTAAGATTATTGCATCCATGTTATGATGAATTCTCACTCTCTGATCTAATCTCCAATGTATCAAAATTCTAAAATATCTTTTCATAATAAAATTTTCAAATAAATTATAATTATATTAAATAATCAACTCATACTATGACGATGATATTTTAAATTAAAAGAATAAAATTATAAAATAATAATTTTATAAAAATGTTATAATTTATACGACCACACGTACCTTTTTTATAAGTGATGTGAAATTTTGAAAAGATACTAATTAATTATTAATCATTTTTAAAATTTAAAATCTTAGCTTAGAGTTCACAAAAATATTTTTCTCATTTGCCAATTCTTAATTACGCTAAATTTAGATTATTTACCATTTTTTTTTATCCTGCGCAATAAATAATTTATTATAATATATGAATTATAAAAATTAAATTCTTAAAGAATCTAATATATTTTCTATCATTATTTTTTTTATAAATTAAAATTTCTTAATAATATATTATATAAATGAATGAATTAATAATCATCGTATATATCATTAGGCTATTAATTTAATAATACTATAAATAGTTAAATATTTCAGCAATGATTCCCACTTGAAAAAGAGAAAAAAAAAATAATCTTTTTGCAACAAAAGGGTAAATAAAATTTCAAAATTAAATACATCATAAATTCAATATTCAAATCTTATTGATTTTTTTTACTATTTAAAGATTCTTGTATGAATTAAAAAATAATTATATGATATAAATTTACTGTTTTGAAATTTTAACGATATAATTTAGTTATAAGAATTTTAAAATTTTTGAATCATTATATAAATTTTAAAGACCTTTTTTTAATTTATACAAGGCTATCAGTCGCTAACCTACTCATAACATTTTATTTAAATTGTTGTAATATTTAATTGAAATTTTTATAAATTTAATATTCAATTAATAAATTTTACCAAGTTGAAATATAAAAAATGTCACGAGGAAGGAAGGGGGGAAGGGGCGGATGAAAAGATTTTTTTATTTAAAGAAGAACTAGAATAAAGGGAAAATTTTTGAATTTAATTTAGATAAGAGAAAAAAGGAAGAGGAAGAGGACGAAGATTATAACTATAGAAATAATAATTATTTTTCACCGTATAAATGAAATAATTGTGTTGAATTAATTTGGTTTATAGATTCATAATTTTTAAAATTAATTTTAATTATATATTTAGTTAAATTATATGATTATTTATTTTAAATTTTATTTAATACAAAAATTTTAATTTATAATATTAAATAATCATACTTTTATAATTATATATTTGGTGTGATAAATTAATAAATTGAATAAAAAGTGATATTATTTTAGGAAATAAAATATCATAAATAATAAAACTAGTAGTATAGTTGAATAGAAATTATGAAATATATGAGAGACTAGTTTTTAGATAACATATATCCCATAAATTAGTTAAATTTTAAGAATTATTAAGTTCAATTTTAAATTTTTGTACCAAATATAATATTATTTATTAATATTATGGTTTAACTAAGCAATATCATGTATCAAAATAATTAGAAATCTAAAACTTCTTATCATGACTAATTAAATCTCTTATTTTGTGTGTAAAAGTAGAGGTACATGTATGAGCATGTACCTCTATTTTTTTTTTTTTTTCTTTCCCCCTCGACTTTTACACTCAGTTACATTGGAATCTGAATTATGATTTTTTTTTCCATAGAAGCATATCAATACCTCATTTTGGTTATTTGATTTTATGATTCTAATCTTTAGCTTAATAATTATTTTTAGTAGATCATTGTTAGGGTTTTGTACATATATGGGACAATAGATATGAAATATAAATGTTTGCACTTGAAAATACAAACAGTAAGCATCTATATAACATTTCTTAATTGGCTGGGTGAGATAAAAAGTTTAAAGTGTAAATAAGAAATATTTTTATTTTTTAATGGTAAAAGTAGATGGAATGTCTACATAGTTAATAAAATCGAAATTAAAAGACTATTTAATTAATTTCTAAAAAAAAAAAACTTAATTAATTATATCAAATATTATAAATGAAA
Organism: Reutealis trisperma; assembly: GCA_947687605.1. NCBI lineage: Eukaryota > Viridiplantae > Streptophyta > Magnoliopsida > Malpighiales > Euphorbiaceae > Reutealis > Reutealis trisperma. The sequence continues at coordinate 7,756,967 of CANTUT010000033.1, read as the reverse complement.
TAATAATTTGCTCTGATTATAATAATAAAATAGAAATATTTATATCCCATTAAAAAGTAAGAAAGAGCTGGGCCCAAAGAATAAATTAAAGAACAAGGCCCGTAAGTTCAACACGGGCTTTGCTCTTAATCAGCGGAATTTGCGTCAGGATGAAGCGAAAACTCACCCAAACACAAGCACGATGCGTGTCCCTAAATAAACGAATAAACACAACTTTCTTTTATCCAAAGAGCGCTGCTTCAACCTATTATCTCAAAAGACAATGCTGTCCCTGCGCTACCCTTAAATATTCTTCTAACAATGGGGATAATATCGTAATTTTATCTCAATTTCAGCTTCGTCTTCCTTATCATACCCATCTCCATACAATTTCCCAATCAACCCTAGAAGAATCCTCGAAAATTCCATTTAGATCCTGCATTCGATCGATCAATGGCGACTCTCTCTGCCTACTCTTCTCCTCCATGGCCGAATCCAAACCCTAACGCAACTCTTCTTTCTCCTCCGCAAGAACCACCGGAAGGTATCGACTCACAATCCCAATCTTACGACTCTCTTCCTTCAATTATGCCTCAAGATCACCTTGCTGATCAGCTTTCACCTGCGAACGCTAACACTAATTACCACGCTCCTGTCTCTTCACCGCCTGAGTCCACGTCTCCAACCGGTCCTGTTTCTCTACTCCACCTCTCATTCAACCAGGATTTTGGATGTTTCGCTGCAGGTACCGACCATGGGTTTCGTATCTATAATTGTGATCCCTTCCGAGAGATCTTTCGCCGCGACTTTGATCGTGGTGGCGGTGGGATTGGAGTTGTTGAGATGCTTTTCCGTTGTAATATTTTGGCTCTTGTTGGCGGTGGGTCTGACCCTCAGTATCCTCCAAATAAGGTTATGATCTGGGATGACCATCAGAGTCGCTGCATCGGTGAGCTTTCGTTTAGGTCTGAGGTCCGGTCAGTGAAGCTTAGACGGGATAGAATTATTGTGGTCTTGGAGCAGAAGATTTTTGTGTATAATTTTGCGGATTTGAAGCTGTTGCATCAGATTGAGACTATTGCAAATCCCAAAGGGCTCTGTGCAGTGTCGCATGGGGCGGGTTCATTGGTATTGGTTTGTCCAGGGTTGCAGAAGGGCCAAGTTAGGGTGGAGCATTACGCGTCCAAGCGGACCAAGTTTATCATGGCACATGATTCGAGGATTGCTTGTTTCGCCCTCACGCAGGATGGGCAATTGCTGGCCACTGCCAGCACGAAAGGAACTCTGGTTCGAGTTTTCAACACGGCGGATGGTACCCTACTGCAAGAGGTATACTGGTTTTTTTTCCTCCTCCACTTTTTGTATATGAATTATACTGTTGAACTCGAGCTTTAATTTTTTTCCGCTGCCTAGTTAATTGTGGTTTTGTAGAAGTCAACATCATTGCAAATTTAATTTGAGCTGCTTCTGAATTTGTAGTTTGCTATGTTTAGCGCAATATGCTGTTAGGTGCACCTGGAGTTGCTGCTAAGTTTATAATTCTGTATGTTTTGTGAGGATTTTTTGTGTTGATTTATTTTAAGTTTGAGGCTTATTGATCACCAGTAGAAACTTAATACAAATGAGTGTATAGTTATGAGTAATATTACTGGAGATATACTTCTTTTATTATCATTTTAAATTTTATTTTCCCTTCAATTTCTTGTATATGAAATATACAAGAAATACGCAGGCTAGCACAATTAGCTAGTTGTGTCTATTATGAAGTATTGTTGGGTTCGTTAATTGCGGTTTTAGAAGTTATCTTTGCAGTGTAATGTGCTGTTGAGAGTATCCAGATCTGCTTTTTATTTATTAAGTTTGAGGCTTCTACTTCTAGTCACCATTAGAAACTTTAATATAAATGTGGGTGTAGTTATGAGTAAGTGTAGGCAGAATGCTGCTTTAGAGAGATATATTAAGCATCTATGTTTTGGATCAATATTTATGTTGCAGCCACAGTAAGATATGATAACTAGTGGTTATGATCACCAGACTTGGAACTTGAAGATATACCTGAATTCAGCTTCCATTCTTCAGGAAGTCACCAGGAATGCCATCTCCATTGCCAGAAGGTCATTTGGAATCATGTTGGACCATCACACAACTAGTTTCCTGTCACTGTTGCTTCCGTTTCAGGCGTCTACACTCCGTAGTCTCTCTCCTTCTACCTTGTTTTGGGTCTTCTTTGTTTCTCTCTCTGCTCCTTCCTGGCTGCTCTGTTTCCACACCTAACCCCCAAGCCTCTTTTTCTTACTTAAACAATAACAGTTTGATGCTGAAAGACATACAACCCTTTTTGTATCTTTCCTTGGCTACTCCACATCTGCTTTGTGCCCTTTTCCCCTGTTTTGACCTAGACAAACTGGAAGACACACAATGCTCTGTTTAGCGTATTTGTGTAGGTTATAAATTTGAATTTTAGTTATTCTATGAATAATTGTTGACTGTCACAAATTCATGAAATCATGCAACAATTGCTTTGATAGGGAAGGTCAGAATGTGTGGAAATCTCTAGTTCCTTTTTTCCATATTACTTGATATGTGGGAAATGTGATGGTTTGTTTTACCAGTCTCTTCATGAACAGGCCCACAAATGCAGTGTTGGAAGGAACAAAATAGCAAAGTAAGATTGATCTTTTACACTGATTGTAAGGCTGCATAAGTGTGCTATTTATTTGTGAATGCTCTCTGGTCATTGTTTGGTAAATCTTTTATTTGGAATAGTGAAGGGAAATTGGTGTCCTTGTTTAATCAAATAGATCTTGAGCTAATGGCAGCTTTGTGACAGTTCTGTAATCCTGGTGCTATTTCTATCTTTGTCTTGGCTTCTCCTTCCCCTTCTCCAAAAAAGGTTATGTGGGGGGCTTTCTACTGTTATTTTCTATTTTTGCTGAATGTATGGAGGGTTTTTAACAATTATTATTATTGTTCTTTTTTTTTAATCTTTTTAGCTTTGCTCAGTTTAGCAAGGATCTTCTCTTATTTTTGGGGAGATCCTGAGTTATAATTAGTGGTTCACAAAATTTCACATCTATTTAAAATAACTGAATGATCACCTGCAGGTAAGGAGGGGTGCAGATAGGGCAGAAATTTATAGTTTGGCATTCTCTTCAACTGCACACTGGCTTGCAGTGTCAAGTGACAAGGGCACTGTCCATGTCTTCAGCCTCAAGATTAATGCAGGATCCCCAGTGACTGATAAGCCACGAAACACAATCGATTCTGCTGTTGCTGGTACATCTCCCACCTCATCTCTCTCCTTCTTTAAAGGTAAGATTTCTCTCTCTCTCTCCCCCCTTAAATATTTGCAAGTAATGATGTTAGTTTGAACGTTATTGACAAGCTGAGTTCTGTTTGGAATTTCCTTCGTGTGCCCCCCAACAACACACAAGCACAGAATATGGTAGCCTGTGAAGGCTCAGATATATACTGATGTCTACACAAAATTTGTGGATATGAATCAAAAACCATCATCTGGACAATAGTAAAAAAATTAATGGGATTATTTCAATTGCCTATTATAGTTTGATGAGGTTTTTAATTTTTTATGATGAAGTTTATTGTTCTCAAGTTATGTTGCAGATAATGCTTTTCCTCATTTGAGTGAGGTGGTAATGAAATATCCACGTAGACATTCAGATGCTGATATTCAACTCTGTAATACAACATATCTATATGGTGTGCACTATTATCAACTGATAGAAGTCTTAACTGGCTTTCCACTTGCAGGTGTCTTGCCAAAGTATTTCAGCTCGGAGTGGTCAGTGGCCCAGTTTCGTTTGGTTGAGGGTTCTCATTACATTGTTGCTTTTGGCCATCAAAAGAATACAGTGGTAATTCTTGGCTTGGATGGAAGGTAAGCAATAATGGTGTGAGAATAGGGAGAAAGGAACGGGGGGAGTGGTTCAAACGTTAAAGTATTTACAATAACCTTATATGCATTGTGTTTAATTTCTTGTATTTGTTTTCCTCAGCCGCTACCTATTTTATTTTCCAGAGTTGATTGATTGATTGATTGGAAATTAATTGTGGTTGCAGCTTCTATCGTTGTCAGTTTGACCCAGTGAATGGTGGAGAGATGACGCAGCTGGAATATCACAATTTCTTGAAGCCAGAAACAGCCTTTTGAAAGCATGTTTATATGTTCAATTTCCTATTATATGCATATAATATATATATATATATATATATATATATATATATATATATATATATATATATATCATGTATTTTTCTATTCTTTTTGGAGTTTACTACTAATTAACTTAATCTAGAAATGACTGCATTATGCTGTAAATATGTAACTATGTATTTATAATGTTAAAAAAAAAAAAAACAAAAAAACGAAAAAAGAAAAAAAGGGATAATTATCTATGTTTAAGTTGTAATTACATTTTTAACTTTAACATTTGACGACTATATTATTTCCACTTCTTAGAAAAGTGTTGGGGCCTTCGGTGTCTTGGAAAATTCTTCTAGTTGTGTATTAGGCTGTGTTGCGGGTCGACAACTTCCAATAATAAAATAGTGGGGCTTTTGTACGCGTATACTGGCAAAGCAAATCTAAAAATAGTGACTTGTATTTATTTTTTTGGGAAAATCATCTCCAATTCTACAACTGAAAATCTCTACCATTTTAAAAAATATGATATCATTCCGTTTAGTACTGTATATGTGTCTCAAATCTCAATTAAATGCTTGACAGCAGAATTGAATCTACTAGCATATTTTAGAGATAATTTTTTGAAGTGAGAACGAGAGAGAGAGAGAGAGAGAGAGATTTGTTACTGGTGTTCTTAGGACACTTTTGAAATGATTTTCGTTTTTAGTTTTGTAATCATGTGTTTATTCACTGCTCAAACTGCAATCTGACATGGTGGTTCACCTAATGTGCGTTCTACTCGTGGATGAAATGAAACCAACATTGCGCGTGAGCGCTATATGTTTTATTAGCGTTGCATTGGGCATTGGGCTGATCTACTGCACATAAAAAAAAACCAATCTCTGCTTAGTATAAAACAAAACTACAAACCGCCTTTCTTGTTTCCTTCTCTTTATTTTTATGGCTCAACACAAGACTTCACCGTCTTTACTCGTTGGATTTTATTTTATTTTTTTAATTTTTACATATAACTTTTTAAATGGGATATTAAACTTTTTTATATTTTACATTATCAGACTAATAGTCAATTATCATCGTGCAATATATCTATCAATTAACAAATCTTGGCCCTAGCCTAATGTCAATTCCTACTCCTGAATTTTAAGAAAGAATAAGGTCATAGGTTGGACCATTCACACCTTTTTTTTCCTCTCTCTTTTTAAATACTTCATGACATAATATACAAAAATAGTAGATTTGACTCTCATTATATAAGCTCATCTTCTTAACTAGTAAGGGCTAAAAAAACTGGTTTACAACTTGCAACTTTCAGTTCGGCAATTTTCGACCTGAAATTCCGTGTGGTATCAGATACAAATCTCAAGGGGAGTAATTAATAATTCGCTTGGAATTGCTGTTTGACTGGATCGTATGAAGTTTCAGGACCCACTGTCATATAATGCCCCGATGAGAATAGTCCAATTTTTTTTTAATTTTATTTTTTAATCCTTTGACAGGTCTTCGGTTTCAACGCCCATGTGGTTTAGAATTAAAAATTGCACTTTTCGACTAAAATTTTAATATATAAATTAAAAAAAAAATTAATTATTATAATTTTAATATAAAAATATTCTTTCTTAATTTTAAAGTGAAGAAATAAAAATAATTAAAATAAGTATTTAGTAAAAAAAATAAAAGAAGCATAAAATTAAAAAATAAAAATATTTTTTTAAAATTAAAAAAAAACAAATATATGTTGAAATGATGACTAGTATTTCAAAATGGAAGAAAAAATGGTCAATGATACCCTGTGAACACCATGTGGCTTACATCATTGTAAAAACTCCACTTTGAATTTTTAATTATCTCATCTCATAATCATGTTTAAAAAAAATATTAATTATACGATTTACTTTCACCGTTTTGCCACTTGGTTCAAACATTAATTAATTGTATGTATGTAATGAAAAGATAAAAGAAAATCTTTAAAAATAAAATAAGTAATGAGTGAATTTATAGAATATTGGGTGATCAGTAAGAAGCCGCATTCCCCATAAGAAATATTGCAATAAAAACTAATTTTGAGGACTATTACATTTACGAAGAACTTAATTAGAGATTGACTTACGTCAGCCGAGTGGTGCACAATAATAAAACACAGAGGGCATTATGCTTCATTTTGTGTAGATTATAACAGAAGCATTGATTATTGTTACCCTAATTACAGGGGACAAAAAGGTAGCAGCTACAATTCCATGTGAACTTCTATTTTTTAATTTATTTTATATTAGAAGGTAAATTTTAAATTTTTAATACTTTTACAGTTAAAAAAATCTCACATCAAAATATAATAAAAAATATGAAAATTTAATATCATATTTAAATTTTATTACCCAATATTTTAAATTTTTTATTTAAATTTAAGATTTCTCACATAATATCAAAATTAACTCTGCACCCTAACCTTCCCAATTTTCTATTTTTTTTTATGCTCCATTTCATATTCCATCATGCCTATAACTGTGTGTTAATAAAGTTGACACATGTGTGAATCTGAATCTATTTGACTTTCAGTCTATTTATGTCATATGCCAATTAACAATATAGCACGTATCAAAAAAGAGTATTAAAATTTAAAAGATTCAATATAAAAATAAAACTTAATACGATATTTGAATTTCACAGTTCAATAACTTAAATTTTTATATTGAATTAGAAATTTCTCATAAATATTATGTGAATGAAATATGACATTTATTTATTTTTTTACTTTTTGATTTAATAAAAAATAAATCACTCATATTAGACTTAAAAATTGGCGAGAAAAATTGTTTATCAATCTAAAATTACTCCTTTATCTAAAATTTTAAATTAATGAATTTGGCATTAAGCAACAAATTAAGAGCTGGCGCAAGGACACTATAAAAAGGAGCATAGGGCTTTCATATATTTGCCTATACACAAACAAACAAACAAATCAAGAGGTGAAATCTCTCGTAATTAACTCCTCCATTGATCTCCCTCTTCTCATTACACAAATACATTGTTAATGGCGCTTAAGCTGCATGGAGCGGCCATGTCCACAAGCACCTCCCTTGTGATGACATGTCTTCACGAGAAACAAGTAGATTTTGAGCTCGTCCCTATCGATCTTTTCGCCGGCGAACATAAGCAACCTCATTTTGTAGCCAAGAATGTATGTATATTATAAAAATAATTACCATTAATTTTTATGTATATATAGCAGAAATAACAATTCATTCTATTTTTTCATGTAGCCCTTTGGTCAGGTTCCAGTACTTGAAGATGGTGATCTCACTCTGTTTCGTAAGCTTAATTAATTCTTTTCTTTTCTTATTTTATAGTATTTTTATTTTTTTTTTCATTATTTTTTAACAATTAATACTAAACCAACTGGGCTGGAATGTATTGAGACAATATAGTAATAGTGTTTTTGGATATATAATACTTGGTGTAAAAGGATTCATAAAGTACATTGAAACTCTGTTTGTTAATTAGATAAATAAAATTAAGTATAAATTTAAACTCAATTCATAAACTATCTCAAACACTTTTAAATTCAGTTTAAAAGTTCTTTGAGACTAATCATAAAATTCGGCTTAAACCAAAACTTCGGTTTATAAAAATTTTAAAAGAGTAATTAATCATAAAACAACTTAAAACCATAATTTTTTGTTTGGATTAAATTGGATCAATTCAATTTGGTCGGTTTAGTTAATTTTTGCATTGCCCCCTGCGAATAATATTTATTAGCTATCAGCTGTTACAAACAAACAGCTGAACGAAATAGACCCTAAGAAAAAAATTCAAAATATTTAATTCTTTTTTAATACTTTAATTCTAATTAATTAGAGTCGAAACTCGAAAACTCATTGTTTAGATATAACTTTTGTATTTTAATACAACACTTAATTAACAGTTCCTTTAAAAAAAATCCAGTATGACTGAATATATACATATATGTTTTTTTTTTTTTTTTTAAAAAAAAAAAAAAAAACAGAATCGAGAGCAATCACAGCATTTATAGCAGAAAAATTCAAGGAAAGTGGGTATGATCTAATAAGGTACAAAAGCCAGGAAGAAGCAGCAATGGTGAAGGTATGGATAGAAGTAGAATCCCAAGAATTTCACCCAGCAATAGCTCCAATTGTCTACCAACTTTACGTAGGTCCGCTCAAAGGAGTTTCACCTGATCAAACAATCATCGATACCAACATAGAGAAGCTATCAAAGGTTCTTGACATTTATGAAGAAAGGCTGAGCAAAACCAAATACCTGGCCGGCGATTTCTACACTTTGGCTGATCTTCATCATCTTCCTTACACTTACTATCTTATGAAGACGTCTGCTGCTTCAGTCATCAATCAACGTCCCCACGTCAAGGCTTGGTGGGAGGATATTTCATCCAGGCCAGCTTTCAAGAAAGTAGAAGAGGGTATGAACTTTGGTGAGAAATTAAATTAATCATTTCTTCAACAAAAAGAATGTAATACTGGTGGCCTGCTTAATTTATTTCAATTCATTGTTAGTATTAATTTTAATTAATGCCAAGAGATTTTACAGTTTAGATTGCGGTCTTAATGTTAAGTTGTTGGGATAGAGAACCAATATTGACCGTGTGATGTTAATTACAACTAGTAGCATATTGAAATATTGAGACTATCACTAATATCCTTAAGAAAATAAAAACTACGTATGATTACTAATTAAGAAGATTTGACTCATGATATTAGAGTCGCTACCTTTAAAATGCAGATATTTTGAGTTTGAATCAAGTTAAAATCAATTAACAGAAGGAATAAAATATAAAAAGGAATTATTTTATTCCTATATATATTTATTTTATTTTATTTTTTCTTGACTGTATATCATGATAGTTGAGAAATTCAAATTCAAAATTTTCAATTTTAAAGAAGAGTTTTATTTAAGGATGAAGACATTTGTGTAATTAGGCGAGAATGGGAGATAGGAAGGAGCTTTGGCTCCCCAAGCCACTTAGAAATGTTTGTAGTATTCCTATACAATTAGTATAATTTTTCATTTAGTCCTTCTAAATTTTTTATTGTCCTCTCAAGATTAAATTTTTATAAATAGTTTCAAATATTAAAATTATTATTTAATTAATGTTCATCATATAAATATGAAAGATCTATTAACTAAAACTGTACTTTTATGAAAAAATATAATTAACTTATATTGTTATTACACATAAAGGAGTAGTATAATACTAAATATATATATAGTTTGGACAATAGATTCAAATTCGATTTCCCTCTTTTATTAAAAAAAAGGTTTGCTATTATAATTATTATTATTCGAAACAAAAAATTATTGAAATATTTAGAAAAAAATTAACCTTTTATTTTTTTTTAATTCTCCTAAATAATGTTGTGATAAATTTTTCCCGTATCTTTTTAAGATGCTACTTACTAAGAATCAAACCTAATTTAAACGCCTTTCAAAAAAATAAAAAACTAATTTAAAAAAGAAAAAAGAAAGAAAGAAAGAGAGAAAGAGAGAGAGAGGGGATACGAAAACTCTACGGCAACCTAAGCTCAGCAGCCACCTTAAAAGGTCTGGCTTGCCTCTCTGAACATCATCTTAAATTTGAGTTTGTTCCAACCAATTTTGAAGCTGGAGAGCACAGCCAACAAACCATTTCTTTCTATTAGTGTAATTAGATATATCAACACAAGAAAAAAAAATTGCTAGCAACACTCTTCTTTCAATACTCTCTCTTAAATAATTGTTATTTTATTAGTCTATTTCATCTAACTTTTCAATCTAAAAATCTCTCTTAATAAATAAAATTAAAATAAATTTATATGATATCAATTTACTAACTAAAAAGTAAATCTCTTCACGTATAAAATTTATTATGATTTAAATTCACCACTTTAATTTTAGTCTTGAAGAGATTATTTTTTCTGTGAATAATAATATTTTTTATTTTTAACAATTTAGTATATGATTTTTATTTTTTAGGTGAATAATAGTATTTTTAACAATTTAATTTAAAGTGGATATCAAAAAACAATTTTTTAAAGTAAAATATGTTCACGTGCTTATTGTCCGTTTCTGATTTTTAAAAATCCTTTTTTTTTCCTAATTTAATGCAAAAATTAATAAATATAAAATTTCTAATTTATTAATTAATTATTATTGCGCCCAAGAAAAAAAATTAGTCAATTAATTAATTCAAATAAAAATATTAAGACTAAACCGAAATATTCAAATAAAAAATTAATTAACTAAAATTTTTATTTGACAAGATTTTCGGTACAACTAATATTTTTAAAGTTAGCTTTTACACCATAAAAATAACTATGACAGAAATAAAGTATCGGATTGAACTCTTTTTTGGTGTCAAGATAAGCGCTGTTAATAGCCATTGATACCCAGAAAAGAGTAGAAGAATGAGACATATAATGCATTACATACGTATGATTATTACGTTTCAACCTAGTTATTTTATTCCACATTTTAAAAAGAAAAGAACTTAAAAAATTTTATTTTTTCTGTTTGGTGTGACAGAACAATGAGTACGAGTAAATTACATGTAAAGTCATTAAACTTTACGCTCTTTTTTAATTTGGTCATAATCTTTCAATTTTTTATAATTTGATCATTAAATTTTAATTTTTTTCACAGATTTTAATTTGATTACTAAACTTTGCATTGTTTTCTAATTTAATCATTAACCTTCAATTTTTTTTATAATTTGAACACTAAATTTTGCATTTTTTTTTAATTTGATAATTAACTTTCAAATTTTTCATCGAATTTATCTTTTCGTGACCAGCCTGTGAAAAAAAACTAAAGCGTAGTTATCAAATTATAACAAATTGAAGGTTAGTGATTATATTAAAAAAAAGCATAAAATTTAATGACTTTAAATATAATTTATTCTAATAAGCACTGTGATTAAAACCAATTAGCCAACTAAAAGCCCTAGCAAAAAAAAAAATTCCTTTTTCTTGTCTTAATTTCCCAGTTTATTTTTTTCCATTTTTTTTTTAATGCAAAGTAGGTAATTAATTAATGCATATTAATTTTATATTAATACCAATCAAATAAACATTTTAGTCTTTCAAGATAATAAATTAAAAATTTATAAATAAAATAATTAAGAGGCTCTCGTTTAAATTATCTTAATAGAATTTAAGTTATTCATAAACTTAAATTTTCTGCAATTATAAAGAGTGGCTTTCATTAAATATAAGATTTTTTTTTTACCATCTTCTACAGTATTAAGAAGAGAGAAATTAAAAATTAACTTTATTGGCTTAACTTATTGAGTAGATAATAAGCTTTTAAATTGAAAAGTTAAATTATATCGACTAATGGGATAACAATTATTTAAAAAAAGCGTTGAAGGGAAAGTGTTACTACTATTCCTCGTCAAGACAAAACACAATCTTAATTTAAACATATATTCAAATTAACTACACTAAATAATTGCATTGTTTGGACTAGTTCCTGTCTTAAAGGAAGAAAAGATCAAGATACTCCATTTATCTCATAATAATAAACTCATTTTCTTTTTTCACTTGTCTCAATTATAGTTTTTTTTTTAATAGAGTAATTAATTTATTAGTTTTCTAATATGCCTCTATTTAATATGAATTTTTATCAATATGAGACATTTAGTAATGTGTCATTTAATATTAGTGAAGGGATATATTAGAAAATACTAATAAAATTTATTGATTTAACTACATTAATTTTATATTTTTTTAATCTATATGAGAGTCAATGTATGTTTATGTTTATTAGACGGAGAGATTATTTAATAAGAAATTAATTCATATATCTTTTTTACATAATCTAGCAAATGAAATTTGTTGCTTAATTATATAATAATTTAACAATAAAGCTTCTTATATCAATTTGATCCGGATCAATAGCGTAATTCAGATATTTATATTATTTATGCTGAGTTTGGGAAGAGAGGAAAGAGTGGGGAATAGAAAAGTGGTTAGGAAAAAGAAGAGTGGAGAAATAGTTGATGGGGAATGAAAAGGGTTTCTCTTGGGCTCACCAAAAAATATTTTCCTCATTTTTTTTAGCGAAAGATAGGGAAAGAGTTTTTTAATTGTATTTATAAATAAAATTACATTTTAACTTTATTTTCGTATTGCAACTAAAAAAAAAGAGGGCATAATAATATTTTTAATTTTTTTCCTTATCTTTTCACCATTCACCTTTCATCACATTTGCAAATAATTTAGGAAAAAAAATTTCCCACCTTTCTTTCCCCCTATTTCTTTTCCCATCCAAATTTTTTTCCAAATATAGTATTAATGAAGGGCAATATTATCTTTTTAATGATTTAATAAAGAGGAGTGCTAAATACATTATCTATATTATATTCTTTTTGCCTTCTCTATATTATTAAGACATGTGAATACATGAAATTATCTTTAAAGTTAATTAATATAATAATAATACAATTGAAATTTACCAGATATCTTAATTTGTATGAAAAATATAAAGAGAATACTATATAGAGAATGTACTTATCACTCATCTTTAATAAAATATATTATCAATAATACTTTTGATGAAAAATTAACGTTTTCATATTTAAAATTTGAATTTTAAGTACCTTTCTTAGTTAATGTATTATTTTTTTTAATTAATAGACTTTGAAACTTAAAAATACCAATAATTACATTAACGCTTGGGAATTTACTATTTATCTATAAAATAAGGGCAAATTCTTTTGGTTCATCGTTACTTTCAAGACTCAATTTTTCTAACATATGCAATACCAATAAAAGTCTTCAAGACTCAAACTAAGACTTGATAGACATATAATATGATGTAACACTATATTTTATTTTAAATTTAATTGAATCAAATTAGTCTAATTGATAAAAATTTGTAACTTAATTAATATATATAAGACATGATGTGACATTATTGGTCATGGTTGAATATTAATTAAAATCAATTGATTAAAATTGAAATTTTAATTGACATATAATATAATATAACTATATACTATTTTAAGTTTAGTTGAATCAAATTAGTCTAATTGACAAAAAATTATGGCTCTATTAACATACAATATGATGTGGTGGTATTGGTAATGATTCAATATTAATTAAAATCCAATTGATAAAAATTGAAATTTTGATTGACACAAAATATGATGTACTATTATATATTATTTTAAGTTTAAAATTAGTGTAACTGATAAAAAATTATGACTCGATTAATATAGGACATGACGTGGCATATTGGTCATGGTTCAATATTAATGAAAATTAAATTGATGAAAATTAAGATTTTAATTGACATATAATATGATATAACACTATTTAATTAGATTAAATTAATCTAATTGATGAAAAATGGTGGCTCAATAAACATAGGACGTGATGTACCACTATTTGCTATGGTCGATATTAATTAAAATTCAATTAATTTAAATATTAAGAAATTAAAATTCAAGCCTTGCAACTTTCTCGATTTTTTTAATTAGATTTAAATGTGAAAAATTCACGATATTATATGGCTTTATATGCAAAAAAATTAAAATTAAGCAAAGTATTAGTGTAAAAGATGAAAATAATATACATATGTTGGGAAAATAAAATAAATTAAATTAAATTAAGGTCACTAGCTAGCGACTTTGGTGCATTGCATATAGAGGCTAGCAATTCTCACGCTAGTCTCACCCCTATAAATTTTTTTAATTTAATAAATTATTTGCAATAATTAATAAATTAATAATAAATATAGTGTTAATTAAAAACAATTAATTAGGCTCAAAACATTTAAGCCCATTACATTTAATTAATTAGTCATATGTTATAAAAATAAGTGAGACTCACTATAACTTAACAATCCATACAATAAATAAATTTTAACTTGTTGTTAACCTAAAATAAGATGTAGTTTATGAAGTGTATCTGTGCAGGGGTGTGTAATTGGTGGGCGAAATAACCGAAAACCAAAATTTGAAAATTTTATAAATTAAACCGAACTGAAATTAATATATAAATCGAACCGAATCTAAAGTTTCATTTGGTTTGGTTTGTCAGTTTTTAGTTGCTAACCTTTTTTCTTTTTTCTTTTAATAAATATGATAATGAAATATTTAATATTTAATATATAAATATAAGTGAAAAATAATTAATACTAATTCATTTTATTCAAAAAACTCAATTTCTTATAATAATGATAATATAGCATTTAAGTCTATTTATTTTCAATATATATATATATATATATATATATATATATATATATATATATATATATATATATATATATATTCTTAAAATAAAAATTAAAATTAAAAAATAATTAATATTAATTCATTTTATTCAAAAAAATTCAATTTCCTATGATAATGATAATAAGTCATAAAAATACAAGTGAAAAATAATTAATACTATTTCATTATATTAAAAAAAAGCTCAATTTCTAATAATAATTATAATAAAGCATTTAAACTTATTTATTTTCCTATATATATATATATATAAGTCCAAAAAAGAATTAATACTAATTTATTTTTTCAAAAAAAAACTCAATTTTCTATAATAATTATAATAGAGCATTTAAATTTATTTATTTCCCACTATATATATATACATACATTAAAAAAATTTCGGTTGGTTTGGTTATAACCATTTTTTTTTTTGTTATAACCGAATCAAACCAAAATTTAATACAATTTCATAAAATGCAAACCAAAAATCGAATCAATATTATAAAAACTGAACTGATCAATTCAGTTTGATTTTTTAGTTTCAGTTCAATTTTGCTCACTCCTATATCTGTATACCAAGGGCGCTATAAAATTAGTCTAAGACTTTTATTGTTATGTATAAACAAAATCACTTTGGCAAAAAAAAAAAAATGTATAGACAAAATCAAAATCAATTAAAAATTTACTGTTGCTAAGAATAAAGCTTTTATTATTTTGTATAGATTTTAATTAATTAAATGGTTTCATACAAACAAAATAAATTTAAAATGAGACTCATAATAATTAAAAAAAATAATATAATTTATATAATAAGTCGCATATTTACTTGCTATAAAAAGTAAAAATACAAATTTATAGATAAACTAGATGCAAAATAGCAATAGCTTAAATTAAGTATTATTATTTGTTAGCTAGTATGATGAATTGTTATTTGTATTATTAAGCACCTGTTTATTAGTCAAAATAAAAATCTTACTCCATAAAATTGGTGAAGCCGTAAAATTAAATAATTATTGCTGTGAAAAACGAAGTAAAATTAAATAATAATTAATATTTTGGTTGGGTTGTAGCATATTCCTTACTTTTTATTTTTTTATTTGTTCAAATTATTATCAGCATGTGGCCTGCCAGTTTTCTTTCTTTTTTTGTCGGCCATGTTTGCCTTTGCAATATTTTATTTGAATTGAATTATCGAATCAAATTGATATGCTTTAATTATTTTAATTTTATTTAGTTTGTATGTTTCATGTACAATTTGAAATATATTTTTTTAAAATTGAATTAAAAATCTAATTTATTTTTCTCTTAAATTAAGTCAAATCTTTTATTTTTTCAAATAAGTAAATCTTATTAAAATGCTCGGTATTCAAGGTGGTACAAATGTTCATTACAACATTCAAAGAGAACCAACTAAAGGATACAAATATAAACTTAGAGTCAAAGATAAACTTACTCAACAAAAGAGTTTTGACTGTAGGCTACAAGCCTAGGGATTACATGCTTTCACATACACATCGAAGAAGGGAGAAAGACACTCAGAAACACAAGGTTGTAGTTGAATCAATTCAAGATATCTTGCGCTACTGGAGTTAAATCTAAGCACACCTCAAATGTATAAATTTAAAACTGACCAAAATCTATATAAAACTACCATCTACAATGAGATCTACATTCACCAGAGAGAAATCAAGATATTTGTCCATAGTAGAGGATTTCAAAAGAAAGTAAAAAACTATAGATACATGAAGCTCTAACTCTGGTTGTAAGGATATCTAGCCACTGAAAATAGAAATAGCGGGAGAATCAGACACCGCTTAGTTCCCTCATGGCATATACGTGGTCAAAATAGAACAGAGACAAAATGAACAAACCATGGAAAAGAAAAAGAAAAAGTTAAAAGAAGAATAAGCTAGCCTAGCTAAGAACTTTAAAATTTTGAACCAAATAAATCAAATCAATTGAATGTATAACAGTACTTTTATGTGTGTATATATATATACTGGTTAGTATTAATTAAATTTACTAAATTAAGTCAAATTTTAGATAAAAAGACTGAACCAACTATATTGCATAGCTTAGTTTGGTTAGTATTAGTTAAATTTTATAATAAGTTCCATTCAATTGTTAAAAGTTAGCCTAACAACAATTCTCTTAAAAAAAAAAAAAAGGAAAAAGAAAAAGTTAGAGAGGAAGAATAAGGTGGCCCAAGAACTTTAAAATTTTGAACCAAATAAATCAAATCAATTGAATGTGTACCAGTGCTTATACATATAGACACACACACCCTTTTCAGAAAAAATAAGGATAAAATAATAATAATAAATGGCTTAAGATTCCTACTGTTCATTTAATATTTTCTTGCTAAATCATGTTACTTTAATTAAATATTGCAAATTAACACTTACAAATTAGAAAATAGCTTCCTCTCATCCCTTTAAAAAAAAAAAAAAAGTGAGAAATAAGAAATTTTAAATTTGAGTATTTTAAATTATAAATAATTATCACTGATTTGAGAAAAATATTAAAAAAAAATTAATTTCTATTATATAATATACTGTGTTCTTATGCATATTTTTCTCATAATATAAAAAAAATAGAAAATGGATTTATAACATATCTCACCAAAATCATATATGGTTATATCTTAATCATATTTTATTTTATTTTTATATTTATTAATTAAATACAGCTTTTCACCAATAAATAAATCAAGGGGATTCATTGTCTAAATAATATTTGGATGATCTTAATGATGTTGTGAGAGCTGATGAGTCACCGTCGCTATGGTCCCATAATTGTTGTTTGTTTTTGTTTTTTTGACTTTTTGTCTCTGGACGGCTCCAAAATGGATATGAGAAGCCCGTTATTGGAGAAATTTCTAGAAAAATGAATTTTTCTGCACCTGTAACTTTAACAGGACCAAAAAAAATATTCATTTCAAAAAATTATTGACTAATTTTTTTTTTACAATATTTCAAGATATTTACTCACTTTAAGAATTAATATAGATATTTATTTATTTTTTATTAATTAAAAAGTTTAGTATTTTTATATATCTTCAAAATTAATAAAAAATAGAAATAAATTTGTATAAATAGAAAAATATGTTAAATTTTTAATATAAATTTTGAAAAATCAACTTTAAAAGTTAGCTTGTTAAGATTGGGGTGTCCATTTTTATATTAATCACTTAATATTTTTGTATGTAATTAATGTGGGATGTTAACATTCCCCTAAGTGACAATAAGGTATTCAAAGTTATCACTTAAAATAATTAGAACTGAATCAACCAGTAAGGTAATTTGGTAAAACGGACCAACTAGTAATTTGCTAATTTGTTAAACTAGACTAACCGATAAAATAATTAGATAATCAGATAAACCGGATCAACTGGCAAAGTAATCAGGTAATCAAGTAAACCGGACTAATCGGTAAAGTAATTAGATAATCAAATAAACCGACAACCTGATAAGGTAATTAAATAGACAGAATCAACCTGCTCTGATACCATGTTAAATTTTTAATATAGATTTAGGAAAACCAACCTTAAAAACTAGCTTATTAAGATTGGGGTGTCTATTTTTATATTAATCACTTAATATTTTTATATATAATCAATGTGAAATATTAATAAAATATAATAAAATTTATGAGTTAATAAATAATTTATATTTTTTAAAATTATACAAGAAAAAAGTGAATACTTTTTTGATATTGGGGTAATAGTATATTTAGAAAAATAAAAAATAAAAAAGCCGATATTAAAGAGAACTTTCACTCCCTAATTCTCCTGCCAATAAATTTCTTTTCTATTTCTTTATTATTGTTATTTTTTACAGTTATTTGGCTGCAATGTGAAACCACGTTGGAAAGAAGGGTTTAAATGTAACCAACCACGATTTAAACATATAGAATTGGTAATAAGCTTTTAATTCATCAGTATTATAATCATCATTATATGTACAGCTGTAAAGCCATAAATTTGATACCAAAAGCAAAATTAATATTAAAATATATAAGGAGCAATGGCTGATCATTTGGCAAAAAACAAAAAAAAAAGCTATAGCTGATCACCTACCGCACCGGCACACATCCACCGGCCATCACGCTTAAAAATCAAGGATTTTTTTTTTTTTTTTTTAGAAAAATAAGAAATTCATGCAAGAATAAAGAAGTCAGTGATTTTTTAAAAAGAAGATTCAACTTGGATTAACAGTTAAATTTAATATTTATAATTCTATAAATAATTAAAAGTAAATTTAATATTCGCCTAACAACGATTAAAAGTGAATTTAATACCTCAACGTTTTTAAAAATATTAAAAGAAGGTGCATTAAAAAAAAAGGATAAAAGAGTAACTTAATTTAATTTTTGAGATAATACTCAATTTGATGCTTGAACTTTTTTAAAATGTTTAATTTAGTGCCTTAAAAAAATTTTCGTTTAGTCACATGTTCTAACTCATATTTTTGTTTTAATTCAGAGTTTGTCCGTTAGCTAGTTTAAACGGAGTTAACTCATTTTAATAAAATGATATGTAGGTTCATTTTATATTTTTTAAATGATAAAAATTATTAAAATTTAAAAATCATATTTTTAAGTAATAAGAAAATGAAAATTGTAAATTTAAAAATTAAAGAAATAAAATGGAACCCAAGAAATACATATTGAACCCAGAAAAAATAAACTTAAAAGTCATTTTGGCTCAATTGGCTGCTGTCTACATTTTCTTCCTTCAACTTAGCTTTCAATTCCTTTATCTGAAAAATCAAAAACAAAACAAGGAAAAAAAAAATTAAAACTCAATTCTTTAAATTAAAGCTAAACAATTATCCAAAAAATAAAATAAAATAAAGCTAAACAATTCTGATAGTATACCAAAGAATTGATACATTTACAATTAAGCATTATAAACAAAAGAAAAACAAAGATAAACCTCAAACAAGGACTTTTTACAAGTCCCACACAAAGAAAATATAAATTAACAATGTTCAATGATGTATATCAAACTTCAAGATCTAAAATCAAACCATTACCAAGTTTTTTATATGAAAAATTCGAAAATCAAACCATAGAATTAATTTCTTATATCAAAAATTTTCACAGTTTTAATTAAATAATTTCATACAAAAATAATTGGCTAAGATTGTGTTGGCGTGAGCTGTACATATCTGATGTAGAAATTTTAGGAGTTGATTTATACCGTATTTGTATATATCCCATAAATTATGGGATTCGTTATTTACTTTCCAAAGTTAGCTTCGTAGGAATAGTTTTTCCAAACCATTGTTTGTGTATAAATATGTACCTTGTATATGCAGAATAATAAATGAGAAAATTATTCTAAGACTAGCTCTGGTTTATCATGGTATCAGAGCGCAGATCCTTGAAATTTTCTTAATCCATATTACAATAGAACTTGCTGTTATAACAGCAAACGATGGCAACACCTACAGATTTGGTGGAACACAATCAACAAGACACTGAAGCTTTCCTTGAAAATTTAACAAGGAGAATGACTCAGGCTTTAACTCAGAACTAGACCCAGACTCCAACAATGACACACGATGCCGCCATTGCACAGATCGGTGTCAAACTTGATGGTACAAACTATGCTTTATGGTCCCAAATTGTCGAGATGTATATCTTAGGCAAAGACAAATTGGGATATATTAATGGTGACATTCCCCAACCAGAACCAGATGATCCTACATTTAGAAAATGGAGGACAGAAAACTCGATTGTAAAAGGGTGGTTGATTAACTCAATGGATCCTTCTCTGATTGGAAACTTCATTTGATTTCTAACTGCGAAACAGGTATGGGAGTCGATTGCTACAACCTATTTCGATGGGAAAGACAAATCTCAGGTATATGACCTAAAGAGACGTGTAACCCGAATGAAACAAAATGGAGAATCAATTGAATCATATTATAATGGGCTCCAAGGCGTGTGGAGGGAAATTGACTTCCGCCGCCCAAATCCGATGGAATGTGCAGGAGACATACAAAAATATAACACTCTTGTTCAAGAAGATCGAGTTTATATCTTCCTTGATGGATTAGACGATAGACTGGACAAAATTCGAAGTGACGTACTCCAATTATAGCCTTTTCCAACCATTGAACAAGCCTATGCTTATGTTCGAAGGGAAGATACTAGGCAAAGTGTCATGCTTGCAAACCATGGAGATTTGACTGCTGCTGCCATGTTGTCTAAAGGAACAAAAAATGGACCACAGTTACATCTGACCTCTCAAGCTATAAAATCTGGAACTTTTGTACCAAGTGGTGGAAAATCTAGTCCCTCAACAAAGACTAAGGGACAAATGGAGGGTGGAGGGAATGGCTGTTCACACTGTGGAAACCTAAAACATACTCTTGATACATGCTTCAAGTTACATGGCTATCCAGAATGGTGGAATGAACTCAAGGCTAGGAAACAAAAGGAAAATAATGGTGGCACAGCACGAGTAGCAATGGCATGTGCAGAACCCCAATTATCCTTTGCTCCATTTGTGGAGTCCAAAGCTGAATCTACCAATCATATCAATGATCCAGGTAACAGCTGTTGTCATAACAGCAATGCCTTATTTGCTTCTAATGAACAGGAAAAGGAAGATTGGATAGTGGATTCCAGTGCAACGGACCATATGACATTTTGTTCGAATGACTTTGTTAGCCACACAAAACCAAGACGAACTAATATTTCTAATGCTAATGGAGTCACATATCCAGTTATATGGGCTGGAACAGTGCAATTATCACCTTCGATATCTTTGACAAATACTCTTTTAGTACCTTCTCTTTCAAATAAATTGATGTCGGTAGGCCAAATCACTGAAGAGCTGAATTGTGTAGCACTAATGTATCCACATTTTTGTCTCTTTCAGGATATTCTCACGAAGGAGATCATTGGGCGTGGTACTAAGAGGGAGGGGTTATACTACATGGATGATTTCAATATTGGTAAAGTCAACAACGTGAACCATTCATCAAGTACAAAGGAGAAACAGATATGGTTATGGCACTACCGTCTGGGGCATCCATCATTTGGTTATATGCAGCATTTATTTCCGTAATTATTCTCTAATCTCAAGTATTCAGAGTTTAAATGTGAAACTTGCATTTTTGCTAAGAATCATCGTGTACCTTTTCCTATTAGTCTAAATAAAAGTGATATTCCTTTTGCTTTGATTCATTCGGATGTTTGGGGGCCCTCTCCCATCAATACTATCTCTGGTGAACGTTGGTTTGTCACTTTTGTAGATGACTGTACACGAATGACATGGTTATATTTATTAAAACGCAAAGATAAGGTATTTAGTGTGTTTCGTGCATTTCATACTATGATTCAAACACAGTTCTCTGCTAAGATTCAGATTCTTCGATCCAATAATGGGGGAGAATATGCTAGTAGAGATTTTTCGGATTACTTTCATAAATGTGGTCTCCTCCATGAATTCTCTTGCAGTCACACTCCTCAACAAAATGGCGTGGCCGAACGGAAAAATAGACACATTTTGGAAACTGCCCGTGCTTTGTTAATTGGAGCGAAAGTACCTCATCACTATTGGACAGATGTTGTTGTTACTGCAGTCTACTTGCTAAATCGTATGCCTTCTAAAGTTTTAGAGTTCAAAACTCCGCTACAGGCATTGTCAGAACATGTTCCTCTACCATTTGTCCTACTTCTTCCTCCGCGTATCTTTGGATGTATTGCATTTGTTCATCTCCATAAAAATCAATGAACAAAACTCGACCCTTGTGCTATTCGGTGTATTTTTCTGGGGTATGGTGCAAATCAGAAAGGTTATCATTGTTATAACCCTACCACTAAGCGTACATATGTCACAATGGATGTCACATTCCTAGAATAAGAAAATTTTTACTCCCCATCAGTATCAACTTCTCCTCTTCAGGGGGAGACAAGGAATGAAGAGCAGAAGTGGTGTGATTGTGACTATAGTGAGAAAAATATTTTTCAAAGCATAGAAGATGTTGAGTTACCAAATATAGATAGTGGAGCAGATGTTGTAGTGGATGTCGTGCCAATGAGAGACAGTGCAACAGATATTGCAACAAATGTCGGAACAATAGCACCAGAGAACAATATTGTAAGAGAAGAAGGTACGTCAATAACTAGAGAAGATCTTACAAGTAGCACACCAAGTAATGAAACCCCTCTACTCCATGTACCTGTCTATGACGATCCTTCTGTTGAGAATATTCATGAGGTAACTCCCCTTGCTCCATCTTCTAGCCATAATTTGGATACTCCTATTGGTTATCACTTACCATTCAGGTACAATAGAGGGAAGCCCCCAGCTCGGTACTCACCGGATTTCGAAGGAAAAAAATCAAAGTATCCAGTCTTTAATCATGTAACCAGTCAAAGACTGACTAAACCTCTCAAAAACTTCGGTGATAAGTTGTCCTCTTGCCATATTCCACCTGGAATTCATGAAGCTTTAACTAATCCAAAATGGTCTCAAGCAATTGAGGAAGAGATGAAAGCCTTGGAAAAGAACAAAACATGGAGCCTTATTTCGCTGCCAAAAGGAAAGAAAACAGTTGGGTGTAAATGGGTTTTCTCCATTAAACATAAGGCAGATGGGTCTATTGAACGCTACAAGGCGAGACTAGTAGCTAAGGGTTATACACAGACTTATGGAGTGGACTATCATGAGACATTCTCTCCAGTGGCAAAATTAAATACTGTCAGAGTATTGCTATCCTTAGCAGCAAATTTAGACTGGCCTCTACACCAATTCGATGTGAAGAATGCTTTCCTTCATGGAGATCTTAAGGAGGAAGTATATATGGATATTCCACCAGGCTATGTCTCAACACCTAAAACTGGCATTGTGTGCAAGCTACAAAGAGCTTTGTATGGGTTAAAACAGTCACCGCGTGCTTGGTTTGGCCGTTTTAGTATGGCTATGAGAAAGTATGGTTTTCAACAAAGCAACTCAGATCACACTCTTTTCCTAAAATGACAGCAAGGGAAGATAACAACCTTGATAATTTATGTGGATGACATGATAATTACAGGAGATGATATTGAAGAAATCCAAAAGCTGGAAGAACTATTGGCTGCTGAATTTGAGATGAAAAACTTGGGAGGACTCAAATACTTCTTAGGGATCAAGGTGGCTAGATCAAAACAAGGCATCTTTCTTTCACAAAGAAAGTATGTTCTAGACTTGCTGACCGAGGTTGGGATGCTTGACTGTAAGCCAGCGGACACCCCAATGGTTCAGAATCAGAAATTTGGGGAATATTCAGATCAAGCACCAATCAATAAGGAAAGGTATCAACGACTGGTGGGTAAATTAATATATCTATCCCATACTCGTCCAGACATTTCATATGCAGTCAGTATAGTTAGTCAATTCATGCATAGTCCTAGTAAAGATCATATGGACACTGTAATTCGAATACTCCGTTACTTGAAATCAGCTCCTGGAAGAGGACTCATGTTTTCGAAGAATGGGCACTTACATGTTGAAGGCTACACAGATGCTGATTGGGCAGGAAGTGTATCAGATAGAAAATCTACTTCTGGATACTTTACTTTTGTTGGTGGTAACTTAGTCACTTGGAGAAGCAAGAAACAAAAAGTAGTTACCTTATCAAGTGCTGAGGCTAAGTTTCGTGGAATGGCAAAGGGTCTGTGTGAACTTCTATGGCTTAAAAGTCTATTATCAGAAATTGGTTTTGCTCCTAGCTCAAAAATGAATCTATATTGTGATAATAAGGCTGCCATTGAAATTTCTCATAACCCAGTCCAACATGACCGCACCAAGCATATCAAGGTAGATTGACATTTCATAAAACAAAATCTTGAAGAAGGAGTGATCCAGTTCCCATTTGTCCGATCAGAAGATCAGCTTGCTGATATGCTTACAAAGGCAGTCTCCAGCAAAAATCACAGCTCACTTGTCAAGTTGGGCATTGAAGATATCTTTGCACCAACTTGAGGGGGAGTGTTGACGTGAGCTGTACATATCTAATGTAGAAATTTTAGGAGTTGATTTATACCGTATTTGTATATATCCCATAAATTATGGGATTCGTTATTTACCTTCCAAAGTTAGCTTCGTAGGAATAGTTTTCCCAAACCATTGATTGTGTATAAATATGTACCTTGTATATGCAGAATAATAAATGAGAAAATTATTCTAAGACTGGCTCTATTTTATCAGATTGCATGGACAATTATAATAGAAAAATACAAACAAATCTAACCAACATCATAATAAAAAAGTTGAACAGTTCAAAATTACTGTAATCAAGTTTTAGAGCTTTATAATTGGCCTTAAGAACTTCATAATCTCTCTTCAATTGTTTATTTTTCCAACGGGCTTGGCGATATTGGAATAATTCCATATAAAATTAATCGGCTACAATTGTATAAACAACTATAAATAAAAAGAAAAAAAAATACTAAAACAAATTAATGAATATCATAATCAAGAAGGTTGATAGTATACCCATTCAAGATTACTGTAATCATGTTTTAGAGATATATAACTAGCCTTAAGAACTTCGTAATCTCTCTTCAATTGCTTATTTTTTCAATGGGCTCGGTGATTTTGGAATAATTCCATACAAAATTAATCGGCTATGATTGTATAGATAACTATAATAATTTTGTAACTAAGTTTTAGAGCTTCATAATTGGCCTTAAGAACTTTATAATCTCTGTCCAGTTGCTTATTTTTCCAATTGGCTCAGCGATTTTGGAATAATTTCATACAAAATTAATCCGCTACGATTTTATAAACAACTATAATAAAAAAAAAAATACTAAAACAAATCTAATGAATATCATTATCAAAAAAGCTGACAGTATATCCGTTCAAAATTACTATAATCAAGTTTTAGAGCTTCATAGTTGGTCTTAAGAACATAATCTATTTCCAATTGCTTATTTTTCAATGGGCTCGGCGATTTTGGAATCCAATGGCAACTTGCTTGGTTGGAGGCCTAACTCTTTTGCTAATCTCACCTTTCTCGCTGGTTCTAACTCGTTTTCAACTTCAAAATTCTTCCCAGTGCTTTAACTTGATCCAAAGATAACCTTCTTGATCTAGGTACTGAAAATATCAAAATTCACATCTCTATTTTTCACTTTGGCAAACCTTAAAGGAATCCTTGCATTCATTCGATCCTCCTTTTTTCTCTATCCTGCCATATCAATTTGATTTCAAATCATCGACAAGGAGATGAGGGATTGAAATCAAAATCAAAAGAAAAAGATGATCGAGGTGAAGTTGATGAGTAGTGTTTGGATTCTTGATTAAAATAAGATTTTCATAACTCTAATATAAGTTCCATCTAATTTGTTTTTGGATGAAACTCACCCTCTTTGAATAAAGATGAAATTTAGATCTGTTATGGTTTTCATCTTTTTTTAATTTTTAATTTTACAAATTTAATATTTTTTATTATTAAAAATATATATTTTTTATTTTCATATTTTTTATTATTTAAAAATATAATTTTTTTCAATTTTAATAATTTTTGTTATTTAAAAATATACAATAAATCCCACAAATTTCTTTACTAAAATGATCTAACTCCGTTTAGACTTATTACCACAATTGAGACAAAAATATGAGTTAAAGCCCTTAATTAAACGATTTTTTTTTTTTAAGATACCAAATTAAACATTTTAAAAAAAATTCGGCATCAAATTGAGTATTATCCATTTGGGAAAAAAAAATAAAAAAAAATTGAGTATTATCTCTTTAATTTTTAATGGGGGCATTTCTGTAAAGGACATGGTCGAAGGGTCATCCTCGCCCAATAAATGCCTGCCAAAGACTCGGCTTCTAAAGAACAATTCACAATCAAAACGCCATTTTGCTTTCTTTCTTTTGTTTCTTTCAATTTTCATCACATCTTCACGGCCAAGCCCCGATAGGCAAATATCATGGCAACCATCAAAGTCCATGGAAGCTCTATGTCAACAGCTACACAGAGAGTTCTCGCTACCCTTTACGAGAAAGAATTGGATTTTGAGTTTGTTAATATCGATATGGGAACAGGCGAGCACAAGAAGGAGCCTTTCATTTCTCTAAATGTAAGTCCTGAAAAAAGAAAATCTAATTCAAGTAAATTAATTCTTTCTTAATCCTTTATCTCATATAACATAAAATCTTTGTCTATATTTGCAGCCATTTGGTCAAGTCCCAGCTTTAGAACAAGGAGATCTCAAGCTTTTTGGTATGTATACATATTTTCTTTAAATTTCTTTTAAGTTTCCATGGTTAATTAGTGTTTTTGACAGTAATTTTGAACCTATTAATTGGTTAATTATGCAGAATCAAGGGCAATAACCCAACACATAACACATGACAATCCAGACAAGGGAACCCAGCTTTTATGCCCAGGGAAGAAGATGGCAATAATATTAGTGTGGATGGAAGTGGAGGCTCAACAATTTGAGCCAGCAGCTTCAAAGCTTAACTGGGAAGTGTTTTTCAAGCCAATATTTGGGCTGACCACAGATGCAGCAGCAGTAGAGGAAAACGAAGCTAAACTAGCTAAAGTCCTTGACATTTATGAGAAAAGATTGTCTCAATCTAAGTACTTGGCATGCGATTGCTTCACCTTAGCAGATCTGCACCACTTACCTAACTTACAGGTGCTATCGTTGACACCGAGCAAGAAATTGATTGAGGCACGGCCCCATGTTAGCGCATGGGTAGCTGATATCACTGCAAGACCAGCTTGGGCTAAGGTTCTTGCTATGCAACAGAAGTGAGAGGGGACTAATTAATAGAGTATATGGTCATTTCTATTGAATAATAGACTGTTGTGTCCTGTTTCTTTTTTGTTTTCTCGTGTGTTTTTCAAATCGATCTTCTATGCGAAGATTGATTCTCTTCGTCTTTCCTTTCAAATAATGTTTGTACTGTTTTCTGTATTAGCTATGGGATTTGTCTTCAATAGGTTTTTTTTTTTATTTTTTGAACCACTGTCTTCAAAAGTTAAATAGAAGGGTTTGGACTAGTTGAATAGTTTTGATAAATTCTAGCATTTTTATTTTACCTTTTCCACTTGAATCCATATCATGAGATGTACGGTATAATCTTGATGGAAACAAGAAAAATCAATATAGCCAATACCCATGAATTTTCAGATTAATGATGAATTGAGTAAAATTAATCTTTTCCACATGGAATTTTATATTATAGTAAAATTACTATAAATTAATATTTGATAAATTAATAATTTTTTAAAATAATAATTTTTTTCGGTCTTGATTAGGGTCAATTTAAAAAATAAATAATTTTAATAAATTAATAAGATAATAATTTTTTACAATAATCTTATATAAATATATTATTTTATTTTATCTATAAATTAATAATTTTTTAAATATGTCTAATATATATATATATATATATATATATATATATATATATATATATATATATAATTTCTCTTATATTCACACAATATTTTTCATATTCGATAGGTCACGGTTGATTTATTGACACCTTTTAGATGAGAAGTCATTTTTGATATGATTTGAAAAATTATTGTATGGTTGTTTGTATAGTAATTCATTAATTATGATACCTTAAATGTTATAAAATAAAATGCAATAAACATTCAAATTCAATTAACCTATATAATATCTAAATATTATAAAATAAAATACAATGAACATTCAAATTCAATTAACTTATATAATACAAAATTTATTTCATTATGTAAATATATAATGAACTTTATTCATTGTATATGCATAAAAGTGATGTATTGTGATTTTAGCAATATTAATTGTATATTTTTTTGACAATGTTCATTGATTTAAGATATAAAACTTTTATATACATTAATGATTTTAAATTTATTTTTGCTAAATTTAAAATCACTTTATGAATTAATAAATTATTAATTTATCGATTAATTAATACTTTTTCTATTTTGAAAAAAGTGGCCATTAAGAAAATAAGTTTTGTTCATAAATAGTAGAAAATAAGTTTTGTTCATAAATAAGTAGCTGTTTAGCAACTCAATAAAAAAATATATAGTAAAATGGCTAATTTACCCTTTTATTTTTTAAGTATGAGAGATGTTTCACAAATTTATACTGCAATTAATAGGAGTCTTTTTGACAATTTATGATAAAGTTATTATTATTTTAAAAATTGTGATTTTTAGTTATTAGCCACTTTTTTCAAAATGGAGAGAGTATCTCTCTAAATCCATAATTTCGTGATCTCAACATTATTAATTTATAGAGATTTTACTATATTATGAATAAGATTTTGGAATAAAGATTCACAAGTGAACTCAATTCTTCTAGAATTGATACTCATAACAAGAGCCTTATCCATGCAGTAGGTGTATAAAGCTAATAATACAGTGAGCCTAACAGCCTGTTTGGAAAATGAAAATGAAGCGTAAGTAATCGAAGAGTATCTTGTATTCTTATTTGAAAAGAATCAAATAAATTTTTTAGAGGTATAAGAAATGAAAAGAGAGGGTAAGTCCTACCTTTCTCTACATTTCAAATATCAAATTTTGCTATACCTCAGTTTGGAGAATAGAGAGAAATAGTTGAATATTAATTATATTTATGTCCCATAATTAATTTCTTTACTAATCATTATTTTCAGTTTTAAATATATTAGCAATATATAAATATATGAATTATTTAGAATATATGTAAGTACATGCATATAAATGTTTTTGACATGCTAAATATATAAAATAATGTTACTATTTTTTAAGTATATATATTTATTTTATATTATTTTTAAGTTATAAGATTATTTTGATACTAAATTTATTCATATTTTATGCTTATACAAAAAAAAAATGTAATATATAAAAATATGAATTATTTAAATTATATAAGTGTGAATGAATATTACTAAAATTTTTAACATGTTAAATATATAAAATAATGCTATTCTTTTATTTTAAATATATTAAGTTATAAAGTTATTTTTGTAATTTTAAAACTTATTCTTTCATTAATCACTCTTCTTCCTTCCTTCCTTTCCCAAATAAAAATAAGATTATCACATACACATACACTTCCCTTTCTTTTCTCTTTCTATTTCCATGCTTACCCTTCCTTGCCCTTCTTATAGATACCCTTCCCTACACCCCATTTAGGCGCATAAGCTTTCCCATCGCAGTTAGACTGCTTTTGTGTATTCAATAAATGAGCAAACCATAATTTGAGAAAAGATTAGATTTTTTTAATTTTTCCCAAACATTATTTACCAAATGTCTTGAAAAAAAAGGAGATCAAAAAGCAATTTTGAAAATTAGTTTCAATAAAATGTGTTGCCAATGGATCCTGATTTGAGCTCTAGAAACTTCCCCAGAGAAGGAAGTTTCGTACTTCTGGCATATGCCATTGGCACTTTCCACAATAAAATATAGTTGACCAAAAATTACAGTCTACTGGTTCCACCAAAAAAAAAAAAAAAAAAAGATGGTGGTAGTTCAAATGCACAAAGTCAAGAAAATAACCCACTTTACATTTTGGGTGCCTCTTAAATGAATTGGAAAATAAGGTATGAACGCTCTCTATGACTATGACAAAAGGTGTCTATATTAGAGACAGAAGATCTTAAAGATCTTTCCAAGTCTTTGCTTTCCATAATTTACCTAAGGAGACTTGGGGCTATGACATAAGAGCATACGTAACATTTCCTGCTGTTGAACTGGGAGGCTGTTATCCATTGGCCGGAGTTTTTTTATCTGCAGACATACATCAGAAAGAAATGTTAGCGAGTTAAATCTTGGAGTCATCAAGTCTACCAAGTTATGACACAGAGCTGTGATAGTTCTATTGAAGCACTGGGGGGGAGCGGCGCGGCGGCGGGAGGGGAGAGAGGGAGCTGTGATAATCACATGAGAGCAATATAATAGCTAGTCAAGTTGAACTGCTTCACAGCAGGATTTTTGCTTCTCTTTATAACAAAAAGTTAAGTTTTAGGGAGTACGAGAACCTGAGAACAACTTTTTTTTTTTCAATCAATTTAAGTGCTGGAAGAAAAAGGTCTAATTTCTCAAAACTTCTTACCGTGCCTGTTTTATATATTGCTAACTCGTATTAATACCACTGAGAACCAACTATTATAGGTGATATGCAAGAATAGCTCTGTTCTTCTTTTCACCATGACTAAAAGATGTACTGAATGAACTTGCCTCTCGAGTCTAATTATGAATTTTACTCTCATAATTTATCTCAATGTCTTTGACAGGATAATGCAGCCATGTGGTAATCTTCCAGGTCCTGAATACGGAAACCTGGAGCTCTAAGATAAAGTTACTATGCTAACTTATGGACTCATTATTAAGTTTAAGACTAAACACGAATGTCATTAGTGTTTATAATATATTTTGAATGTCATTAGTGTTTATAATATATGTTGAACCTTTTTGCGTGCAGAATCAAGAGCAATCACATGATGTGCTGTCTACTATGATAACAACAGAACCCAACTGACGTGCCTGGACCAGCAAATGGTAATATTATTCCAGTAAATGGAGATGGAGGCTCAACAATTTGAACCAATAACTTCAAGGCTGACTTGCAGACTTGTTTCGAGTCAATGTTGTGCTGCGAATGACCATCAAAGGGGATATGGTCAAGGCCAAATACAAAGTAAAGCTAGCCAAGGATATGCATGATTGAGTCAATCAATACATCTTGATAGATCTGCATCATCTCCATAAATACAATGCTTGATGGGCACAATCCAAGAAATTGTTTGATTCAAACACCACCATGTTAGTGCATAGGTGGCTGATATTACCACAGGGCCAGATTGGTCCAAGGTCCTTGTCCCAAACAACAAACAATAATGACAGCAGCTCTTAGCTGCACAGACATGGTGGTTATGTCTTTAATAATATTTTGCTTGTGTTTTGACTTTAATCATCAGGATGAGGAGTTGATCTGTTTGTCCATCTGTCTCTCTCAAACTTGCATTGTTTTTGTTTTCACGTTTTTGTCCTTGGTCTTTATGCTTTCATCCCCAACCGTTTTGTATAAGATTGATTTTTTTTTTAAATTAAGCTTTTTTTCCTTTTTTCCTTTTTTTAATTTGTTACTGCCATTAACGTGCATTTATTGTCTACTATATTCACAACTATCTTCTTCTTCTTCTTTTGAGTAGAGGAAGGGTGAACTTAAATGTAGATCTATTCCCCAACCAGCACGAGAGCTAAGCCTCAAACTCTCTTCAGCTTCGAGATAACCAATGCGAATATTTACTGAAATAAGCAACGTGAATCTTACGGTTCCAACTGTTCACTGTACAATGCATGCCTTCAAATTCTAATTCCAAAAGCATTATCCTTGGAAGCACAATCTATCCTCTACTCTAATTATCAGCATTTAACAAATAAATAGACACAATAGGAAACATGAAAAACGATTCCCAACAAGCCTAAATTGAGAGAAGCATCAAAGAATTTAAAAATCATGAAGGAAATCATGGAAAATAATTTACCTGTGATAAACTAAGGATGCTGATATCTAGTAGGATGTCGAAACAGGCTGCTAGGCTTGAGGTACATATCAATAGAATCTTTCGAGAAGTTGTAGGGCCAGATATGTAGTGTTAGATAATAAGATCAGTCCCTCAATGCAATATTCATCTGATATCAACAATGCATTGCCAGAGTATCCAAAACTAACAGATTCGATCAGTTGTGCAATTCCAAGAGCAATCACGATCACACTTGATATACCTATTAAACAATAGAAATATCCTTACCCAACAAAAGGGATTACTTCTTCTGATCATTCAAACACAATGGAACATATTGCCCTAATTACGGTTTGGATTCTATATAGCTAAAGCCCATGTCCTTCTTAAATCCCTTCTCCTTCATTAATTCCCTTACTTTTGCAGCATCAGCCCATCTTTCCATCTCTGAATACAAGTTAGACAGAACTACATAATAAACACTATTCTCTGGTTCCAATTCCACAAGCTTCCTAGCCACAAATTCACTTAATTCAAAGTTTCTATGAACCCTACACCCAGCCAGCAATGATCCCCACATAGACTTTGTAGGCTCAAAAGGCATTTCTCTGATAAATTTGAAACCCTTATCAAAATGCCCAGCCCGTGCAAAGAGGTCAACCATACACGCAAAATGTTTGGCATTAGGTGGAAATCCATATTTTCCATTAATCAATGAACTAAAGATCTGTTGGCCCATATCAACCAACCCTGAGTGGCTGCAAGCAGTAAGCACATTCACCAAAGTGACCTCATCTGGGTCTAATCCTTCCTGCTCTATCCTATTAAATAACAGAACAGCCTCCTGCCCACATTTAGCAAATGCTAGTCCATTAATAACCGCATTCCAAGTTAAAATGTTCTTCTCTTTCATGCTTCTGAACACATTCAAACCCTCATAAGTTCTGCCGCACTTCATATACATATCAATCAACGAAGTCCCTAAAATCACATCTAATTCCCACCCATTCCTCCTTATGAAATCATGTATCCAAAAACCCATTTCAGTGGCTCCAAAACTCCCACAGGCGCCCAACACATTCACCATAGTAACACGATTAGGCACTACACCTGCATATTGCATCTGCTCAAAAGCAATCAACGCATCATCATAGTTCCCAGAATCCCTATACCCCATAATCAAAACAGTCCACGAAACAACATCTCTATCAGGCATTTCATCAAACAGTTTCCGACAAAGGCCCATATGACCACATGAAGCATAAACATTTAACAAAGAGTTTTGGACATAAATATCACATAGAAAACCTAATTTCACAACATGGGTATGCACGCATTGGCCTTGCTTTAAATCCTTGAAGTCAGAAAAAGACTTAAGAAGGAAAGGAAAGGTGTAGTTATTGGGAAGAATAGAGTTCTTGTGCATATGGGTGTAAATTGAATAAGGAATATGAGGGGCATGAGAGTGGGAGAAGGCTTTTATAAGAGTATTGCAAGTGAAAACATGGGGTTTAGGGAGGTGGGTGAAGTAGAGAGGGAGACATGAGTGCAGGAGGGATAGGTTCAGGTATTGGCAGGCAGTGATGAAATGGTGGGCAATAGTGGTATCAAAGTGGAGTTTATGGAGGATTATTTGGGCTTGTATTTGGTGTATGTGACTCAGAGAAATGCAATTGCCTAGAAAATGAATGATTTTGTTTGCTGTGGCGTTGAACTGAGAGTAAGGCATCATTACTGCAAGCGAGTTCAAAAAGATTTAAAGCATAAGCTATGACAAACCATCGCCGTCTCGCCATAACTTGTTTGCTTGCTTTTAAATTGATAAAGTTCTTGTAATACTTTTTATACATGTCAAACTTTTTATAATAAAAAATTATTTTAAAAATTAAAGTTATAAAGAACTCTTTATCTTTAAAAATTAAAAAAAAATTAATTTAACTCTTTACATCTAAAGAGTCAAATATTATTTTTTATACTGATTTTAATTAATGCCATATAAATTTTTAAACATTTTATTTAAGATAATTTTAATACATTTTTTCTATTGAATAAATTTAAAAAATGAATAATTAAAATAATTAATATTTATGGGATAAAATAAAATAAAGAGCAAATATAGAAGGTCTATTGGATATAAATAAAATTTTATACTCTTTATTAACTAGATGCTCTCTATTAAATAAAATATGCTTTTTGAAATAAATTTTCCTGACACCCGTTAGTTAGCAAAAAAATAAAATAAAATAAAATTTGGGTAAAACATTAACACTTTGTTTGGGAGATGAAAAAGTAGAGAGAATAGAAAAAAGGGGAAGAGAAAGTAGTGAAGAAAATTATTTTTTCCTTGTTAGGGAAAACATGAAGAGTGATAGGGGAAGGAAAATAATTGTTATTTTCCCCTCTATCCTATAAAAATTGTGTCTTTCTAATTTGGGGAGAAAGTTTAAGAGAAAAGGGGGATTTTATAGCTAAATTATAATTTTACCCTTATTATGTGTGTGTAACAAAATTAATTGAAGAATAAATATGTAATTT
Source organism: Reutealis trisperma (assembly GCA_947687605.1). Lineage (NCBI taxonomy): Eukaryota > Viridiplantae > Streptophyta > Magnoliopsida > Malpighiales > Euphorbiaceae > Reutealis > Reutealis trisperma. Next base: position 7,722,584 of record CANTUT010000033.1, on the reverse strand, counting down.
CATTAATTATAATTTTCTTTCCGCCCTACTTTCTACTCTTTTTCAAACAAATGAATATAACCTTAATGTTTCTATCCCTTCTTTATTTTTTGCTCTTCCAAACAAGCAAAAATAAAAATAACTCTTTTCTTTTCTCTTTATTTTTCTTATAATTTTTCACCTAATTTTTTTCTTCCCTAGATTTTATTCCCAAACGGAGTGTAAATTACTGTAGGAGGGTACTTTGATAGCGCTACACCAAATGCGTAATCAACATTACGTTTTGAAATAATTTAATATTATAAAATATTATGCTCAACATAATGCTTTTGCATACTCATACTAGACTCTACTTTTTTAATAAAATAGTATCACGTACATATATATATATATATATATATGTATATAGGAAAAATTTTTATAAATTAAAATTTGATAAATTAATAATTTCTATTAAATAATAATTTTTTTAATATTAACTTACGTTAATGAGTTAAATAAATAATTTTGATAAAATAATAAGATAACAACTTTTTTGAAACTTACATAATTCATTAGTCCCATTTATATTATAAATTAATAATTTACTAAAATTACATATTATATTTTACTAAAATATGAATTTATTATTATTTTCCTAAGTATCAATTATATTAAAAATATTAATATAATTAAATTATACTTACAAATCAAGTAAATAGGATTGGTTTATATTTCTTTAACTTTTATTCTCCTTTTATTAATAGAATATTTATTTTTTATAAAATAAAATAAATTTTTAGTTGATTAAGTAAGAGTTACTTTAAATTATAAATACGCTTGATAAATTAATAAATAATTAATTTATTAATTAATTAATATCTCTTTAAATTAATAGAATTTCTATAGTCACAAGGTTATTAATGTATTGAGATTTTACTATATAGAAATATTTGGTTAATGCATTACAAATAATTGATGAATGATAATTGATAATTATTTATCAAATAGTTTTTGTTTGATAAGTATTTTATTCATTTTTATTGAAAAACTTATAACGAGTCATTCATATTTAATACACATTTATAAATTATTAGTTATTTATACATATGCACTACATATAATTATTATGAATTTCCAATGTGTAATTGTACATGATCAAATATTAAGTATTTTATAAAATAAAAATATTTTAATTAATAATCAAATAAAAATTTAATAAATTTTATGAAAATTAAAATCAACTCAATAAAAAAATTCATATAGTTATTATTTATATTCAATCAATAAAATAAACTACAAATAATAAGCCATGAAAATATTAATTTAATAATTTACAATCAAAATATTAATTTATTAATTCAAACTTATATAAAATATATTTCCATGTAAAATTTAAAATCTCATATTATAAAATATAAATTATGAATATTTTAATTACTTCTTAATATTTTCAAGTTTATATACGATTTATAATATAACATTTTGTTTAAAAAGAAAAAGGTAAAGTTCACCAAAAAAAAAAAATTAAGACTTGTGTTTAAGAAAAAAAAGGCAAAATTTCAATAAAATATAAATTTGCATCTCTCTTACTCTTATTATTGACCTTACCATTAATTTCAACTTATTAAAGATAATAACTATGTTAATAATTAAAAATATATATTATCAATTAATACGATACATTAAAAAAATAACATAGAAGAATAAACATGCTTAGTGTTTACCTAAATCGAGTTGCCAATTTAGTCAACTTTTATTTCGATCTTGACAATCAAATTGAAGTGTTCTAATAAGTGTATTGGGTGTTGATTATGTAGGAAAATAACTTAGAAAATACTGCAAATCAAAAAACTTGAAAATCCCTAAGTTATGAAATGGGCTTGTAAGTTGCGCCTACGACTCAAGTACAGTGTCCGCAACAAGCAAGTCACAACCGCAATTTAATTCAAGACAAAATTTTGAATTTCAGTTAAGATATAATGAAGTTCGCGACCAAAATTATGACTGCTATTTAGAACACGATATGCATATCGCAACTACGATCAAATGGTTGGTACTTGTGAACTCTTAATTTTATACTTTTATCATCTAATCGCAGCTTTAGCACTTATTAAATTTAATGCGTTACACGGAGTCATTATGGTGATCCCGCTAACTGATTAGCGGGCGGACCCAAAAAAAAAATTTTTTAGACTTCATTTACATTGTTACCAGATATCTAAATTTTCCAAACTCCATACTAACAACTAATCTCTAAAAAAAAAAATCTTGAAAAATGTGCCAAGTGACACGTGGTGTACCGCACAACAGGCATGCAGCGCGGCGTCAGACCTGTGCCGCACCATACACCTATCTTATGGTGCCGCATAGGCCTGGTGCGGTGTTGCACTAGATTCTGCAAATTTTTGACCCCTTGTGGGCCCATCTTCACAGAAAATGATTTTTTTACCCCCTTTCAGTCTAATTTTCATCCATTTTTAACCTTACCCCTCATGGTCTTTTCACATTTTCATTACCTAAACTACGCTCACCTACTTTTCTTATAAATACCCCCCCATTTCTCATTTCCACACACCTCTTGAATTAGTATTGATAGTTATTTATTAATTTCTCTTCTCTTCTCCCTTCAATCACTCTCTAATTAATTAATTAATATTTTTAATTAATTAATTACCTCACCCTAACTAAGTTAATTAATCTTTTTAATTAACTAAAATTTCCTTTTTTAATCACTCAATTAATTAGTTAATTAATCTTTTTAATTAATTAATTAAATTAATTAATCTTTTTAATTAATTAATTAATCACTTTTTTTAAAGTAAAATTAATCATTTTCTTAAATTCACCTTTTATCCAAATTAATTAATTAATCTTTTTAATTAATTAACCTATCCACCATTTTCATCATATTAATTAGTTAATTAATCCTTTTAATTAATTAATTAATCCTCTAAAGTCAATCATTTTCTTAACCCACCTTTCATCCAAATTAATTAATTAATCCATCCATCATTTTCATCCTATTAATTAGTTAATTAATCATTTTAATTAATTAATTAATCTTCCAATCAATCTAATTATTCGGTCCTGATAAAACGAAATTTCAGTCCGGTAAAACACTTCACCCACTAAAAGTCAAGATATCAGTATTTTCCTCTCAAACCCAAATCAATCCAAACAACTCCTAAATTCCTCCACTTAATTGTGGAACGAATTACGTAGGTTTTAATCCCCATCCAATGGGGTACGTAAGCACATTTGGAATCTAAATCCAATTCTCAAATCCAAATCTCAATCAATCCCTTTTCCTCTTTTTTAATTAATTTGTGGATGTGTTTATTTTCACTATGCATTCATATTATGTCATATTCATGCATTTTCTTTAATATCATAAATGTCATTCATGAAATCCAATTTTCAAATCAAATTAAACTTAACAGCCAAATTTGATTATTTAAAACCAAAAATCTAGTCCCCGAACTTAATCTGGTTCGAGACTAGTGATTTTATCCATAGACAAAAATAAATAAATTGGAGTCAAATTGGATTTTTTCTTAGTTTTCCCATTAAAAAATAAATTAGGGTAGCTACTACCAAAATTATTTTCAAAATTAACTAAATTCGAACTCGAGAGTTTTATCGTTAGTATAAATCTGAATGAGCATCCTGGTTTCCTCCAGAGGACCGGGCTGATACTCGGGTAAGGCCTCATACTACTGCAATATTCATGAGGTAGAGAGCAGTTGCAACAGACATATGAACTGCCTATAATCAAACTCTATGTGTTAGTAGCCATTGGACACATTTGAATATAGTGCCTGCGAAAATCGTGTCTCCACTACCAAAAGGGTATTGTGACTATGATTATTCTTTGACATTGTATTAAATGCAGATTTTTTAACTGTTGAAGAAAGATTTGACTACGCTAAAATGTGACGATTCTTTGGTGGGTGAAAACTACAAATACCTTTTCTAATTGCTTTCATTATTATTCAACACCTTTTAATTGTGGTCAAACTCTTGCAATTTATTTTATTGACCCTTAAACCTTCATTTATTATATCTTTGTGTTAGTCGTTGAGTTTTAAACACTCAAAGGGTTGTGTAAGTTTTAAAACACTTGTTAAGTTGTGAGTGAGTCTACTAAAACTCTTGCATTAGGTTCAAGTATGAGTCATGGAAAAACATTTATAAGGTTTGGTATGAGGCTAAATATTAAGTTGGGAGTGAACTTGTAAAATTTCATAGATAGTAAAAATACCCAATTAATATTAGGGAGTAAACGTAGGGTTGGTTATATTCAGACCATTATAAATCTTTGTATGTTCTCTTTTCTCTATTCCTATTCCTTTATCCTAAAATTTTAATTTCCATCAATTCAATCTCTTCTTAGTGCATATTGAACAACACTAAGTAATAATAAAAATAAAAAGATAGTTGAGTTAGATTTTTTTAATCCTTTATAAACAATAAGAAAGGCAAATCAAAACAATGAAAAAAAAAGTAATTGAATTTTTAGGTTTATATACTTTTCTTAAATAATTTTTTTTAATTAAATTTTATTTTTAGGTTTATATAATTAATTTAATATTTCTTTCTTTTTATAAAATTTAAAGTTTGTTCATATTTTGAATCTCACTGATATTAAATTCTCCTCCTCAATAATAGAAAAAATGTTAGTAAACTGTAAATTATCTTGTGTATAAAAAAACAATAAAAAATTATTAGAATTTAAATAAATTTAATACATTATATATAAATATAAAAATCAACGATTAACATACAAAAATAAAAAAAAAATTGAGCTAAGTTATCTCCATAAAAAATATTAAAATGCACGTAAATTTAATACATCATATATAAATATAAAAAATAAGTTATTAATGTGTAAAAGCAAAGAAAGTTGAACTAAAAACTAATAAAAAATAATATTGAATAATTAATTTTTACAAATAACATATATAAATATAAAATTAAGCCATTAATATGAAAAAATGAAGAAGAATGAATTAAAAACTAGTAAAAAATTTATAAAAAATATATCATGTCTAATATAATTAAGAGATTTATATCATGAAAGGAGTAGGAATATGAGGAAAATAATAGTCTCATAAACATGTATGTAAAGTAAAATTATTTATCATAACCATTATTGAAATATGAATTAGAATATAATTATAGTACAACTTCTATTTGTATTATTTTTTTTTTAACCATACACCATCTTTGATTATGATACAAAAGATAATATATATTAAACCAATCAATTTAAGAATAAGATATATATATTTTTTTGTCTTTTACATTAAAAAAATCTTATTTTTAATAAGCAATTCAAAAGTTTTATACCTCTTAAAATTAAAAAACTTTTATATATAGTAAAGTATGAATTTAAAATGATCAGAAATTTACCCATTGAATTCTTTTTTTCTTTAGCGATTACCTATTGAATATTTGAATTTACTTTTTCAATTTATAAACAAATTATACACGCCAATATTAAAGCATCCATAAATTAGTAAAAATTTTCATTTATAATTTAACGTAAGAATCTAAAAATGGTCAATAATATTGGATTTTTATTTTTTAGAAATTAAAAAAAATTATAAATTTTATTTTTATTTAAATCCCTAGTAGAGTCATCATAAATAAAAATAATACCTAAAAAAAAAAAAGAACCTCTCTCAAGTTAACTAATATAGATTTTTCTTTACATTTAATGTTTATCTTAAGTGGTAAGAGCATTTACTCTTGAAAATAAAAGTTTTTGAATTCAAAAATTCTCATATGTACTAAGTAAGATTTTTTTACACTTATTATGAAGCCCACGGTCCAATTGGCTTCTATTTATATACACACCAAGATCTCTAATAACTTGTTTGATATTCATATTAACATCGAAATTATTTTTTAAAAACCACCATTTTGATTTTTTTTTAAGAAAAAAATATTTCAATAAATGAAAAGATAATATAAATGAAAAGATAGTATACGGTAAAAATATAAGATATTGTATAATTACATAAATTTGTATTAGGTTGTAAATCAACTTGGATTACTAAAATCAAAAAAATATACTAAGATGATGGAGCAATTGATTGAGCTAATAGGCGAGAAAAACGCTTCACTCAGTAATAAATTGCCATTGTTTGACTCTCTAGTCCTTCTATGAATCCAATCTAAATCCAATCGCCAATTATACTTATAAATTTGCATCTTGTAACATCAATCAAGCAACAAAATATCCTCTATCAATGATAAAAAAAATCTAAATCACCATAAAAACACCACATACTAAACTCAAAATCAACTCAAGAAAATAATTATGAGAGTAATAGGTCAAAAACTACCCAAAAATGTATATATGATGATTATTCAAGAAAAAACAGACAAAAAATACACTAAATCTCAAGATCGAGAACAAAATAATCAGAATAAACTAAAAAAATAAATAGATATGAACAAACCAAAATTCTAAAAAAATAAGGACAAAAACTCATATTCAATTTAAAAATGAGTAGATATAGACTTTTGTCGAAAGAAATAAGAAAAAGGAAAAAAGTAGAGGGAGGCCGATTTCTAGCCTAAATGGCTAGAAATGGCCTACAAATTATATATCACGGTGAAAGAACAAAAGAGAACAATGGTAGTAGTAATAATAATAATACTAACAAATAATTTTGCAACTAAAAAATGAGTAGATCTTGACAAACAAAAATTCTAAAAAAATGAGGATAGAAACCAAGATTCATTTCAAAAATGAATAAATCTAGACTTTTATTAAAAGAAATAAGAAAAAGAAGAGGAAATAAGAGGGAGGCCATCTTTGGTCAAAATGGCAATAAATGCCCTCACAACGATATATCACGATGAAAGAATAAGAGAGAGAAAAAAGTTAGGGTTTTCAAAATTATTTGTTATTAATATTATTATTATTACCATTTTGATGTTGTTAGAAAATATAGATATGAACTTTATTTAATTATTTTAAAAATTCTATAATTACAATTTTAGAGTTTGTTTTAATAAATTTTTAATCAATATTTTTAATATAATATATTAATAATGATACTAAAAATTATTTTTTTATGATAATTATCCATTTTGAATTTAGAATTCAGTTTAATTTAGAAGAAAACATTTACATTAAAAATAAATTTAAAATGATTAAATTTTATTATTTAAAGTTAATTCGGCATTAAATGAAAATAGAAATACATATATTTATTTTATTAATTATTTATTTCACTTAAATGAAATTCTTGATTAATTATTTGGCAAAAAAAAAAAAAAAAAATTCTTGATTAATTTTTTACATTTTTGTCTTTAATTCCTCCATCTGGTTGTAACTCAGAAATTAGAAAGTATCCCCCAAAAAGAGAGAAAGGGCGAGCCTAACAGTGGTGCTGTAAAGTGAGAATGAGGATGATAGGATTGACTGGCGGAATAGCTTCGGGGAAGAGTACTGTTTCCAATCTTTTCAAATCCCACGGGATTCCCGTTGTTGACGCCGATCTCGTTGCTCGTGTATGTTCTTCTTCTTCTTTTTATTTTCAATCTTTGAATTCTGAGAGAGACTGTCAATTTCAGTGGATTCAATTGAATTGTTGGATATTCTAAGATGAGACTAGTGCAGGATGTTCTTAAGAAAGATACCGGTGGCTATAAGAAGATTATAGCAGCATTTGGAGAGGATATTTTGCAAGTTAATGGGGAAGTTGATAGGGCAAAGCTGGGCCAGATTGTGTTCTCTGATCCTGCAAAACGCCAACTTCTAAATCGGTAATGATAGTTTCATTGAGTGTTTGATCAAAAACAGAAATTTGTAAGGAATGCAAAATTAATTAATAAACGACTGAGTGATGAATAAAATATTGCTGTTGCATGTCATGTCAAACTGAGATTATTAAATATTTACATATCTTAATTTTTCTGTATCATGTATCATTATGGCTTGTTTATTTCGTCATTTCAGAACTTAGAACTTAGAATCATGCTTTCGAATGGCCTTTTTTTTTGTGAAATTGTAACTGTTTGGTACCAAGGAAGCGTGTGCCTTGTGTAGTTTTCATCAGTTCTCCCTTGTTTATTGTTTGAAATAGGAACAGTTTCAAATTTATTCTGAGTGACATTAGCTAATTCGCTGCTTCCTGGCTTTAGATAAATGATTTAATTTGATTTAATTTATGAAGCAACTCATATACAAATCTGTCTCTGGTTCAATTTAGCAGTCATGTCATAACAAATTGAATTCATGATCACCAAGTGAATTATCTATAAAACCCTGAAGCAATTTCTTTTGAAATGTAATTTCATATGCTGGAAATTCTAATACCTGTGACTTTCTAATTGTCTCAGGTGTATAGTCTCATTATCTAGAATACTATGCTAATAAAGCATTATTGGCTTTGCCTATATAAGCCAAGGTATTCTTGGTAATGCATTGCAGGACTGTTGTCTTGAACTATTGCTATGAAATTGTTTGTTGCACTGCTTTTCAAATTTGGATATTATGTCCTTGCAGGTTATTGGCTCCTTATATATCCTCTGGCATATTTTGTGAAATATTGAAACTATGGTTGAAGGGGTGTAAGGTAATTGTCCTTGATATCCCTTTGTTGTTTGAGGCAAAGATGGATAAGTGGACAAAGCCCATTATTGTTGTATGGATCAATCCTGAAACACAGATTCAGCGACTTATGGCAAGAGACAGATCCAGTGATGAGGACGCCACAAATAGGATAAATGCTCAGATGGCTTTGGATTTAAAACGAACTAAAGCTGACATTGTTATTGATAATACTGGCTCATTAGAGGAGTTGGAAGTACAGTTTCAGAAGGTATTATTCCAGGTTACTAGGCCCTTGACATGGACTGAATTCTGGCTTTCAAGACAGGGAGCCTTCACTGCTCTGATTTCTATTATAATTGGAGTTGTTTTAGGTAAACAAGTTTATGGGACATGATATCAAAAGTTGCAGTGCTTGATACTTCCAAGCATCTCATATATCAAATAGAGATTTTCAGTGTATTGAACCTCAGGCCAATACATGCAACTTTGAATTGTTCTTGGAATGTGATATTCACACAATCAATGCCTTTATGTATTTTTTAATTAGCAACTTAAGACTTGATTTTATAAGAGAATCAAAGGGAAAGGTATTAATAAATTCAAATTTGTAAAGCAAATGCTAGACCTTGGATGCAAGTTTCCTGAGTATGAAAGGAGTTTGATTTCATATTTATTCATAATGATTTAATTTTAATTTCATATTCATTAATAATGATTTAAGTATAAAATTGGAATCTATTTCTGTGGGGATGTGAAGAGTGGTTATTTTGGGGGCTCAAAGATTTCTTTTCTTGGTGAGTTCAGAACTTGTCTAACTGATCTTGCAAGATATTGTGAAGTCTCATGAAGATATGCAAATCCAAATGTCTCTTGGTGTAGGATTTTGCTGGTGAAGCTCAATCTTCTAGTGCTAACAGGATCGGTAAGAAATTCATTGAAAGAATATCTTTCTTGGCCATTTACTTTTGACTGTTTCAGGTCTGATATTGATATGGTCTTATGAGAAATACATTTTTCTGAATCCGGTGGAACATAATGTTTTATAGACTGTTCTATAATTCAATTTTGCATTTTCTACCATTAAATACTTCAGTAGGATATACTTATTCTTGAACATCTAGTAGTTTCTATTGGCTATATTCTGTTATAATTTCCACTGCTGTCATTTTCTGTAAAATTGAAACTCCTGTTCTTTATGTTGTTGAAAACTACAGCCACATCTCCAGATGCTGTTTCAATTGGTCAAGCTGGATTTGAGTTTTTCACATTCAGATGAGTGGTGTTTTCTTTTTCCTTGGCTGTTGAAAGATCCAGTGCATTCCAGTCCAAAGTAAGCCAAATCCATTTCAGTGACGTTGTGTACCGCATTAAGATTCTTATAGACATTAGATTTTGGTAATTTCTTTATTTAGATTTGGATACCCTAATATTTTAATGGTATTATATTTTTATATTGGCTATTATACAATGAACAATTGAACATAAAGCAAGAGCTTTGTGAGTGCCAGGTTCTGTCACAAGTTGCACTAGCTGTACCATGAAGATAATTGGCTTATGCAAAGTGGGAGTTAAGTAGGATTGGCTTTACTATAACACTTATATGCTGCTTTAAAAAATTTTAATCGTCAGTTTTTTGTCCTATATTTACAATTCTATCTACAATGCTAAAAATAATTAGGAAAAGAGGGAGTGCCAATAATGATAAGTACAAAATTCTTCTGGAAGGCAGAGCTAGTTGATAACCAGATGTTGCATTTTAAAAGTCTATTTGTCTTGCACAAGACTAAGTTGGCAAGTATATGATGGCTATAATTTTATATTGTACATGATACATGCTTATCAGTTCATCATTCTTTAATCTATTTAATGTTAGAAGTGGTTTCCTTTTATACTTAACTTTCTAAATTTTGCGCTTAGATGTTGAAAGTAGTTTAAAGGACTTGTTACCGAGTCTGCCTTCTTTGTAGTTTCTTCACAGGTTTGTTTGTGACCATTCATTGCAGTATGCACTTTGCAGGATTGTTCTGTGGTTGTGAATTGTGATCATTATTGCAGTAGGACTGCGATGAAGATTAAGGTAAAAATAAAATAAAATAAAATAAAACAACAATGATAGTGCATATCCTTCTTATTAAACTATCAGATAATGTTTGGTGTGAGGGGATGTTAAAAGATCCGGGGAATCATAAATTTTTTTCCTTCAAAAAATAGGTGCAAAAATGGAATGAACTCAAATTTTATTAAATAAAATATATTCTTTAATCCCATTTGCCAAATGAATATTGAAGTCAAAATCAATTCATCCATAATTTTTTTTTTAAATAACTATTAAGTCTTGAAAAAAAGATTCCCTAAAATCTTTTAACATTTCCTCTTGCCAAATATTAACTTGGCGTCTAATATGAAGCTAATGAGTTCATAGTCCAATGATTGATTATCGAATTGTAGAATGAGAGATCAAGTTGTCATACCCTCACACTCTCATACCCTTCTCTGAAAATAACTCGGTAATTGTAGGATCTTTTTCCCCAAGATAAGCTTGCAAAACTTTTGCTTTACTTTTTCAACATGGGAATTGGAAGTAGATGAAATCTGGGTTATTGTGTGGAAACCTGCTGTTCACTTTTTATTGAAAGTTACAGCTCAAACATATTTTGCTGCTGAAACATTGGTTCCTATTATTCTGAACGTTATACATTGCAATTATTATTACTATTAATATTATTTTTAAATTGCTAAAAGTTGATGCAAATATATGCCTATACTCTAGTAATTTAAAGATCATTTAGAAATTATATCAGTTCTGGCATTCTTAGACGTCATGTGCATGATTGAAAAAATGTCCTTTTTTTAATTACTATCTAGCTTTACTGGAAAAAAAAAAAAAAAAAAAAAAAGGACCCAGTCATTGAAGGATCAATATGTACGAAAGGGAATTTGTTTGGAAATGACAAAATATTGTTAGTCCTGCAAATCCGCTTGGAAGAATCTGGTTATGATATTGTTGATATCAATACTAGCTGATGTTGAATAATTTAGATGGGAAATTTGTTAGGTTTTTGTTTCTACGTTAGAAGCATGCTACATCAATTAAAGAATCTGTCAGATGCACTAAGTCATATTATTTCATGCCTTGGTAAGTTTGAAATAGGAATTTGATTGTTGAGAAATTGAATTTTGAGTTGGTTAGGTTGTTTCAGCTTGAATCCATTTTAAAATTAATCTCATGATTGGACTTGCATTTAATCCCATTGTTTCAAGCTTCAGAGTCTCCACATTATTTTCCTATCAATTAGTATGACTGCATGCTTTTGAAAAAAACACCTTTTTATATGTTATTGGAAGCATTTTGAAACTATCGATTTAACTAGTTGGTCTGATTCTTTAGAACATGCAAAATTCACTTTAAAAATAATAAAAATTTAATTATTTTTAATTAACGTTTTGAAAGATATTTTTCTTTACCAAATAAAGGAAAGCCCAATGATGATGAGGAAGCTTTATTGGATATGCAACTATGGAGGTTTAGATACCCCTCTCACTGATGGTAAAATTTCACAATTAGATAGAGAAAGATTTTCCCAATGAGGTAAGCAACGATGGTTGTATTAGGTGAAATATGAGGGAGGAATAAATGACTCTTGTATATAATTATATTATTTACTTCCCCCATCCCTAAACCATATATAAATTATACATCTATCACTCGTTAAATATTACTTAAAACATTGTATTAATTGTTTCGGGGAGAAATGGTGCTAAATCAAGAAGCTAGTGATATCCATGTTTTTTTTTAATGGGATTATCTCTTAGAAAAGTGAAGTTTACTAGTACTTGTTGCTGTCACAAAACCAATTATTAGCCATTTCCACAATATGGATACTCCCTTTACGTTATACAAAATGAGAAAAAGAAGTTAAAGGCCGAAAGGCATCCATATATACTATGCACATTCAATTCGGAGTCCTTTCCTATACCTTTCCAACATTAGTGATCACGTGACCCTATCACGTGATAGTAGTAGTAGTAGTACTACTATTGTTAATTAGCCAATAATTTCTTCTATATTAATAGCTGGTTCTCTAGTATGTTGTTGTTGAGGTGACGCCAATCCATACCCGAAGCCAAACTCTCTCTCTCTCTCTCTCACACACCCGCACACAGTAGGACTGAGATGGCAACAAAACCAGCTGAAGGGCCTCTAGAGCAGCTCAAATACCAGGTGATTGTCTCTATATTATACATCCATTGCTTTTTCTTCACTTATCATTAATTAATTTCTCTAATTTCTTAAATAATTACAGACATGGGTCTTCAAAGTCTCAATCCACTGCGAAGGCTGCAAGAAGAAAGTCAAGAAAGTTCTTCAAGGAATCGATGGTATAATATTTACTTATTTATGTTAACTTACTATTTGATTCTGAATTTCTTTCTGTGTTTGTGTCATTGTGTGTATGTTTTTTTCATTATTGATATTATTTATTATCCAATGATCGATGGAGCAGGTGTTTATATGACAGAGGTTGATTCTCAGCAACATAAGGTTAAAGTGACTGGGAACGTGGACGCTGAGATTCTTATCAAGAAACTGGCAAGGGCAGGGAAACTTGCAGAGCTTTGGCCTCAAAAGCCAGAGAAGAAGGATAACAAATCATCATCAGCAAAATCCAACAACGGAAAACAGAACAAGCAAGAAGTTAGTACTGACCATGGTGATCATCATCATCAAGATAATAATAATCTAGCAGAAAATCCTGACACAGTCACTAAAAATGACGGCCATGATCAACCACCGGATGCCGAAAGCGAGGAGGGTAGTGGAGAAACCACTGCCTCTGCTGCTGCTGGTGGCGGAGGTAAAAAGAAGAAAAAGAATAACAAGAAAAAAGGGCAGAATGGTAATTTTAATAATGGCAACAACGATAACGTTGGTGATCATTCCGGTGACACCCATGTAGACGCCAGTTCTCCTCGATTGGAGGCAACTCCGGAGCCAGTAGTACTCCCAACTCCGCCTATGATGGACCATAATCATTACCCACCACATCATCATAATCATGCATATCCATATCCACCAATGTATTACGCATCTCCTCCACCACTCCCAGCTTACGGAATAAACTACAACACCACATATCCAAGTGCTAGTGAAATATCTTACTATGCTCCTTCCACACATAGTCATATGTGTTATTCTTCTCAGCCGGAAAAATACCATCCTCTGCCTTCGCCATCTGAACCGATCAATAGAATGGCCGAACATCAAGATGATTATGTTGATGATGATAATGGTGGATGCTCAATTATGTGATTATAATCTTTACTAGCTAGCACTAGCACAAGCTTGTGTTTTGCTAAGGGATTATACATAATTAATTAATATATATATATTTACTAATTAACTGTAACTTTTAATGGAAAGTTGTATGTGGGAAGAAATTAATAATAATAATAATAATAATGTCTTTAATTAATGCTTGGGTATTAATTAGCATATATACATGTTTATATAGCCTTGTAATGTTGGTTATCATAATATGTTGTGTATAGGAGATATTGTTCATAATATTCTGTTTGATCTGGCATGGAAAACGATATATGTATATTGAGCTATAGCAAGAGTGATGACACCTCACCGAAAGAGAATTTATATAAAAGTGCATCTGAATAAATATGTGTTTGAAATAAAAATAAATTTATGAAATTAATTCTAAAAGAATAATTCACGCAGATATTAAACTTAAGTATATATTTATTTATTTTAATTAATTAATTATTTAAATAAATCTCAATTAATATTTTTCGGATGAGATTATTAATATGGCAGCATTGGCCATTAATAATGATTAATTGTATGTCAATGTCGAGAAAATATATACAGGCATTTTCCTTTTGGGAAATGCTTAAAGTTATTATCTTTTAAGAAAGCAATCTTTTCCTTTGGTTAAAACATCTCTTTGCATGCCTTTTACTTTCAATAGAGGGATCAGATATCAATAGGCTCAAACTTTTAATAGAAAAGCTAGTCTGTGTATTGGTAGGTTTATTGCCTTTGTCTTCCCTCTCTTTTTGCTCTACATACTGCAAAATTGGGACCAATAAACGACTAATCCTTTTTACAATTGTACTATTAAGATGATTTATGAGGTGAGGTGTTTGAATTCGATCAAATTTAATTAATTTTAAAAAGAAATATCTATCAAGTGAATTAATTTAGTGATTATTGACTTAATTAACTCATTGTAATGAGTTATTTAGTAGTATAAAAATAAGTGTATATTTGATTTAGAAAAAAAATTTAAAATCGAGTCGATTTTTCAAGGTTAAAAAAGATTTGCCAGTATTAAAAATATTTTTTTTGATAAATAATGCACTTAAATCTTGATTATTATAATAATAATAATTAAGTTGAGGTTAAAAAATAGCTTTCTGATTTAACTGCTTTAAAATTTTATATATGTATATATGTACTAGAGGAATAGTAAGGGTTTGCTTCAGTGATAATTTAATCCAATCACCTAACTTTAATTTAATTAATCCTTCCAATTGTATATCCTAGAGGATCTTGCTTTCTATCCATAAGTAGAATATCCACAGTGGATTATACTTGCATGTCAAAAAAAAAAAAAAAAAAAGCATATTATATATATATATATATATATATATAGAAACCATTATAATATCATGCATTCTTTTTTTTTTTTTTTTTCCCAATGAATATCATACATTCTTGATATTCTTCCTTTTTAGTCTGTGAATTCCATATGCAACCAAATTTTTATTTTCCAATTAATTTTCATCTTCTTCTTTTTTTTCTTCTGTCTCTCTCTCTCCTTCTTTTCATATTCTAGAAAGCTCCATTATTTTGATTCAAAAAGACTCGGACTAGTCAAAAAGATATCATTATAATCATGCATTTGAGTTATTAACTTTAAATAATTATATACTAATTAATAAAAATGATTTCTATAAAAAATATTAACTCTTCTCGACCAGTTTTATTATTTTGCAATTAAAGATAGAATTAATGATGTTTGATTAATTTTTGGCCCCCTCTTGTTGGAGATCTTTTTTTTTTGGCTAAATCTCTTGTTGGAGATCATATGATGATTTCCACAATATTACAAAAATGTATGCTTAATTTTGTCTTTACCTACCAACCTCTTTTTTTTTTCAAAATAAGTAATAATAAATTTTTAATAGTTGTCTTTGTGATTTTGAATTTTTCAAAATTACAATGCAACTCTGTTTTTAAAACCTCATAGGAGGTTGAATCGGTTTTTTTCTGTTTGTGGTCTAGCAAGTTCGGTTGATCTATCTTAATCATTCTATTAGTCTGGTCGGATCAGTCCAACTTAATCATTATTTCTTTTTAAATTTTTTAAACTCAAAACATCATAGTTTTATATAAATTTCAACCTGACTGATTCAACAGTTCTTCTCATTTTTTAGTTTGGATCGATTTTTTCAATTCATAAATCATCTAATTTATTATAATTTGAAAATGAGACTAATAATTAATTTTAAATTTAATTGATTCAATTAACCGATTAAATCCAATTTTAACACCACTAATTTTAATAATTACTTGCAATTTCAATTGATGAATTTTTTTTAAAGATGCTGTAAGATTTTTGATGTGATAAGTGATGAAATGAACTGGGACGGCAAATGCTGGACTGTTCATGATAATTGGTAAAGAAAAGATCTTAAAAAAGAATCTTATTGTATATATAGTCCAAAAGCAAATGCATCTCTCAGTCTGCTCCTGAATTTGTACTATCAAAATCTCTGGGTTATACTTGCACCATTTAATTCCATCCAATTTTTTGGCAATTATATATATATATTTTTTATATAACACATTCAGCAATTAAACTCCTAATTAAATGGTCAACACTGATTTTATTATGATTTGAATTTTGGATTGATGAACTCTATCTATTACGTATATAAAAAAGAAGATGATTTATCTCTGATATATTATTATTTTTATAAATAGTATATTTTTACATATTAATTTATTAAAAACAAAGTTTAAGATATGAAAATAAAATTATTAAATTTATTCACTAAATAAATTTAAATAACTTTAAAACTAGATATCGTGTGAGTTCTCTAATATTATAAGAAAAATTCTTACCTATTTCATATAAAATTGTGAATCAATCACAATTAATATGTCTTTGTATGATTAATATGATTATATTTTATTTTAATTGCTCTGGCAAGAAAAAGATTATATTAATAATTTTTCTTTCTAGGACATTTAATTTTAATTAAAATTTTTATCGAAGAAATAAAAAACCAAGTGCATCTCACTGCAGTAGAAAGGATCAATTAATTTGTAGACAAAGAGAATCATTATCTTAATTCCTAAGTTCCAACTTTGTTAAAAGATTTAATAGCAGTAAATATTGTTGGATTAATTAGACAGTTTGTTTTCGTAGTACAAGAAGTCTTGCCCCGATTATTTTTAACAGTTTAAAAACTTTTAATATAAAGATTAAAAAAAAAAAAATCTTGAATGGTGATGACTGATGATATCATGGGTTCATGGCTGGTGGCGGAATTTAAAGATAGATGATAATGATGGTGGGTGGAGCAATATTTATAATAATGTCAACAGTAGAGAAAGACTGAAAGTAGAACTGATGGATTTGATTTTGATCTACCAAAAAGATGATATCAGAGCATGCATGCAGGTGATGGATTAAAGACATTGGATTAATTCGCCACCCAACTGTCTTCTGATTGCTGGTAGATTTTTTATACCCAAATATGACCCACAACAGAAGAATATACAGGGATTAGCCTCGAAATTTTTTATATTAAATCAATTATATACTTATTACATTTTGAAATTAGGCTTGACTAATCCAGATGTATATATTATTTTCAATGTGAAATTTATATATATATAAATAATTCTTTAATGAAATAAGTGAATATTTTCATAATAAATTAAAAATATCAATCAATGATTTGATTTATAAAAAATTATTTTATATACATTTAGCTTCCATATTTCTATGTCCTATTGAATAATATAAGGTGTTATTTAATATAAAATAAGTCGAATAATGAAACAGAACTTCTTAAAAAGTAAAAAATTTAACTTATTTTGTTTTTATCATTGAATTTATTTCTTCGTTTTTAAGAAGTGGAGATTTTTTTTTTCATTTATACTCTGAAAGTTATTTTTTAAGATAGAGATAGTTAATTTACTTTTTAAAAAATATATTTTTAAGAAATAGATCATTTGCACAAAAAAAAAAAAAAAAAAAAAAAGAGAGAGAGAGAGAGAGAGAAACATGGATCCATCTTCACCAACGCCACACTTTTTTGGAGCACAACTTATAAGGGTCCTTAGTGTTTTTTTTTTTTTTTTTTTTGCCAAAGCTAATAGTTTTCATTTCATGAAATGGCCTTCAAGCCTATAATAATACAATATAATGATACAAAATATGGATAAGTCCAGCAAATAAGCACAACTTTTCAGAGTCCCTAGTGTTTTTTTTTTTCCAAAGCTAATAGTTTTCATTTCATAAAAAGGCCTTCAAGCGTATAATAATACAATACAATGATACAAAATATGAATAGGCCCAGCAAATGAGCATAATTAAGGAGACAATAATAAAGGGGCTCATTAGATATTTTTATAGTGGGCTTTAAGTTCAATACACCTAAACAATTAGAATAATGTCTAGTCTAAATGAGGCTTAGATGCCAACAAGGAATTGTTGGATCCCTTTTAATTAAGGTCCATTATGTGATTTTCAAATATCATAAAAGGGAGAACGAAACTCACTGACCGAGTTGTCAAGTATCCCAAACTTAAAGACTTTCTGAATGAACTGGTGTTTCTTTATTGTTAAGTGACTTGCTGAACAAGCAAACCGAAACATACTGAGAACGTGTCATATCAACTGACAAGAGAACATGTCTTTAGTTAGTCCACACCTTATCCTAATATTTTCCTCACCAAACACCTCTGAAAACAGGACAAAGGATATGCGCCTACCATCATTATACCAACTGTCACCAACTAATATATTCGAATGACATAGGACATCCCTCCTCAGGAAGAGGTGTCAGTCTTACCTTAAACTGAACTATACAAAAGAGGAAGGAAAACTCAGATCCAAGTAGATAGAACTTTACACTCTCTCACTTCCTTTCTCTTACTAAAAGAATACTTTGAAACTCAATAGGAGATAACATTTTGAGAATTAAAGATTTTCCTACATTGATTTGATCGTCGAAAGGTTTTAGCCAGGTGAAAGACTTGGTTTCTCTGTGATCATTTTCCTATTCTTTATAGGCACTATGATCCAAGCCCAACAGAGAAGATCCGGTCCATCTTCTTTCATCTTGATCTCGTACTAATTAGCTATCTCCATTCATGAGTCCGTTGCTGGCTCTAGTAGCAGCACCTCCAAAGACTAAAGAGGGAGGATAAGCAATTCGAAGAACAAAATTGCCGCTGAATCCATCAGAAAAATCTTGTACATTTGAAGTTTAAAACAATCTTTTTCTATATTTGAAGAACTATTAACAAACGCGAATTTACATGAATCCACCAGAAGTTACCATATTGGCACAGAGGAGGAAAACCACCACCGTTCGTGGCTAAGGAGTCAATCAAAAAAAAGGAAGGGACATATGGACTAGAAAACTTTACTATCAGTAACTCAAATCATTAAATCAACCCACGCCCATCTATTCATATGCAACTAAAAGTAAAGAGGGTAGAATGTCCTTTTATTATACTAAAACCAACGACTGAATACCATATCAAAAACACAAAATACATATAATAAAAAGGAAGAAGAAAACTAACTAGAGTAGGAGGTAAAAGGGATCTACAAACTGTAGACAATTTATTTTACAGCATAAAGAAAAAAAAAATCCCTCTTGCTGGTGGCTAGACACCGAAGGATGACCTTAACATATACTCTAATAAAGGGTGCAAAAAACCCTAGAGAGGAGGAAAATAAAAGTTTGGCTGAATCCTTGGTTTGGACCATTACTTTTGTGACAAAAAATTATTTATGTATTACCTTATATTTTAAGAGTATATTTCAATTTTAATTGATATTAAACCTCATTCTTCGCGAATGTTAAAAGCAAAATCTTAATTTTTTTTAATTGATTTTTTTTTTACTAGGCAGTACTAATTATAAGTGACATTTAGTCATTGTTTGATTGGCATTGCGGTGAAATGGACGCTTGATTATCATTAATTTTTTTTTTCATTTTTAATAAATAAAGAAAGCTGTTTAAATGAATATCGAGCTGGCAAAAGGATCCCTACTCGAGGCTGGTAGGGTTCTGTTAGAGTCATCAATTAACTATTCATGTCCGTACGTATTGGAGCCGCATTCCTTTTCCCTAAAATTGTCATCAACCCACAAATTGTTATGAAGTACGTTTTCTTAACATTCATCTCTTTAACATTTAATTAGTAGATAAGTCAATATTAAAATTATTTGAATTAAGTAAAATACTAATATGTTTAAATTTACATGAAACTAATAGAGCTTTACAATAATTCACTAAAAAATTGCAAAAAATCAATAGTTTATTAATACAATAATTGCCTATTGTATACCTATATTGCAAAAATTACTTTATCTTATAAAAAACTACATAATTTCGATGGTTATTAATTATTATAATTTAATGTCAACCTCAAAACTATAACATTTTGCTAAAAAGTACATAGTTTTGATTTTTCAAATTATAAATATTATACAAGGTAAATAGATCATGTCGAGTTCATGACGCAAACACAACTCAATTAAATAAATGGGTTACGTATATATTTATCTTATTTCTATAACCCGTTTAATTTCCATGTTGCATTAGGATTGAGATTTTGTTACACAGTTGATAATATATTCGTGTTTATATTGATCTTAATCTTGTCATTTAAGTAGGTCAGCTTGACACGAATACGATTCACAAACACGTTTTGACATCTCTAAATGGGACTAGATGGATTGTGGATACTTATTCTTGCCTCATTATAAACAGAATGAGTTTTACGCACCCTATTATATTGGATTTTGTGAGTACTCATCGGGACATGTCAAAATAATCATCCATAATTTTCATTCCTCCATTAATCTCAGTAGATAGGGTTACTTTTTATTGAATGTGCTGAAAGAAATTAAGTTTTTTTGATAAATTTAGTTTCAATTAGCACTCAAATTTGGAATTTCAGCCTTAAAAATGCTTAATATCTCATTGATATATATAATAAAAAAAAATAATCATGAAGTTCTTATATCATGAATCCAGGTCCATTTTGCATCATGAATTTAGGTCCAAAATTCACTGTTTCATTAGATTTTCATTGCCTTCTTTCTTTCTTTCTTTTTTAATTAAAACTTAAAATTCAAAAAACAAAAGTTGTTCCTCCCCATTGTTCACCTTCTTCATGTTCCATACCTATTCCTCTCAAAGTAGAAACATTTATATCTCTGATTCTCCAAAATCTTTTAACTACTCAACCCTTAAAAATTGTCCACTACTACATTACATCAACTACTTCTTATTAACTACATCATCTTGTACAAAAAACTAAGTAATTATTCACATTATTAGAGTTTTACTTCACTGTGAATAAGTTTTCTATAACTATTACTTTTTTTTTTTTTTTTATTTCTGTGCTAAATCTTAGAGTTAGTTATTGATTAATAAAAAAATAGATATTATTATTGATTTATAATCATGAATTTGACATTAAAATCTAATGAATCTGCATGTAATATATAATGAACCTAAACGTTATATTTAATGAATATCATAATTATATGTGAAATTTTAAATAATGAAAATTTTAAATATGAAAAATAAATGAAATTAATTATAAAATAATTACATTATGAATATGGTAATAAAAGATAATTAAACTACATATGATATATGATGAATCTAATCGTTATATCTAATGAACCTGATAGTTATATATGATTAGTCTAAAATTTAAATTTAATGAATATAATAATTATATGTGAAATATTAAATAATGAAAATTTTAAATATGATGAATGAAATTAAATTATAGAATAACTAAATCATGAATATGGCTATAAAAAGATAATGAATCTGCATATGATATATGATGAATTTAAACGTTATATCTGATAAACCTAATGTTATATTTAATGAACCTGATAATTATACGTGATGAACCAGAACTTTAAATTTAATAAATATGATATTTTAAAGTTTAATATTAAATGATGAAAATATCCAGTAATCAAACTAAAAAAAAAAAAAAACTCAAAATTTTCACTCAAAACAATATAAAAAACTCATAAAAAATGAAAATTATGATAGAAATATGAAGAAGAAGAAGACATAAATAGTTTCAAGCAAAAAAAAAACACAAAGCAATTTCGAAGAAGAAGAAAAAGATCGGGTATCCACAAGAAGAAAAAAAGAATAATACGGTTATGTTCCTATGTAATATATATTTTTTTAAATGAAACGTTGAGTTTTAGGTTCAAATTCATGATGTAAGATAGATCTGGGTATATGATATAAATTGCCATTAGTATCACTTTTCCACATTTTGTCTTTTAAAAAACAAAAAAAGTAACCTTAAAGACGGCGAAAAATAGCACAACCATTCATTTGCGGGAGGATAAACTCATATTTGCAATGGACAGGGTACAGACCTATACGTAAATGGGCTTACCCTCTTGTAAAAGCCTTAAGAGCCTACCTATAAGAAGTAAGTTATTGCCAATTGGGCCATAGGATCTTTGAACAATTTAAGCAAAATTCCAAAGAGATATAAGAAATTTTCTATCTTTTTTCGTGTGTGTATATATATATATATATATATATATATATTTTGAAATTTTAGATTAAAAAAAAAAGTGAAGGGTAGATAAAAAAAAAATTAAAAAAGAAATTGATGTGTGGTATAGTATGAAATAAAATTTAATAGAGGAAATTAATGTATGCATAAAACTGATTTTTTTTTTTTTACACAACCAAAAAATTAATGAAAGCATAAAACTATTAAAAGGGCAAGAGCAATTAGTTTTTGAACTCTTGCTTTTTTTATTATAATATATATAAGCACTCGATTATTAATTAATTGTTACTTCAATGAATATTATTTATTTGAAATTAAAATTTAGTAATTACATTATAATCTATTTGGAGAAAAATACAAATATATATATATAACAAGCTGAAGACTTACACTTGTTTGATGCTTTCAACTTCACCGATAAAACTATGGCTAAATATTATATAATTCTAAAACTAAGAGAGTTTTTACCATATTTTTCCACCTCATTAATTTTTGTAATTTGATTTCGATTCATTTCAAATCCCACTTTACAGATTAATTAATAAAAAGATTAATCAATAAACTTTTTATTAAATATAATAATACAGTATTAATTAATATATAATATTTGTTAAATTTATATATGATAATTTTAAATTAAATTCCAAATTTATAAATAAAAAAATCTAATAATTAATTTTTAGAATATATATATATATATATATATATATATATATATATATATATATATATATATATATATATATATAATACAATGAAAATATATGCACTCGTCTATATAAGCATATAAAAAATAAGAATAAGAATAAACATAATAATAATATTTTTTTTTTATGGATCCTCTATTTTTTTTTTTTTGCCTTGACTATATATATATATATATATATAAAAGTGGTTTGTTCATTCAAATAACACGAGTCATTTATAAAATGCATGCGACTCTTATAATAGTAGCTCCTTTAATTTGTCACATTAGAATGGTTGATGTGTACATTATGCCGTCATATTCATCAGTTGGTTCACAGAAAACAAAAGCAATGCAAAATAAGAGAGGTTCTCCTCTCCACATGCTCTTATTTCAATCAATAAAAATATATACTATTATATATTCCTTTGCTGTTGCAACATTTGGAATCCAAGTGTCCCGATAAAATAAAAAAAAATTCGGATTCGATAGTGCCATATAACTAAAAAAAAATTATATTCCAACTACAAGTAAAAAGCACAAAGCATATATATTAATATTCGATTTTTTTTCTTACTTTTTTCTATCACATGTCTAGAATAATGTCCTCCTTAATTAAATTTTTAATCTTAAAAAATTTTTAATTGTTTAGATTAATATTGATGAGGATAAAAAAAATTTACTTTCAATAATCAGAGGGCATATATATATAAGAACTGTCTATTTTTCTCTATAAATAAGTAAAAAAAAAGGGATAAAAGCGATATAATATATCTTTATAAATTTCATAAAAATATTCTCTATCCATATTCTCTAATTTGAACATTGGAATAGTGATGACAATTTATATCCTGCATATGGGTATTCACCCGAATCCTATTGGGTCAAATCAGATAATACCCGAGTTTATTGGGTAATAAATATAGATAGACTCATACCTAAAAAATAGTATTGAGTTTAAGTAGGGTATGGATAGTGTAATATCTTACCCATACCCTATCCGAACTATCAAGATTATATATTTTATATAAAACTTTATATATTTTATAATTTTATTTAAAGTTGTTAGTAGTTTAGTATCTAAAATAATTTATATATTTTATTAAATATAAAAATATATTCAAATTGACTTAAATACTCTTAAATAATTTGTATTCCAGTTATTAAAATTATGTCGTTTTAATAATAGATTTTTAGCAATTTAATAATTTCATTTAGATTACTAAAATGTCATTTAGTTTAATTAAATAATTTATTATATCTTATCATTTTATTGAGGATAAAAAAGTCATTTTATATTCTTGATATATAATATTAAACTTAATCCTAAATTTCTCTTATTTTCTCATTTTTTCATTCTGTTCATCATCTTTTCTTAGTTTTCTCTTTTTTGAATCTCTATTTTTTTCTTATTAAAATCGCTCTCTTCAAATTATTTATAAATTTTATATTTTCAAACTTTCTATATCTCATTTTATTTTCTCTTTGGATTTTCTTTTTTTTTTTTCCTCTGAATTTTCTTTTCTTTTTTTTTGGATATTCTTCTCTCTTTAATTCTATAATTAAATAAGCTTTTATTAAATTAATATTATTTTATGGTTTTTCTTTTTACTTTTCATAATTTTGAGTATAAAAATGGCATAGTAAAGAGTCATTTTCGCATATTTGAGTTGAATTTAGTACTTAGATATTCATGCTTACTATATTGAAATTAATATTATTTGTGACAATTATTTCTTTTATTTATTGATATTAATTTACTGCATTTTATCTTTACTTATTTTTATATAAAATCATTGTTTAGATACACATTTTAATATCATATCATTAAATTCAGTAACTCATTAGAACACTATACTTTTTAAAATTTTAGTATTTATAACTTCATATTAAGTAATCAAATCAAATATCCTAAATATCAAGTAATCAATTATCCTAAATTACTATATTTTTTATTATACAAATTCATGTTATTTTTTAAATTAAAATTTCTAAATTTACATATATATTTAAAAATAATTTGATAATTATTCGGGTAATGAGTTATTCGTGAGTTACTCAAAATCCTATGGATATGGGATGGGTTTGAAATTTATTATCCTGATAAATATAGGTACGGATATAAATAAATATTTACTTCTTTGACTATAAGTAAAAATATTATATTATCCTATTTATTGCCATCCCTAGGTCGGAGGCTTCCCATAGAGTCGGCCCTAAAATGCTTATGACTCATTTTTATTTGTCTACATATCTTTATCTTCCACAAAACTCTCCATCAGCAATACATTCACTCTCATCAAATATAAAATGAATGTGTCAATTCTAGTCCATGCCAATTCCAATATTTTCAATCCAATGGTTCCTCAATTTTAATAGTATAATTTATATGAATATTTAATTTTTACAGAATTATTATAAATAAATATCCAAAAAATATTCATGAAAACGTATTTTTTTATTAAAAATTCTTTTAAAAAGAAGAATAATTTTAATTTTCTACATATAAGATAGAAGATTGAGATTATGTACTAAATATAATTTTTATTTTTCTTGATTTAACGGTAAAATAATATTATATAATAATTATTGTATATCATTTTAATATAGACGATAAAAAAATGTTGGTAAATGATAAATTTGTTTATAATTTGATTTTAAGAATAAAATCTTAAGGGATTCAACCAATCAAGCTAAGGCTTGAATGGAAATGCTTTTAATTTTTTTTTTTTTCCCATGGAAAAGATGCATAAAAATCTTATCATATCTATTGTCCAAATATGCAAGAATGCACAACCAATCAAGGAGGGGGAAAAAAAGAAAAAAGAAAAGAGGAGGGGGAAACCATAATGAATCCAAGAAAGATAAATGTTAAAATAGTAAAAGCCACAACATCAATCAACTACTAAGCTTATCTGTCTTCCACAAAAATAAAGAAGGGAATCAAAAAAAAAAAAAACCCTACCACAACAGAACATGATAAGACACCATTAATCCTTTATCTTAATTTCTTGATGCCTTTTTCTTTGTGTATAAATATCTCCACAATCTCCTCTTCAATTCTAATATCTCACCCACTAAATTAAACCCATTTGTCAACATTATAATTCTTTATTCTTATTATTATGAAGCCTCACAGCCATAGCCTCTCCAACGATGGTTCTCTAACCCATGATTATCAGTCAAACAGAACCTTCAGAGAGAAGGTGAAGCAAGCTTATGATGCTGCTAGAAATGGAGTCGTCAAGGGAAATAACAATAACAATACTAGTGCTAGTCTTTGGTTTTCTTCAAAAGAAAACGAAAGACGAAGTTGGAGCAGCTACTGCGCAGAAGATCCAATTAGAACTATGATGTTCTTGGGATCTTGGGGCCACACATGATTTTCTAATAACTTGCTTAATTAAAATCAATTTCATCTTCAACTTGGATCTGAATGAATTGATGATTAAATACTGTTCAAGAAACCATTTATTGAATATGTATAATATGGTGCTTTGTCTTGAAACTAAAATCTTTAATAATTTTATTGGTTAAAAGATCTGCTGTACATTTGTTTCAGCTAATAGTAATTAATATAGATCCAAGAATAACTAAGAGCGAAAGCTTTGAAATGTAAAAATTACTAATAGTTTTAGTAACTAAATTTATATCCACATAGTATTGTGTCATTAAAATGATTTAGTTTTGCCTTTAATTAGTTGTAACTGCTGAATTTATGTGCTCCCTCGTCCCCTTTTATTTGGATATATTTTTTCATAAGTTTAAATTACGTTATATAATATGCTATTTCTCTTTTTATGTCTGTTATTAAATATAATTAATTTTGTTTTTTTAAAATTTTATGAGAAGAATTTGAATTAATATTTAAAAATAAAGTAATTATAAAAAAAAAAATATTATAAATAGAAATGATACATATTTTTTGAAATATTAAAAAAAAAATTCCAAATAAAGTGGGACGGAAGAGTAATTTTTTGCTTAATCGATCAAATGTTTAACTTTTGAATTTTAATATTGTTCCTCTAAAATCAAATTCTTTGAATAGGGGTGTGTAAAAGTAAATTTAAAAAACTAACAAAACCACTAAAAATTGAAAAAGTAGCAAATGGAATTTATTAATTTGAAATATATTGGTATATATGATTTTTATTTTATGAATTTCATAATTAACTTAATCAAATAAAAGGATATTAATTAAATTCAAACAACAATTAGTCATATACCTGTACAACCCGCTAACCAAAATTTATAAAAGAAATTGTAATCAAGCAACTGAAAATTTGACATTTTAAAATGTAGATCCAATCCATTAACATATTTATTATTATAATGTCTATTGTTTACAATACAGCATTTTTTTTTAAATGGCAAATTCCAATATGCATAAAATTAATTGGTGAAAGTGCAATAAATTATTATGTGATTTCACTTATTTTCATTTTAGAATAATCAAATTTTTTGATAAAATAGAATTTGAAATTTGAAATTTATATATTTAATGTTGTTAGTCAAAATTGACGTGGATCCTACTTTTTTTTACTTCATCTGTTTTATTTTTATAATTTTATTTGATTTTTTCATATAAATTAAAAAATATAACTAATGTAATGGAAATAATTAATTTTATAATTCTTTTTCCATTTTACCATTCAATCACTTTCCTATATTTAATACAATTTGCAAGATTTAAGACAATCAATACTAAACTTGTTCATAGCTAGGCTTCAATTTCAAAAATGTTCAATTTTTGAAAATCCTGACTAGCTCAACCTGCAATTTCCTCACTAATTGAGGTTGTGACCCTGCTACGAACAAGTCTAATCCACACATATTGACGTTTAGTGTGAATTACAAATTGAAATGGTAGAATTAAAAAGTTGAAGTATTTAATAAAAATACATGTTAAATAAGGGTATATTAATAAAATATTTGTTTAATTTCTTTTTTAATAAGAAAATATATTATAATTTAGGATATTCAAAATAAAAATTCAATACTGTTAAAATGGAATGGGAATAAATAATAAAACATACCCACGCGAAATAAGCAAATTTTGAAAAAAAAAATAACAAAAAAGAAACAAGGGAAAACCAAAGTCCCATAGAGAAACCAGATCGAAGCTCACCTGGATCGGCTATGGAGGAGACGACTGTGTCTTTCGATTAATTTTCGTCCATTGTTTATTTGTAATTCAATTAAAAACACCAACAAATAACAAATCAACAAACAAAATCATTAAAAAAAAAAACTTGGCTTATCTCTTTCTCATGTCGTTGAGGCAGCTGCAAGACCATGACTTGAAGCAAGTTGTAGATAAATAAAATATGAATAAGAAAAAGATATAGATCTGGTTTTGGTTGGAAGAGAACAAAATCAATAAAGAAATTAACGAGGGAGATGATTTGTTAATTCATATATGAATTTTTCTACTACCGATTAACTTCTTTTTTTTTTTTTTTTTTCTTTTGTGGGTCTTGATTTTTTTTTTTTTTTTAAATATCAATTTCGTTGTGATTTTGACTCGGGGTTAAGGATTTTTTTTTTCAGTGATTTATTATGTTTTGCTTTGAGAAATACAGATTTTTTTTAGGTTCCCTGTTGATTTCGATTTAGGATTTGTATTCGGATTAATTTGTGGATTTGTTTTAGTTACTTTGTTTATTTAATAAATTATTACATTTTTTTTTCTTAGTGTTAAAATTTTTGAATTAATCATTTCAATGTCATTATTATTTAATTTTGTTAATTTGGATATCTTTTTATTTTTAATAATAATTAAAAAATTTATTTTAATTAAAATTAAAAAAAATAATTTCATTTAATAGTGGCCTATTATCTTGGTTGAATGACACCATCAGAGTAAAAAATGTTTTTTTTATTTTATCAAGATCTCATGCTACATCACTACCACATCAATAGAATTAATGATATTATGATGAAAGATATTGAATCATTAATAGAGTGATATCAGACTTTTTAAAAAGAAAAAATGGATTCTCTCTTTCCCTTCTGAAGCTTCTTGTACTTGAGTTTAGGGTTTAGTTTTGGGTAACCCCTAGTGGCTTAGGCTTCTGGCAAAGATCTCCTTTTTCCCTTCGCTATTATGTGTATTACTTTTTTTTAGTTGTATATATTAGTTTTTATTTACTTTGAAGTTATTGTATTCTATTCCCCAACTGGATTGAAACTGTATTATATTCTTTTTTTTGTTGCGGTAGTGTTACTGTTCTAAGTTCCGAGGGCTCTATCTATTCCTCTATTGGTTCATTAACATCTGTGTTGTGTTAGAGTGTGGTGACAAGTGGAGGAAATGGTTGGCTAAATATGGTTTAAGGACTTCGAAATCAATGCTTCTTTTTGCTAATTTGCTTGTAAGTATGAGGTCCTTGGCCATTAACAAAAGCTCAAAACTTTTGAGATGATGACCTATTAGTAAAAATGTTTTGGGGCTCTATAGAGAGAACCCTATTTTTGTAATTATTATGCAGGGTAGAACTTTTAAGGATGCTCGTTAGTACTATGTGTTTGAAGATGATTCATGGGCATTTTTTCTTATGATAGTGGTTTCAATGCAATTCTGGTCTCAAGCAGATACTATAGAGTTTGCGATAAACAAAG
Source organism: Reutealis trisperma (assembly GCA_947687605.1). Taxonomy (NCBI): domain Eukaryota; kingdom Viridiplantae; phylum Streptophyta; class Magnoliopsida; order Malpighiales; family Euphorbiaceae; genus Reutealis; species Reutealis trisperma. The sequence continues at coordinate 7,692,908 of CANTUT010000033.1, read as the reverse complement.
TTTCTAGTGGGGGCAAATAGGCCAAGAGAAGTTGCAAAGTTGAACCTAGTGGTTAGACTTGTAGTCTTATATCTTAATTACTTTATGGATTGTGTTTGTTGCTCTGAGTTTTAAATCTATTTATATTAACACTATTATGGGTAATTGTAAAATTATATCTTTAATATTTGCGCCTCCTTTTTTTATATTTTTAGATGTACTAATTTGGGTGTCTTATGCTTATTAATAATAGTTAATTTCTTTTTAAAAAAAAATCACAAATTTATTTAAAAAAAACACTGATTTTTTTTTATTTAATAGAAAAGAAAAGAATTGAATATGAGTTTATTATTTAAATCCTATATAAATTTATTATTAGATTTTATTTTTGTATGAAAAAAAAAAAAAAAAAACCTTAGAACCTAATAAATGCACCTGCGTGAAATTTTTTTTTTATACTTTTCCTAAAATAATTTATTAGATATCATGGAAGTGTTTGGAGTACACTACTACCATTGGCCTCCCACACACCCCACCCCCCCCCCCCCCCCCCCCCAAAAAAAAAAAAGAGAACAGTACTACATAAAAAAAAAAACTAAAAGCGACGTGTCGAAATTGTGTGCTCTGAAAAGAAGTCTGTTAGTCACCGAAGTGTGTGCCTGTTCGGATTGTAATTTTTATTTGTGAACTCGTGAGCTTACTGTGGGGTTCCAAATTCCTGATTTCCCACACACTCAGAAACTACCCGCTTAGCGACGCCGTTTCCTTTACGTCTCTCCAAATGGCGTCACCGTCAGACCCCAAGGCCACCATAATCGACGGTAAGGCCATTGCCCAGACCATCCGATCTGAAATCGCCGACGAAGTCCGGCAATTATCTGAGAAATACGGCAAGGTCTTTTTCAATCCCTTTCTCGTATTATATTTCTAGTCACTTTGAATTATCTCCTAATTCATAGTTGTATCTGTTATTAGTCTCCTTAGCTATCGGATTATTTTTATGTTTTTGGCCTATAAGTGAGCGAATTGAAAATGTACTGTTGAGCTAACGTAGATGTCTCTCAGCCAAATTCAGTTAATTTTCAATTTTAGAGAGTTTCATTTTGTCTAATTCAACTTAAGAAAAAGTTGATTTGTGCTTGGATTATATTGGTACTGCATCTAATTTCCTTGGTACTTGCAAGGTGCTTTAGATTGTTGGTTATGCTGGGCACAGATCTATCAATTGGATTAGCCATGTAGTTTCTGTTGTGTTTATATAGAATCTCTATTCCTGGTCATCATATGCAATGTTTGATTGGGTTGATTGTGCTTGAGGAACATTCTAAATGATAAGCAGATGTTTGTTGCTCTCTATGAAGCCAAACTCGTTAAACTAGTTGAACCAACTGTCAATATGAAAATTTTGTATTTTGTTTTTATGAAGCATGGATTAAAGCATTTCATCCTTAAATCTGCTTAGGTTCCAGGATTGGCTGTTGTCATTGTAGGCCACAGAAAGGATTCTCTAAGCTATGTAAGTATGAAAAGAAGAGCTTGTGCTGAAGTTGGGATAAAGTCATTTGATGTAGATCTTCCAGAACAGATATCTGAAGCTGAACTGATTAGCAAGGTCCATCAGCTGAATGCAAATCCTGAAGTACATGGTTGGTCATCTGTAATTTTATATTTGTATTTTGACAACTAATAGCTTGTTATCTTGTTTATTATCTCTATTTGTTGTTCTGATGATAACTTGAACCTACTCGCATATGTCCTTATGCATAAACAGTAGGAAAGAATATCATTTTCAACATTGTAGTATCTAACTTCATACATATGAGAAATAAAGTTTTAAACATAAAGTGAAATCCAGTGTTAAGTTTCTGTGCAAACCCATGAACAAACTTTGAATTACTGTCAGATCTATTTTCTAATATCTGATGAAACTTAAGCTGTTTGTTTCTTGCAACAAGAAGTGTAAGAACTTGTTGATACGCCAGTTGCAATTTGCAAGCGAACTGGCTTTTCTTCTGTTTGTCACAAATTTATCCTTTTAATATTTTTAAATATTTAAAGCATTTTTATATTGACAGGAATATTGGTTCAGCTGCCATTGCCAAAGCACATTAATGAAGAGAATATTTTGAGTGAAATCAGTCTTGCAAAGGATGTGGATGGTTTTCATCCTTTAAACATTGGCAAACTTGCTATGAAAGGCAGAGAACCTCTTTTCGTTCCCTGTACCCCTAAGGTAATGTCGTTGGTCTTCAAATGCTTTGATTTTAATTTGTTGGAAATCTACTGTGTGATCAGTCCTTCCTCTCCTCCATAATATATTTTTTTCTGATGACATTAACTTCAAAATTTGTACATTTTCTAAGAAGTAATGTCTTGCAGGGTTGTCTGGAACTTTTATCGCGAAGTGGTATAAGCGTCAAGGGAAAAAAGGCAGTTGTTGTGGGTCGTAGCAACATAGTTGGATTACCAGTGTCACTACTGCTTCTTAAAGCAGATGCGACAGTTACCATTGTCCATTCTCGTTCCGAAGGTCCAGAAAGTATTATCCGTGAAGCTGACATCATTATTGCAGCAGCTGGACAAGCAATGATGGTAACTGAGTCAATTCATTCTTGCTCATTGAGTTAGAAGTGACATTATTCAGTTATTTATTTATTTATTTTTATTGCACACCTATTGGACATAAGTCGTAACAGATTGCCTTCGTTTGTTCCAATTTCCAAATAATGGGTTGATATGTCTGTTACAGGTGAACAAACATAATATCTGTTAGTTATTCATATGTAATTCATTTTCTTAATTTTCAGGTCAAGGGAAGCTGGATTAAACCTGGTGCTGCAGTTATTGATGTTGGGACAAATGCTATTGATGACCCTAGTAGGAAGTCGGGTTATAGGTTGGTGGGAGATGTAGATTTCAAGGAAGCATGTAAGGTAGCTGGATGGATTACTCCTGTTCCAGGTGGTGTGGGTCCAATGACTGTTGCAATGCTACTCAAGAACACCTTGGATGGTGCTAAGCGTGATGTGCAGTAATACTCCATATGTTTTTATTTTTCCCTTTTAATGTATTTTGCCCATTTTTTTTCATAAGAAAGCTTTGTCCTCAGTGTTCATTTCATGATCAGGTCTCGCGCATTCCAAGTCTTTGTTTTGTAGAAAATCAATGCTTATATAAGTTTATAGGATATCCTTGCTCAAAAGGATATTTTTCATGGTTGATCTACATAGTTCAATTCCAGGTAGGAAATTTTTGTTGGTGCAGAAATTTTTGTTGATCTACATAGTTTAATTCCGGGTAGGAAATTTTGACTTGGGGACTTCAATGGGCTTAAGCTCAAGGAAGAGTGATTCATACTCATAGTGCTGGAGATTTGGACAATTCATCCCCTTCCAAATATTTCCATGTACCAAAGATAATTCATGATATCTAATCCCTCTGATTAGTCTTTTATCTAATTACAGAGAAACATAAGCATGGACCGAATTGTGTAAAGATGGCCAAACTTTTCTATGCTAATAATTGTACAAAGTTAAGAAGCAGAATTCAGAATCAAGAGTAACGTTTTAGCCAAGCATGTAATTACCGACAATTGCTAGGTAACAACTAACAACTGCGTGGACTAAAAACATTACACTGCATGGTTAATTGGCTTACACATGCGATCAATTAGCTTTCACGCATTAGAGATTATTTAATGCACCTATATATATATATATATATATATATATATATATATATATATATATATAGTGAATTGTTTAATTGGATTTTCAAGTGCTTTATCCAGCTAGCAAAAAATGGGTAAAAGTAACTATTTCTTCTTCACTGTCGTTTTTATTATTGTTGTTGTTTTGGACCTTTCGGCTCGTAGTGTTTCATTGCGGATCGATTGAGGCCAGCGACAGAGATCAGATTCAGTTTGCTTTGAACTTGGAATACTTGGACGCAGAGTTCTATTTGCATCCTGCAACTTCGTCATGGGTTTGATGTTGTTGCTCCGGAGTTCGCCGAGGGCGGTCCTCCTCCCATGGGAGTCCAAAAGGCCGATCTTGATCCTGTTGCTCGTCCAATTATTCAAAATTTGGCTGCCAAGAAATTAGCCACCTCAGGTTTTTGAGGAATGATAAAATTAAAAATTAAAAAACACTCTTATTGGTAAAAAACACGAAATTTTATTTTGAAAAATAAACTATTATATTTTATCTATCACAAACTTTTTCTTCCATTTCTTTATTTATTTGTTGTTGATGGGAAGTAAATATAATGTAATTCATCTAACTATTAATGGCTATGATAACCTCAGCTGGTGGATTTCCAAGCCCTCTATTAGATCTCAGCCCTCAACTGCAAGAGTGTTTGACCAAGCACTTGACTTCAAATTGGACCCTCCATTTAATCCTTGTATGGGCACAATCAATTATCTGTTAGACTAGCGTCCTACGTTACCCCTTATGTGGGCCTGGCAGGATCTGTTGGCACCATTCCAAATATAGCCAACTACACTTCCAGAAGAGTAAGAAATATCGTCCATAAAATTAAATAAATTCTATATTTTTATTTTTCAAATCGATTAGAGAGGTAGTGCATTTAAAGAAATCTGTTAAAATATAATCATATTGATTAAATATAAATATATTAAGTGATTAATATAAAAATAAACTTCTCATCTTTAACAAGTTAATTTTTAAAGTTGATTATCTTAAATTTATATTAAAAAACTCAATATAATATCAGAATTTTTATATTCTATTATAATTCAGAATGAGATTCGGTATATTTTGAATTTAATTTGATTTTAATTTTTATCCAATGATAGGCTAAATTTATTTTTTTGCGCAGTTGTCATTTGAGAGAATTGTTAAGAACATAATAATTAATATAAAAATGAATACCTTAATAAACAAGCTAGTTGGTTGTTTTGATTTATATTAAAAACTTAACAAAACCATCAGACATTATCACTGATCGAATTGTTGTTCACTATAAAAATCAAAACTAATTCTCCTCTCTCTTTGAGTTTAAAGATTTATTATACATCGCGTTCACATAATTTTTTTTTCTTGGTTTTTTAGCTAGTTGTTTCTCTGTTGGGTGTAGAGGCAAGACAAGATGCAGTGATAAGAGCACTGCTGTATGAGAAAGCTTTTGAGAAAGTGTGGAGCCTTATAATATAACAGTGGCTGAATTTACAAATGGAATATCAAGGCTAAGGAACGAGCTTGGTATGTGTGGGATTAAAGATGAAGGCTTACCTGTTCCTGTGGAGCTTGGAGCTAAGAAAAGTACTGAAAGTAATGTATTCTCAGCATATGCCAATTCCATCTCGTATGCCTGTACATCAACTGAGATTTCAAGGATCCTTTATGGAGCTGCCAGTGAATATCAGCCTGGTGGTTTCCTGCCTTATGGTGCCAATGGTAGAATTGCAAGGAGTTCTTTTAATGATTAAAGTGTAGATTTCTAGTGGTTAATTAATTATTAGTAATAATTTACTGTGAGTTTTCTTGTTAATTTTATATGATTGAGATTTGAGAGGCTTTATAATTAGGTAATCATATAATTTTGGAGTCTCAAATAAGTTCTACAATTAACAAGGTGCATTTTTAAGATGTATAATGTCAATCTTTAATTAAGTACACTGTATAATACTGTTGTTCTGCTATACTCAAAAGTATATTTGTGAACAATTAACTCAATTGATAAGTGCTCTTATTTTTTCATGCACCTTTTTCTTCTTATTTTCTTATTTTTATTCAAAATTTAAATAAAAAGGTTATTTAACAAAAAAAAAATGTTCCAAAATATGACATGACGAAATTCCAAAATTTTCAAAATTTCACTTCACAATAAATAAAATTTCTACTTATTTAATAAGAAATCAACTAAATTATGTGCAAAACATACATACAAAAAGAAGAGGAAGAAACGTAATCAGATTACCTTTTGAATTGCAGAAAAACTTTTTCAATTCTTCAATCTTAACTCCTCAATTGTGAAGTCTCTAGTTAGTGTACACCTAATTTCACCAATCAAAATTTTATTTGATATTTAGAATGTTTTTGAACTCTCTGTTTAGCTAACTCAAAATGATGACTCAAGATTTCTCCCAAAACTCTTTGGAAATGTTAAGGTATTTGTGTTGCTTTGGTCTCTAAGTTTGTTCCAAGCAAAAGTCACATGTAAATCATCTTTTTATAGGGGTTCATGAAAGATCAAAAGAAAAAGAAGTACCTTTGTTCCTTGCACTTTCTCTCTCTAGTTCCTCATTCTTTTTTTGTAACTATTTGCATGTAATTGTAAAATGAAGACCATCTAGCTGCTTCTTCCTCTTCTTTTGCTCTTATATAGTCTCTATACTTTTCCATTAACTATTAGTGATAGTGGGAGATAAGGGAGAGAAGAATGAAAGAGTGGGAAGACACCTTGTCATTTGGGTCTTCCACTAAACCATGTAATAATATGTATGGCTATGGCCCTAGACATCAAATGTGTATGGATTAGGCCAACTATTGGGCCTTATTAATCCATCAAGCCCGAATTAAATTTTCACATTAAATATGGATTGGGCCCTACATCACATAGTCGAGCTCGAATTTTGCATTTCTATAGTTTAAATTAGAACCTTTTTCAATTTAAATCTTTCACGTTTATATCTCATTCAAATTAGAACTTAATTGGTACAAACTCAATATGAATTGAACTTTCGGGTATGCTAAGAATCTTGTAAATTTAATTATAAGTTTAATTTTTTTTTTATCACTAATCAATTTAATTAATTATTATGGTAATTATTTTAATTCAATTGGTGAATACTATATAGTGTATGACTTTCTAAATTCAATGGAAATAAGAAAATACCTTTTTCTATTGATTGTAGAATCTCTATTTCACTTTAGTCCGATAAATTATCTCTATTGATTGTGAAATCTCTATTTTACTTTAGTTCGATAAATTATAAGTGAAGCTTAGCATTATATATTGTGAAACTATTTAAAAATAAATATTTATAATTAATTATTTAAATATTATATAGACCATCAATTATAATTACCATGTATTAGAATCTCTCCATTGCAAAATCTTGATCTTGGTTGGTTTCATAGTTTAGTCAAATCTTAATGTGCCTGGATCATGAGGTTGCGCGTCCCCTTTTTCTAGAGATGATGTGGACAAAAGTTGCCAATTAAATTTTTTTTTATCTTTTCATCTTGTCATATAAAAAAATTAAAAAAAAAAACTGATTTAAAAGAAAAGAAATTGACTTTAAAACTGATTAAAAAAAAAATCTGCTCTAAAGTTTTTTTTTTGTTGTTAATTTTGTCTATGCAAAACTTTTTTTATTTGCTGTGCTCCACACATGAATATCACTTAATTTTTTTTTAAAACATTTTTTAAAATCAATTAATTTTTTATTTTTAAAATTTTATCTGTATAAAAATTTTTTGATTGGCTTTCCTACATTAATATCACTTGATTTTATTATTATTTTTTTTCAAATCAATTTCCTTTTTTTTTTAAATCAATATATCACTACGGCCATACTGTTGTCATCGCCGACAATTGACATCCGACAGGAGAGGAAAACATGAGATTCATCCATCATCGTAGACGATTGAGAAATGAAACTAGCTTCCCTGAGTCGTTTAGTAATTCACGAATGGACGTCCTAAAAAAAAATCGTCAGATTCTAAATGGATAGTTTTGTTGTGGTGTGCTGTGTCTATCTCACAGCCTTTAGTCTCAGTTCTCCAGCCCCACTATGTCCATTTAATTAGGAAGATCCCAATAAGATAATGCATTCAGAGAAGCTAACAAGTGTGTTGATTGGTTAGCTGGAAAAGCTTTTGACGGTACTTTTAAATATCATTTATGGTTAATCTTCAAACTCTTACGTGGATGTATTCAATTAAAAATTTTAAAGATATTTATAGATTTTTTTTAAACAAATGACTTTTGTAAAGTTTATAAATTCTTAATAATTTTTATCGAGTTTATGAATTTATTAATGATTTTCATAGATTTTATTTTAAAAAATTTTTATAGACTTTTATAGACATTGATCAACTTTTATTGATTTTGATTTAATTAATAAATATATATATTGATTTAATAAATTTATATTTTTTATATGATAAAACAAGAATATTTAAAAAATTTAAATTTCAATCAATGTTCAGTAAAGATAAGAATTACTTTGAATCATAATTAAAATCAATGTTGATTAATCTATTTTTATATATAGTCTTAATAACAAGTCATGAATCAATATTCAATAATAGAAATCATTTATGACCAATGCGATCTCCATCGGTGCTGGAGCATTTTCTTCCACTATTTCCCCTTTACATTATTTATATGATAAATAATTTTTAATATATTTTATTTTTTACATGCTTTGAATTTTATGTAAAAATAAATAAATAAATAACTGATGTCAAAATTAATGTTGATTAATCTATTTTTATACATAGAAATCGTGAATCAATATTCAATGATAGAAATCATTTATGACCAACGATAAAATTATTATTTAACAATAGAAAATCTAAATATTTATTGCTATAAGAAAAATTAATTAATAAAATAATATTAAGTTGGAGAAATACCAGTCATTACTTTTTAAGGTTAAAGGTCGTTTTCTTCTTCTTCTTTTTTTCTCTGCAATTGACAATTTAATACCTAAAAAAGAAAGTCTGTTGAAATTTTGAGAGGGAGTGAAAGAAAATATTTGAGACTTTGTATTTATATTATCATATAAAAAGTCATTAAAAGTATTTAAAAGTCCATTGTCTATAAAAGTCTTTGACTTTTTGAATATCACTTTACGGGAGTGTATTTAATTAGGTTTTTTAAAAATATTTATAGACTTTTTTTAAATGAATGACTTTTGTAGAGTTTGTAAACTTTTAATGACTTTTATAGAGTTTATAAATTTGTCAATAACTTTTATAAATTTTATTTTAAAAGACTTTTATAGACATTTATAGACATTGATCAACTTTTATTGATTTTGATTTAATTAATAAATACATATATTGATGTAATAAATTTATATTTCTCGTATGATAAAACAAGAATACTTCAAAAATTTTAATTTCAATCAATGTTCGGTAACGACAAAAATTATTTGAAATTATAGTTAAAATCAATGTTGATTAATCTATTTTTATATATAGTCTTAACAACAAGTCGTGAATCAATATTCAATAATAGAAATCGTTTATGACTAATGCTATCTCTATCGGTGTTAGAGTATTTTCTTCTATTGTTACCCCTATACATTATTTACATGATAAATAATTTTTAATATATTTTATTTTTTACATGCTTTGAATTTTATGTAAAAATAAATAAATAAATGACTAATGTTAAAATCAATGTTCATTAATCTATTTTGATATATAGAAATTGTAAATCAATATTTAATGATAGAAATCGTTTATGACCAACAGTAAAATTATAATTTAACAATAGAAAACCTAGATATTTATTGCTATAAGAAAAATTAATCAAGAAAATAATATTAGGTTGAAGAAATACCAGTCGTCACTCTTCAAAGTTCAAGATTGCTTTCTTCTTCTTTTTTTTTTTGCCTCTGTGATTGACGCTTCAATACCTAGAAAAAAAAGTCTGTTGAAATCTTGAGAAAGAGAGAAAGAAAATATTTGAAATTTTATATTTATACTATCACACAAAAAGTCATTAAAAGTATTTAAAAGTTCATTGTCTATAAAAGTTTATGATTTTTTTAATATCACTTTACTTTTATAAATTCTATCAAAGTTATAATTGAATACTTATTAAATTTTGAAAACTTTTTTAAAGTATTTAAAAGTCATTATTGAATACCCTCTCACTTCTATAGAGTATTTAAAATTTTTTATTAAATACCACCTAACTTTTTAAATCTATTAAAATCTTTAAAAATCCTAATCCAATACACCACCTTTATTTTTATAGACTCTGTCAAAGTTATAATTGAATACCTATTAAATTTTAAAGACTTTTTTAAAATATTTAAAAGTCATTATTGAATACTCCCTTACTTTTATAGAGTTTTTAAAAGTTTTTATTGAATACCACTTTACTTTTCAAATTCATCAAAATCTTTAAAAGTTCTAATCTAATACACCCCTTTAGTTTTATAATTTCATTAATTTAACTAGCTCATTATTAAATTAAAGCCAATTGTAGTAAAAGAATGTGAGAATTCACAATTTCTCTGATTTTTTAAAAGTCAAAAGAGCGTATTTCATCATAACAAAAATATACATTACAAGTTTAACGATTAAAATTATCATTAGTTAAAATATCTTATCACTACTTGACCGTTAATTTGTTAAGAGTACTTAAACATTATCAAACATAAAATTCTTGCAATTAATAATACAATAAAGAGAGAAAGGATACAATAAATAAATTAAGGATGTAATTACATATTATTATCGAACTGATCAAGGTTATAAAGATAATCATAAGTGAGGGGCTTAAAGAATGTGGCAGCCTCAGCCTCTATAAACTCAATCTGGGCTTTCGAAAGGTGCATGTACACTATCCAGTCACCGTTCTGGGTAGGACTTGGCATCGGCATCACATATCCAGCATTTCCTCCCCAAGGAAAATGATAGGACCCCAAAAAAGGCACACCCCACCCAAAATCCACCTTCGAAACCGGAAATCTTTGGCCAGATGACACCACAACAGCTGGTCCATCATCGCTTCCAGTAGCATATATCTTAGCCAATGCTGGCTGTGGCCTATGGACTTCCACCCAATCAATCAATCCCAAGAAATGGTCCTTTGTGACAGCAGTTTGAAGGAAATGATGGACCTGATTGGCAACCCAACTCAATGGATTTTGAATGAGATCATCAATTGTGTTTCCCCCATGGGGAATGGATAGCACATTTCCAAAGTAGGAATCCATAGTTCTATCATCATTATTACTTAATCTACTCCTCCCATCCACAATAATGCCCATTTTGGAAAATATCTTTTTCTTCTCCTCATCATTATTATTCTTACTATGAGGCAATATTATTCCTGCATTACTACTTTTCGCAACCAGCTGCCATAGGAAGGCGCAAAAAGACTCGAGCTTACTGCATCTAATACTATTATTATTGGAGCTTGCAAGTGATTGGAGATGATTAAGTTGATCGGCTTTGACATAATAAATGCGACTTATGAGGTGATCATCATCACCAGGGTCAGGTTGCAATTTGGAGATGGGGACATACATGTTGTCAAGGGAGGGGTCAACGCAGACAGGACGTCTAGGATTTAGCAGAGATCGCCTGAAAGATGGCGACACAACTGGTACATCTCTGGATTTCGCCGTTTCTGCCCATGACACCAAAAACATGTTGGTCGAGTAGGCGTCTGCTATGCGATGATCAAATGTGCACGCCACTACTATGCCGCCGCATTTCAGTTCGGTTACCTGGATAGCAAGCACTCCATCCTTCTTCTTAGGTACCAGTTTGCCTTCAATGCTGTGGTCCGGGTTATACAAGTTGAGCTCCTTAAGCTCAGTATCCGCAAATGCCTCAAAAAAGTCTACACCACGGTTGTTGCACAGGATCTCAGGCTCTCCTGCAGAGTTTGCCGCCACCTCACCCGCGAAGGCGTAGTAGGAAACCAGAACTTGAGCCAGAGCTTTCTTCAGAACACCCACCATGGTTCCAAAATTCGTCATTATATGGTTTCTGTAACAAAAGAAAACACCAACGTCCACAGGAGGGAGAAGCAAGTCTAGGTTGGAGAGTGGCAGCCAATGCTTTTGCAATGGTAATACTGCTGCCACCACTTCCTTCTTCCTCACCGTCACGCCAAACGTTCTCTTCCCTCCTTCAGAACCCATTGCTAATATATATATATATATATACACACCAGAAATCACTATATATATGATCAATGTCGAATAAATAATTGAAAGAACGGGTTAAATTGGATTTAGGACCTTTGAGAAGGGGAATGCTTTGTGATTTTATAGGCAAAGGCAAATCAAAGACTAACCTTGAGTTAATAATTTATAGCCTTGTAGCCAAAATCAAATAATTTATAGACAAGTCCTGGTCGGCAATTACCAACCAGAGAAATTTTTTAATGGGAAAAAAAAAAAAAAAGGAGCTGTAATCAAGGAAAATTCTTACTAATACCGGGTGTATATATTAATCCATTGAAATAAAAATACATAAAATAAATAAGAATATCGGTGTCTTTTTATTAAAAAAAAATATATAAAAAAATTATATTTAATAAAATATTTTATTACTTATTAATTTGAAATATAAAAAAATTATACGCACTAAAGTTTTGATTTTTAAGCAGAGTGAAATTACCAGGAATAAAATAAAAACAAAATTCAAAGTTGAATAGTGGAGCGCATAGCCTACGTGAGCTCGCCAAGTCAAGTCGGGCTAGCTCATACTATGTGTTTGTTGTGTTATGAGTGTTGGCGGCTGGCACCAACATCAATGGCCGTAGCTCTAAGCCCACTGGCGATTATCTTCCAAATATCTCAGATATAAAAATGGTAAACTTGATTTCAATTTGTGGGCTTAACTAGACATGTTGTATACAATACATGTTAGTGTAAAAAAAATATTAAAATCAATACATTTATTTATAATAAATACTCTATCTGTTTCAAATTAATAATCATTTTATAAGAGTACATATATATTAAAAAAATCATTTAATTATCATAATTATAAGTTAAAAAGACTAAAATATCCCTTTTTGATTTTGATGCAAATAAATAAAAGCAATTAATGTAAATATTTAATAGAGAATTAAACGGAGAATAAAATTAAAAAAAATAATAAATACTTTCTTGAAATCCTAAAATAACAAATACTTCTTCTATTCTAAAAAAATGACTATTAAAAAAGTTAGTTTTATTCATAAATAAGTGGTCATTTAACAACCCAATAAAAAATGGTAAAATAGCTAATTTACCCTTTCATTTTCCAAATATGAGAGATGTTTTCCTAATTTATACTATAATTAATAGGGATTTTTTTGACAACTTATGATAAAGTTATTACAACTTTAAAAATAATAATTTTTTCTTAATAGTCATTTTTTTCAGAATTGAGAGAGTATTTTGAAACAAAATAAAATTTATAAAGAGACAATTATTTTAAAATGGAAGGAGTATAAGTAAAAATAAATAAAAAAAAATCTATTTTAACTAACTAATCGTCTACATATGTTGCGTAGTGATGTAGACCGATCAGGATCCAATCTACTATCAAATATAATGTGCGCTATCTGAGTCTGCAAGAGAAGAAAAATGACAAGGCAGATCTTTTGGATAAGCACTCCAATAATTAAGTTAGTATGCATTTTAAAAGAAAGAACATTCAAGTGTTTAGGATATTAGAAAAAACATACTCTTTCACATGAGAATCTTTGAAATATTTATAGCAGCTAATTTTGGAAGCCACATCCCTAGAATATCGGGTCACTAAGTGTTTAGGAGATGGAGATAACATTTTGCCTGAAAGGGACAAGAGGACATGAAGAATGTGTGTCATGGAGTGAACCAAGGTTCTATTAGTATTTATGAGTACAATGAAGATGTCGAGTAATTAGGCGGAGATCTAGAAGATGAGCTATAGCTCGTTTGGAATGAGTATGGTTAAATCAGTATGCATTACATAAATTTAATTGGATTAATTAAATTTTTAACAATCAATTAAATAATATTATACAATTAAAATAAATTAATATTTTTTATTTATTAAATTTTCACCCATCTTTTATCTTTCTCTCTCTTCCATCTTAGGTCATATAATGCTTATCTTAGGTTATTATGCCTTAATCTACATAAAAAAATTAAATTTATTTATATTTTAATGTATATAAATTATTAGATATATTAGATTAGGAATATTAATTTTTTATATTAATATATTTGTGATAATAAAAACTAAAAAAATAGCAAACAATAGTTGAAAGTCACTGAAGGCTTTTTAACTCATTTTAAATTTTAAAGCGTGATATGTGATTTTTTTTTATTAATAATTTCGTTAAAAATTAATAAAATTCCTCGGTGAGAGAGCTCTAAATTTCCTTCTGGATTTGCCATGAAATTTCCGGGAAAAAAAAAAAAAAAAACATGCATTTGTAGCTCGTGGGACTCTGTTTATTATCAAGAGTAGTGGCTCACGATCACGACCACGTCAAAATCGTAGGCAGAGAGTGATAAACATGCAGATTGAAATCGAAAAGCTAAAAGCGGATGCGGTCCTTCAGCCACAGAAGTTGATCTACGGAACCATCCTGAGAACGAACAGACAAAAGCAACACATTATTTTATAGAAATGGAATCAAACACATTTTAAATGTATCTCTTTTCTTAATTTATTTATTCGTTCAGTGACTGGCAGACCGTTTGATTAATTCCTGCACAAATTAGGTAATTTCTCAATTTGTGTAGACAAATGTCCCACTTGTCATGCTCTCAGTGTTTTCCTTTTAATTAGGCCCCTGTTCGATTTATCTATTCATAGTAATTGTTAATTGTTGTTGATAATTAGTAGTTAATGGCAGATTGCTGGCTAATAGCTGATTATTATTAAATGTTTAATAAAACTATTATTAACTAATGCTATTAATATGTTTAATAATTATTAAAAATAAATATTAATATTTATCTTTTATTTAAATATTCTTTTTTAATTTGATAATTAAAAGTTTTAAAAAAGTTTCAAAATGAAATTTTCATGAATAACAATTATTTGACTACCTATGCACTAGGGATAAAGTATTCTAATACATATAAAATCATTAAATCATCAAATTTTAATTTTAATTATTAGATAAATTGACTTATTACATGTTAAATTAGTAATCAAGTTTTAAAAATTTAATTTACTACTTGTCTTACCGGTTAATTTTTAATTTTAAATATCAATAATATGATATTATTCTCCTTTCCATAATATGATATGCTAATAATAATAGTAATAATAATTATCAATTTGTGTGCTATTTACTCTTTCAAATATCAATTTTAATTCTATTAATATACTGTAGGCTTTAGCTGCATAATTAGAGCTAATAAAATATTAAAGAGTAAAATACCAGAAAAAAGTTGAAATAAAAGCCCTAAAAATTATTTCATCTTTTATTATTAATTAAAATTAACAATAATTTAGAAAATCAATGGCACACCATTTCAGTTGAAAAAGCATGAAGTAATTTATAAACCAATAAATGAGTTTAGCGTAATAAAAACTTAATCTAAAACAAAGTAATTAAAGTTAAGTAAAAAAATATAGTGATTAAATCTATAATAAATTATTAAATAACCCTTATATCTGAATTTGACGGTAATAAAAATTCCTAGTTAGATAAATTTTAAATATTTAATTTCTAGCAAATGTATATGTGAGAACTTGAAATCATATCTAAAATTTACTCTACATAATTTGTACATTTTATCTTAATTTTACATTATTGAATTTTAATTAATAATGTGCTGACGATTTCTTCCATTATAATTTTGCTTAACTTAGTTTTTACTGTTATTAATTATTTACAGTTTCTAAATTAAAAAATTAAGACATTTATCAAGTTCATGGATGAAAAGTACCTCTAATATCTAAAATGATTATAATTTCTTTATTTGAAATTCATTATAAATTGTGAATTTTTTTTTTTTAAATTGAAAGAACAAAATAATAGAACTCTGTGCAAAATTAGAGGCCAAAACTCAAAAGCCTAGCAATTTCATCAGAAAATCGCCATCAAATATATAATTTATTCTTTTTTTGGATGAAAATATTGTTATGATATATTATAAGATTTGATTGATGTCTTTCTATATACATGACTATTCTAGTTTCCATATTAGTATTGATTGTATTTTTCTTATTGGAAAATCTTCATATTTCTTGTATTTTTCTTATTGGAAAAACTTCCTATTTCTTTTTCTTCTGTATTTTATATAAAGGGCTTAATACTATTGAATGGGATAACTAAAAAAATTATTCTCTTCTCTATATTCTTTGTTCATGTTCTTCTCCATTTTATTTATAATACGTTATCAGAACGAATCGTTCTACAATATTATTCATAATTTTGGATAGCTTGTGGTTTGCTACAACCCAACTAAGGTGAAAAATTTGAAGAAATAAAATTCAAGATTTATGGTAAACAATTTTTGTCTAATTAATTACTATTATTATTAATATTTATGTATCAAATACATTTTTTTTTAAGAAAAACAAACTAAATCGTTTTTTTTTTAAGAAATCGTTTGAACATATTGGGCTAATTAATTTAAAAAAATTATTTTTTTTCTTCTCTCTTACAATCATTTATCTCAAATTGTTTTTTTTTTTTTTAGATTTATAAAAATTTGATATACTATTTAATGATTAATCAATTAAATTTTAGTTCTTGAATAACTAGCATTATATTTTAAATACTAGTTCCTGAAGAACTAGTAGTATTTATAGTTCCTAAAGAACTAATTAAATAAATAACTAAGCTATGAGTTCCTAAAGAACTAGTATTATATTTTAAATTCTAGTTCCTGAAGAACTAGTATTATTTATAATTCCTGAAAAACTAATTAAATAAATAACTAAGCTATGAGTTCTTGAAGAACTAATAATAATTACAGTTCCTGAAAAACTAGTATTCCCTACAGTTCTTGAAGAACTGGTATTATCTACAGTTCCTGAAGAACTGATATTCTCTACAGTTTCTGAAAAACTAATATTCTATATAGTTCTTAAAAAACTAATCAAAATAAACAAATATAAATTCATTAAAGAATCATTAAATGTTCCTAAAGAACTAAATGTATTGTCTACAAGTCTTTAAAAGACTGATTTTATTATGATTTTATATTAGACAATGTTAATTGATGGCTCTCGACATCACGAATAAGAATTATTTATACTAGTGTCACTGCTTCGGGTATTGAAATAAATAAAATAGGCATTCCTGAAAAATTAATATTTTATATTCCTAAATAACTAATAAATTTGATTTAAGCTACACGCGTTAAATAAATTGGATGTCAATAAAGTACCTGCGTATGGCCATAATATTAAGGTAAACCCTTTTGCTTTGATTTTTCTGTTTTGGGTGTTTTATTGTTGTTTATATGTATTGAGATGATGGATATGGCCTATTTGATTAACCAACCAAATTGTAACTTTTAATTAGTTATCAATTATAACAACACATTTTATGCATAGTTTTAAAGTCATTACTTACAATTTTTTTTTTTGCATAAAATCCGACCCTAAATTATTCATTTATTGATTGATTGACTTGCTTTATGGGGAAAAGGTAATTTTGCATTCATATTAATAGGTTTACTTAATTCATTAAATTGAAATCAATTCTACTAGTGTATATATTATTACATATCCTTTGGTCTTAGCATCTTAACTCAAAATTTATTTTATGGACAATACACATCTCATATATATATATATATATATATATATATATATATATATATATATATATATATATATATATATATATATATATATATATATATTTGTTAGTTGAATAGCCTATAAGAAAGTTGTTTGTGTTATATATGTTTTAAATTCACTTATGTCAATATGCATTAGATGTGAAAGCAATTAAAGATTTAAATATGAGATGAGATGAATATAAATTATATAAGTGACATGGTTTTGTTAATTTGTGAATTGATGAATTTATTTTCGGATTGCATATATTATTGGATTTATGTTGGTATAGAGAAGCATAATTAGTGCTTACCTTTCCTTCGTAGGATAAATTATGAATTTAATGTTTGTTAAAATTAATATTAATTTATTTTTTGATTAGTCTATTTAGATATATTTTAAATATATGTAAATTAAGTTATTTAAATAAAGTGAAGTATAGTGAATTAAAGTTTGGTTGATAATTTTTATATACTCTTGAATTTAATGGAAATAATTTTTGACATAAGTTATTGATAATGAAATGCATTTAAATGCTAGTAAAAGCAAAAACTATTATCTACTTAAACCTCATTTAAATGAGAATTTAAAGGTTGAATATCTGACTATTAATGATTTTTATATTTTCTATAAGAGTTTTAAAGATAGATATAATCACTTGAAATATGTGGTACTATCATAAGTTCAGTATGATTGGCTAAATCTACGCCTACAAGACTTAAAGTCTATTTGAGAATATAATTCAATCATGTTTAAAATTACTTTACAGTTGAAATTGTGTGGTAATAAAGTTACATGCTCTTGTAGTAGCAGTATAAAAAGTGAAAATTTATAAATATTATTTTTCTAGTGGTTGCAAAGAATAAGTGTTAATAAGAAATCATTAAACAATGCCCACTAGTATAACTGCATTCTCTGAAGTGAATACTATAAATTATTTGATAGATAATGAGAAGTTTGAAAGAATAATTGCTAACGATAAATCATTAAATAATGCCCACTAGAACAACTGTATTCCCTGAAGTGAATGCTATAAATCATTTGGTAAATCATGAGATTTTAAAAGAGGAACCGCCCATATAGAGGACACAACTCAATTCAATATTGATGATTTTATGTAAACTCTTTGAATGAGTAATTTGCAAGGATTTTATAAGTTGTATATTATAATGAGTTATTTCATTACTGTTTTATCCCTAGTATACATGCACAATATATTGCGTTGAACCTGCAGTTTAAGCATTGAACTTATAGTTTAATAATTAAACTTTGAAAGTTTGGCATGAATGTCATTGTGTACATCATATATACTCTCCTTTGTGCCATGAATATACTAAATATATCTCAATGTGCGATAATGACACAAAAGAGACTATAAATTTATTTTGATGAGACATATTTTTCGATATTAGGGGAGAAAAAGTATCTGCAGTGCTAAAAAATGTAGAGAAATTTATTAGAAGAAAAACTTTTTAAATAATTTTGGTCCATGTACAAGTTAGAGTGAACTAAAAGTTCACAAAATAATACAATTGCAACAAATTGCAACTTAACTACCAAATACATTTATAGATGCTAAAAAAGTGACAAAGTATCATATTACAGCTGCTAATACCCTAGCAAGGGTTGTGATTCTAATTGCAAATAAAAAATCAATCAATCTCACTACATGCCAGACGTGTGGATAATAAATTGGAACTAAAGACAAAAATTCACAGAAAAGAAAAGCAGCGCCACTCATAAAATCTCCTGAAAATAAACCTTTTGAAGAGGAAGATCTCAGTTAAAGAGGTATAGCCAATTATGAGACACAGACTGACACAACGAAATAATTAGATCTTTCAGATATGGCTTTTGGAGTTGATGATCATATAAATGAAAATTATGAGATCTCAATTATTTTTATGATATAAGAAAGAGTTGATAAAAATTTAATTATTGTCGACGATGAAGCTCTTGCTGTTACAAGAGAAAATATGGATCCATAATCTATAAGTATAACTAAATATTAGCATAAACATGATTGATCATCATGAAATGAGGCAATTAAAGTAAAGCTATAGTCGTTCTATCATTGACTATGAGAAAAATAATTCTCTTATTATGAAAATGATCATGTTCCGATACTTAATTAATATGACAGTTAATAAAAGGATTATTGTATGTCTTATGAAAGCAATAAGAGTCCCAGAAAGATTAAGTATATCATAAATAAATACACATTAAACATGTGACATATATTTCATTAAATTGTAAAAATCTATGTATGAATTAAAGAATTATGGACATGTGATATGATTGTTTGAGTAAATTCTTATTGAAAGAAAGATATATGAATAATACACTATGACCATTTGTATTCATAAAAGACCATAGAATGATATATGTTATTATTATAGTATAAGTTGATTTAAATATCAATATGACTTCTGATGAACTCAAATAAGTATGTACCTATTTGAAAAGTGAGTTTGAGATAAAAAATTTAAAGGAAATGAAATTTTGTATCGACTTGCAGACTGATTATTAAAGAGTCCTAATACACCAGTATACTTATGTGGAAAATATATTTAAACAATTTTTGCATGGATAAATCTTCTCCCTCAAGCACACCAATAGGTGGTCCGCTCACTAAAAGTGAAGAGAGACCCTTTTAGACCTAAAAAAGATAATAAAGAGCTGTTTGGTCTTGAAGTACCATATATAAGTGCTATAGGGCACTCTTGTATCTTGCAAATTGCATCAGGCTTGATATTGCATTTGCAAGAAAAATTCCTAACTAGATATAGCTCTGTACCTACAAAGGATATTAAAGTGGTGTAAAAAGTTATCTTCAATATACTATTAATATTATAATTCATATTTGAAATTGGTCTACATGCAAATATTGGTTATTTGCTTAGTTTTTATGATGGTAGATTTTAGACTGGCTATGTATTCACTTATAGTGGTACTGCAATTTTATAAATGTTTTTATGGTCTTGAAGTACCTCACTAAAAGATACTCCCATTGTATTTTGAGAATAATGCAATTTGTGTTGCACAAATTAAAGGTGGTTATATTAAGGGTAACGAAATAGATATAAACTTCACCCAAATTCTTGTATATACATAAGCTCCAGAAGAGATATCCACCAAATTCGCTTGAGTGACAATTTAACAGACTTATATACTAAGTTTTTACCTAATGTGGTATTTAAATGGCATCGTTTCATTAATTAGTATATGCCGTGTTAAAATCTGTCATCATCAGGGGGAGCGAATTAGTATATGATTGTACTCTTTTTCCTTAGTCAAGTTTTTATCCCACAGGGTTTTCTTGAACAAAGGTTTTAATGAGACAATCTGTGCAATGACAAAATAACACATGAAATATACTCTTTTCTTTATATATGTTTTTTCTCACTAGGTTTTCTAATAAGGTTTTTAACGAGTTATATTCATAGCACAAGTAATATCCTAAGGGAGTACTATAAATAAATTATTATATATAGATATTACTTAAACATCATTAAGTATATAATTTGACAACTTGGCAGATTTGTTTACAAAGGCACTCCTTACAATCACATTTGAAAAGTTAGTCAATAAAATTAGCATGCGTCGGCTAAGAGATATTTGATAGAAATCATATTTTCATGAGGGGGATATTTTAGTGCACTATACTCTTTTTTCCCTTACCCTAGGTTTTGTCCCATTGGGTTTTCCTGGCAAGGTTTTTAACGAGACAGTGTTATGGCGTAAATTTCTATAAAAATAATGTACTCTTTTTTCTTTACTAAGATTTTTTTTCCCATAGGGTTTTTCCTTAGTAAGGTTTTAACGAGACATATTCTTTGTAAAATACATTAAGGGGGAGTGTTATGATATATTATAAGATTTGATTGATATCTTTCCATATACATGAATATTCTAACTTTCATATTAGTATTGATTGTATTTTTCTTATTGAAAAAATTTCATATTTTTTGTATTTTTCTTATTGGAAAAGCTTCCTTTTTTTTTCTCTTATGTATTCTATATAAAGAGCCTAATACTATTGAATGGGACAACTAGAAAAACTATTCTATTCTCTATATTTTTTGTTCATATTCTTCTCCATTTTATTTATAGTAAATATATATTTTTTCCTTAATTGATAATTATATCCACAATAAATTTTTTAAATAGACAAATAAATATAGTAAAAGTCGTTTGAATAAATAAATATAAGAAAAATATATGTTTAAATCTAAAATATAAGTTCAAAATCGGATAAAACCCAAAATAATAATTTTTAAAAGGCTTAAATTTATTATATTTATTTAATCAATTACATATCTAAATAAATAAGATCTTATTATATAACTTAAATTACTTAAAAAATATGTTAATTATTATAAATTTTTTATCTATAATAGCAGATAAAATATATTAAAACATCATATTTTTAGTGTATAGAAGAAATGATCATTATTTTAATAGCTAACAATTATCATTTAAAAAAATTGTGAGCTAAAAAAATTAACAGCTGCATTAAAAATTTTTGTCAATTCAATACTGTGGCTTATCAACACTTTACTTTACAAGGTCGTTGGCAGTAGGTAACCACCAACCAAACATTTCCCTTGATATATGACGATATTTCAGTCGTGTGATCCAACGTCAGACCGATTAGTTGCACCATCGCCAGCCATATAGTACTTCCTGATATTCGCTATTTCTTTTTAAATAATTTCAAAATATTTATTCACTTTAAAAATAAATATAAATATTTATTTATTTTATTTTTATTAATTAAAAAAAATATAATATTTGTATATTTTTAAAATTAATAAAAAATATAA
Source organism: Reutealis trisperma (assembly GCA_947687605.1). Lineage (NCBI taxonomy): Eukaryota > Viridiplantae > Streptophyta > Magnoliopsida > Malpighiales > Euphorbiaceae > Reutealis > Reutealis trisperma. Next base: position 7,670,647 of record CANTUT010000033.1, on the reverse strand, counting down.
TAAAAAATAAATATAAATAAGAATGTAAGTAAAAAATGTAATAAAATTTATAAGATAATAAATAATTAATGATATTTTTTAAAATGTGTAAGAAAAGAGTGAAATATCTTTTTAAATAAAGGTTATATATTATATTAATTAATTATACAGCTTCAACCACACATCATTTTAGTCAAAAAAAAAAAAGAAGGACAGTAAACTGCCTGTATAAGCGGAACCACTTGCTCCAGTCTATGGAAAAAATTTTGATTCACTTAATCTACATCCTGCTAATGCAAATCGTACAGAAAATATCATTATCATATTACCTCTTTCTAGAAGTCTTCTTTGCTCTCTGTTCTAGAGTTTACCTTAGGGCTGCCATCCAATGGCTGCGACAACAGGAAGGACTTTCCTCTCTTTCTTTTTATTTTTCAGCTTCTATCTTTTAGATCTATCAATAATTTGGCCAAGGTTATGAATTCTTTTTGCATCCCGTTCAAATCGAGCTTCCTCTTTTTTCTTTTTTTTTGACTCTGATCTATTTAGAGAGCCAATTAATGGCTATGGTGGAGCTAAGCTTTGGCTGGCCTTCCCAGGACCTTCAATTTCTATGGCTGGCGGTTGTAAATCAAATAAACCTGTTACGTAGATATATTTTTCATCCACTTTGAAAAAATTAGCTATTAAACAAGTTAGTTTTATTCATAAATAAATGGTCATTTAACAACTTAAAAAAAAATAATAAAATAATTAATTTATCTTTCTATTTTTTAAATACGGGAGATATTTATCTAATTTATATTATAATTAATAAATTTTTTTGATAATTTATAATAAAATTATTACTATTTTAAAAATAATAATTTTTTTAATATTCACATCTTTCGAAATTGAAGGGGTACAATATTACGGACAGATATAAAACTTATCAATATCTACAAACACCCCTTTGTCAATGTTTAGGTCCCTTTTTTTTTTTTTTTGCCCAGAAATGTTTAGGTGCTATTTTAGGTCATATCATTTATCTTTTCTAAATCAAACGTTAGTAGGATTATAATTTAACATTTTATTGGTAAAACTATTTTCATTTTAAAAATTAAAGAAAAGAAAAAAATTATTTGCTCAGGGAAAAAAAAAAAAGATCAAATCAAACTATAAAAATTAAAAAAGTGAAATAAAATTTATTTTATAAATGAAAATTTTATTATATTTAATTACATAAAAAAATGATATATTTATCGAATATATTTCTTAAAAAATAAACAACACATTTGTGAAGTAAAAATTAAAAATAGAAAAAAAAATTGGATAAAGAATCCTTTTTGTTCTTTTATACATAAATCTTCTTTCCTTATGAGAACAAAAAATGAAATTTTATGATAAGATTTTTATTTACATAAAAAATATTATATTTAGTAAATATGTTTTTATTATCATAATTTCTAAAAAAATAATATAAATAATATTTTAGGAATTAAAAATAATAATGATAAAAAATAAAATTAATTTCTTATGAGAATTATTAGATAAACAATATTTTTCTTTAAAATTAAATTATAAATAAGAAATTTTGCGATTTTCTCATAATTTTAGTATAAATAATTTCTTTTATAATAAGATCACAGAATATCCTTAACAATGAGATCAGGGATGAGCCTAGAGGCCCCAAACGATTTTTTTTTTTAGTACAACTGAAAATATGTTATGTATATATAGAGTAATATGAAATTGGCTCCCCAATTATTTATTTTTTATATTTTTAATATCTACATGTAGAGTTAAAAATAAAATTAATCTATAAAACAATTAATTTATCAAACTATTGAATTAAATTATACAAAATGCGATAGAAGTTTAAATGTTAATACTCTAAATTTCTCATGTTATACAAAATATTATTGAAATTTGAACTTTATATTATTTTTTAAGCTATATAAAATATAATGAACATATAAATATTATAACCTTTTATATGATTTACAATATTATTAACCTTTGAAAAAGTATGGATAAGATTTTTTTAGACTTTTTGTTTACAAAGTAAAAAAAATTAATAAATTATTTAAAAAAATACATAAAGCTAAATAATTGAAATACATAAACAATTTATCACTTTTATTATATTTATTCTGAATTTATAATATATTTTTGATAAATCAAGTGAAAAAATTATTTCAATGTATTTTTCTATTTTATTTTAATTTTAAAATGAAAATAATTATTTTCTTTTTATGTGAGAAATGAATATTTTAAAAAATTAATTCTTTAATAAAATCATTCTGGATTGTGCTTAGATGAGATAAATGGACATGAGAATGGGCTATTGGGCTGGCGATGCAAAGGGACTTCAATGGGCTATTGGGCTTAAGGCAAGTTAACCTTATTATATGTAATACTTGTGCAACGGGTATCACCGCAGCAGAGAAAGCTATAAAACAAAGACACTCCGTGAGGCAGCAAAGGAATTAATTAAAAAAGCAAAATGTAAACCTGCGTAAGCTATAAAACACAGACACTCCGTGAGGTAGTGTACTTATCACTGCTCGTGCAATGGGGTAGCAGTGCCCCTTTGACAAAGGGTTGCTATTGCTAATGTTACAGTAGAACCAACTTCTTTTTGCGGCGGAATTAATGTAGATGTCGACTTCAAATTTTAATAGGTATTGTATACTGTTACTTTCTCCAACGAAGATGAAACCAAAATTAACCTAAATCATCTGTGTATTTTTTTTTTTTTTTGGCCCAAAGAAAATATGCTAGCATTAATTAGGCACTAAACCCAAAATCAGTACAAATAATAAAGATATAACAGATTCCGCTTAGAAATGAAAATACAATAAATAATATATATGATGTGTTAGAGATTGTTGTTAAGAGTTAAAAAAATGTTTTTAAAATTTTTTATATTTAATTGATTGATTTTTATTTTTTTTTATAAATTATTTTTTCAAATTTACTTTTGAAAAAAATATCAATTTAACTGTTTTTATTTAAAAACAGTTTTAAAAAATAATTTAAAAAAAATATAAAAAATTTTATTAAAAAGTAATTTTGAAAAACTCAATATTAAACGCACCTATTAAACAAATACGCACCTATTAAACAAATTAGCTGTGTATTCAGTTAGATGGTATTAAAGGTGTTCACTTAATGTATCGTTAGTAGTGGAGCTAATCATGATTACTAGCTCAGTTAGACAACGCTGATGGTATTCTAAAATCTCAAGTTCGAATTTCGTTATTGCATGCCAAGAATTTGATTTGTTTCACTTAGTATTTAAAATTAATAAATAAAGTACGTCCTTATGACAATTGTGAAATTTTCCTCTATATATATATATCTATGAATTGTTTAATTAATTTTTACATAGATAATTAATTTTTAATTTAATTTTTTTTTCAAAAAAGAATGATTAATTGTTATAGTATGAATTCTACTCTCTTGTGCTATTAAATCATATGCATAATCAAAAAAATTAAACAAATAACTTTTTAATATATAACATGTGAAATTTGACTTGTAATTAAGTTGTAACATCAATTACAATACTTATATACTAAATTATTTATACCATTTATACTCCCTCCATCCTAAATATATAAGGCTCACTTTTCTTTTTTAAATATCTTAAAATATAAATCAATTTCTTCTTTTAAAATATATTCACTCTCTTCAATTTTTAATTTATCCTTATTTAATAATACCATATAAGTCTTTTTAATTTATTATGTGAATATTAATTAAAAAATATTTGTGAAAAGTTAAAATAAAATTTATTATTTAATTTATATTAATTAACTTTTATTAATACATGTGAAAATAAAAATAAATTTATATATTTTTGAAGGGGGAGTATAAAACTCCATATAAATTAATTACTAATTGGCAGTGAATGGCCAATCTTCATCTTCTGATACGGCATTGGCAAAGGTGTATTTATAATACTATATTAGCATATGTACATTAGGCTCTCTTCTAATAAAGTAAGAAATAAACTTTCCAATTAATTTTTATTGTTGATGCCTTCCAGTATAATTTAATAATAATTGTATATATAATTTAAATAATAAATTTAAATTTAATTTTTTTTTTCTCTTGTTAAAAAAAAATTAATTTCTTTTGTTAATTATTTTCGAGTACCAAATTAAAGGGTTGAAGAGACGTTTTGGCTTTACGCCATTCTAAACTGAATGCAGAGTTGTTTCAATTAAAATTTATTTTAATTATAGAAAAGCGTAAACTAGCTAATTATCTACAATTATGTACACTATCCTACTCCAAATATATATATATATATATATATATATATATATATATATGGGTCAGTTTCTCGTACCGATTAACAATATACTAAAAATATATATGATGAGGGATAAATGTGACTCTTAAGAGATATTTGGACCTTTCTGTATTCCAGACCCATTATGAGGCCTCCAGGGACTATGGGAAAAAAAAAAAAACCCATTAGCCAGGCCCTTTAACGACTCAAGTCCAAAGGCTTCCATACAAGCTGCTACTCCTCTTCGCTTAGAGAATGACTTGCTGAACAAGCCATGGCCGAAGCCCTCTAAGGACGTGTCCAGTCATCTAGCAAAATGACCAGTTCTCAGACACTCCACACCATGTCTTGACACCACTCCCACTGAACATCCCTAAGGATGGGATAGAGGACATGCGCCTGCCACCAACTTTCACCAACTAGCATGGCCAAACGACAGGGGACGTCCCTTCTCAGAAAAAGGTGTCAGACATACCTAATCTGAAATCATATAAAAGGGAAAGAAAAGTCTAAGCACAAGTAGTTGGAATTCTACATTCTCTCACCCCTTTTCTCTCACTAGAAATACTCTAAATTGGGTACTGACTTGATCGTCGGAGGGTCTTAGCCAGGCAAAAGGATTGGCTCCTCTTTAATCCCTTTTCCTCTCCTTCGATCAGGCTCCAAGCCCAAAAGAGGAGATCCAGCCCATTCCCTTTCATATTGATCAAGCCTGATCAAATTGGCGCTGTCTGTGGGAAACGTGAGCTAATCTTCTCTCGACATTGCATTTTACTTATACTCGCCTGTGAAGGAAATTCACCATTATGACGACCCCCGATGATCCTGAATCTTCAACCCTCTCAAATCCTAGACACTCTCTTCCGACACCTACTGATCCTCCCCTGATAACTCCCATTAACCTAAACACGTCGCTCCAGCTCCTTATTTCTGAATAAAATACAATTGGACCGAGTCAAACCCCTCTGAACCTTCCAAATCCAGACCTAGCTCCCGCGTTGCAGTTTATTAACACTATAGCTGCATTCGTGAGAAGTTCTCAGCAACAAACTCCTCCGGCACAGACCCTCGTCCCTGTTCTGAAAACTACCCCGAGGAGGAATGTCGCTCGAACCCTGGATTATGAGAAGCAATCCCAAGGACCCGTAAGGGTCAACGAAAAACAATTGGTCCACCTGGGCGGAAATGTGGAGGGAAGGATGGAAGAGCAGCTTGGAGGAGAAAAGAGTTCGACTGAGGAAGAAGGGAGTACGCAAGCTTCGCTCCCAGATAGTGAACGTAAGCTCTTACATGGAAAAAATTTTCATGCAAGTAATATGGAACGGGGCGAATGCAAGCAGGAATAAAGGAAAATATGAGTGCAAAGAACCAAAATATGAGAAAAGAGAAAACTCGAGAGGAAGAGAGCATAATAGAGGGGAATATTCTGTTGCTAGCCACCCCTCGTGGGCCCGAAGTAGAAGGTCACCTGTTAGTGGCAATAGCCGTAGAAAGAAAGAAGAGGAGGTGAGGGATGCAGTGAATAAGTTTTTGGAAGAAATGAATCAAGGTTCTAACGGGAAAGCCATGGATAGCACCTTAAAGCTCACCCTGAAGTCTCCTTTTACCAGATCCATCAGAGAGTACATCATGCCCAGCAAGTTCAAACCACCAGCATTGAAGAAATACAATGGGGAGACTAATCCCAGAGTCCACATCATGGAATACAAGCATGCAGTTGAATTGCAAATGGCAGATGACGAAGCTCTGTGTAGAGCGTTCAGAGGATCTTTAGAGGGAGCTGCAACAAGATGGTTTGATGGCCTGGAAGAAGGAAGTGTCCGCTCCTTTATGGAGCTGGCCAGATCCTTTATGCACCAATTCGCTTCTAGTATCCCGGTGGAGTGAAAGACTCAGTATTTGGAAATGGTGGTGCAAAAGGAAAAGGAATCCTTAAGGGATTACATGGCTCGATTCAATCGAGAAGCCTTAAAAGTCACGCACTTGGATCAAGCTCGAGCAGTGGAGGCTCTACAGAATGGGACCTCTCATACGGATTTCCTCAAAGCCCTTTGTCGCCATGCTCCCCGTACTCTGAAGGACGCAATGGCACTAGCCTAGAAATATGTACGATAAGACGATGCTCTGGCCTTTAACCAAATGGCAAAGCGGAGAGGAATGGAGATCATTCCTAGAGAGGAGCCGAAGGCAAAGTGGGAAAAGAAGATAGAAGAAAAGCTAGACGAGAAGCCATCCGGCAGATGAAGGAGGGGAAGAAATAATCAATCACGATCTTATTTCGATCCCAGCAAATTCACCCCTCTTAATGCCAGTCCAGCCGAAGTCTTTGCAACCTTCAAGGATCAAAATATATGGGCTCACCCCAAACCTATGGTTGCTCCCCCAGAGAAGAGAGATCAGAACAAGTATTGCCTCTTTCATAACACTCATGGTCACAACACCAATGATTGCAGGCAGCTGATGGAGGAAATTGAAAGGTTGATTAAACAGGGTTACTTGGGAAAATTCATAAAAAGAGAAGAATCAGGCAGAGCTGGCCCTGGTGAGGATAAAGGAAGATATCCAGAGAGAGTTAATGATGGTTCGGCATGGACCATTCATTGTATCACAGGAGGACTAGGCGAAGCTCAGGAAAGCAGAAATAGTACGAGAGCCTTAGCTAGATGGAGCGAAAGGCCCGAGTACATTTACTGTGAGGGGGGAGAAATCGACCAGAGAGACCATATGGAAGTGTCCTTTGCACCCCCCATGCTGATCCATTGGTGATCCAAGCAATCATAACTAATTATGTAGTCTAAAGAATCCTGGTAGATGAAGGAAGTTCAGTCAACTTACTGACGAAGGAAGCATATTTGAAGATGGGTCTCAAGGAAGAAGATCTGGAAGAAGTGGGAAACCCAGTTCGCACTTTGGATGGAACGGAGGTCCCATCAATTGGAGTGGCGAGACTGCCCTTCACAATTGGCATTGCCCCTAAAAGTGTAACTACTATGGCCATATTTGTTGTTGTCAGGACACATCTGGCGTACAACGTCTTGATGGGCAGACCACTGCTATATGACCTGGATGCTTCAACGAACATCAGACATTTGAGAATGATGGTTCCAAAGCCCAACGGAGAAGTATTTCACGTCTATGGCAATCAAGACGGATGGGCAGAAAGGCGGAGAAACAAAAAGATAAAGAAGGGCGAAGTCACTGCTGAGGAAGTAGCTGCAGTCGAAATCTCTGCTCCGGAGAAAAGAACTGAGCCCATCGATAGGTTGGAAAGAGTGATGGTTGGAAAAGAGCCTGAAAAGTTCCTGATGGTTAATTCTTCCTTAGAAAATGAGCAGAAGTCGTCCGCACACCAGTTCCTGAAGGAGCACACCCATAATTTTTCCTGGTCTTCGGCAGAGATGGGAGGGGTAAGGCCTGAAGTAATAATGCATCAATTGAATGTAGATCTCGCCTGCAGACCAGTCAAGCAGAAAAAAAGATGCTTTGGCTCGGAGCGGCAAGCGATCATCGATCAAGAAATAAACAAGCTCCTGGAGGCGAAGTTTATCAGGGAAGTATAATATCCGGAATGGCTAGCGAACGTGGTGCTAGTTAAGAAGGGGAATGAGACTTTTCGGATGTGTGTAGACTTCACAGATTAGAACAAAGCCTGTCAAAAAGACTCTTTTCCATTGCCTATGATCGATAAACTGGTAGATTCGATGGCTGGATTTGGATTTCTGTCGTCTTTGGATGCGAAGCAAGGATATCACCAGATCAAAATGCACCCAGATAATGAGGAGAAAACCTCATTCATAACAGAGAAGGGCATATACTGTTACGTGTCAATACCCTTTGGCTTGAAAAATGCCGGAGCCATGTATCAACGCCTAGTCAACAGAATGTTCAAAGATCAACTAGGCAGAAACTTAGAAGCATATGTGGACGACATGATCGTGAAAAGCAGAAGCTTCGAGGACCATATCCGTGACTTAGCCAAAGTGTTGGCGATAATGGAAGAATATGGGATGAAGCTTAACCTAGAAAAATGTGCATTTTTCATTCAGGGAGGCAAGTTCTTGGGGTGCATGGTTAGTGAGAAGGGAATCGAGCCCAACCCTGACAAAGTGAAGGCCATCTTAGACATGGAACCCCCGAAGAATGTGAAGGAAGTTTAGAGGCTGACAGGGTGAATCGCCGCGTTGAATAGATTCATGTCTAGATCTGCTGAGAGGTATCTCCCTTTCTTTAAAAAGCTGAGAAAGTCAGAAACGTTTGAGTGGACGGAGGAGTGCCAAACAGCATTTGAAGAATTAAAAGCCTTCCTGAGTTTGGAGCACATTTTGAGTAGGCCTTTGCCGGGTGAAGAAGTATTAATTTACTTATCCGCTTCAGACCAAGCAATCAGTTCGGTGCTCATCAGGGAGGAAGGAATGATCCAGAAGCGCATTTATTACTTCAGTAAAGTCTTACAGGGGGCAGAGTTAAATTATTCCCTAATAGAAAAACTGGCCTACGCGTTAGTGCTCTCTTGCCGAAAGTATAAAATATACTTGCAAGCACACCAGGGGGTAGTTGTAACAGATCAGCCCTTACAAAAGGTACTTCACAAACTGGAGACTTCGGGGAGAATGTTGTGTTGGTCTGTGGAGTTAGGTCAGCATGGATTGCAATACAGAGTCAGGTCAGCAATCAAAGCTCAAGCATTGGTGGACTTCATCTCTGAATGCTCCTTTGGCACCGAAGATGGGGGAGAAGACCGAAGCCCTAAGGAAAGACACTCGTCAGCGATACTCCCGGATCTTCAGTGGGAACTCTTTGTAGATGGTGCTAGCAGCAAAGAAGGGAACGGTGTGGGCATCATACTTAGAAGTGCTCAAGGATTTTCACTGGAATATGCCTTAGGACTGAATTTCAAAGCCACCAATAACACTGCAGAGTACGAAGCCGTGATACAGGGACTGCTCTTTGCTGATTGCCTTCGTATAGAATAACTCACGGTATATAGTGATTCCCAATTGGTGATCGGACAAATAGAAGGAGAATTCGAGGCGAAAGAACCGAACATGACCAGGTATTTGCAAAAGATGAAAGAGATAGTTCAAAGGATGAAGAATAGGGGAGTCAGGATATTCTTTCAAAAGATCCCCAGAGAAAGAAATTGCAGAGCAGATAGCCTCAGTAAACTGGCTGCCTTTCGCCCAGTCGAGCTGCCTCAGAAAATTTATTTAGGTACCTTAGCCTCCTCTAGCATCACCGAGGGGGAAGAAGTTATGAAAGTCGAAGAAGAACCGTGTTGGATGGACCCTATCAAGTTTTACTTGGAAAAGGGAGAACTACCTGAAGATACCCAAGAAGCTAAAAAGGTCAAACGAAGGAGCACCCATTTCTCCTTGGATAACGGAATCTTATACAAGAGAGCTTACTCATTGCCTTGGCTAAGGTGCCTAAGGCCCAATGAAGCCGAATACGTCCTTCGGGAGATATACGAAGGATCCTGCGGAATGCACATAGGTGGAAAGGCGCTGGCAGCAAGGGCAATCAAACAAGGATATTATTGGCCGATGATGAAAAACGAAGCTGTGGCATTTGTCAAAAAATGCCCCTCATGCTAGAAATTCGATGGTGGAAAACACGTCCCAGTAGCGGAGCAGGTTCCCATTTCCAGTGCGTGGCCCTTCGCTAAGTGGGGGGTAGACATAGTCGGGCCCTTCCCAGCAGCATAAGGTCAGAGAAAGTTTCTCCCAGTAGCAGTTGAGTACTTCACTAAATGGGTAGAAGCCAAACCTCTAGCCACCATCATTGCAGAAAGGGTGATCAACTTCTTATGGCGGAACATCATGTGCAGATTCGGCATTCCTTATCAGCTTATCAGTGACAATGGCAAGCAGTTCGATAATGCTAGAGTCAGGTCCTTTTGTTCGGGGCTTCAGATCAAACAACATTTCTCATCAGTAGGCCATCCTCAAACAAATGGCCAGACGGAGGTAACGAATCGGACTATTCTGCAAGGCCTGAAGCGGAGATTAGAAGGATATGGACGAAGTTGGGCGGACGTACTACATCACGTCCTATGGGCGTATAGAACTACTCCCAGGCAACCTACGGGAGAGACCCCATTTAGCCTGACCTATGGCACAGAGGCGGTAATCCTCGTGGATATAGGCCTCCTTAGTGGAAGGATCAATTATTGCGAAGACAGACATAATGATTAAGCCAGAAGGATCGATCTGGATCTCCTAGAGGAACTCAGAGAATCAGTCAGCATTCGAATGGCTAATTACAAGCAACGAGCTGTTAATTATTTCAACAAGAAAGTTAAGCGCCGAGTGTTTGGTGAAGGAGATCTAGTAATGAGATTCTTAGAGGCTACAGGAAAATGGGAAGGCACAGGCAAGCTTGCACCTGCATGGGAAGGAACTTTCCAAATAAAAAGAGTCCGAAGTCCTAGCACTTATAAACTTGTAACCCTAGAAGGTGTGAAAATTTCCCATACTTGGAACATCCAACATCTCAAGATGTATTATCAATAATAATAGCAGATATGCAGTTTGCCTCAGATTGTTTCCATTCGCATCAACGAAGCCTCACCAAGAGTGAGAAGAACTTTCCTAAGGGAGAGCCTAAGCCCTAGTAAATCTAGGCATGAAGCCTCACCGAGAGTGAGAAGAACTTTCCTAAGGGAGAGCCTAAGCTCTAGTAAATGTAGGCACGAAGCCTCACCGAGAGTGAGAAGACCTTTCCTAAGGGAGAGCCTAAGCCCTAGTAAATCTAGGCACGAAGCCTCTCCGAGAGTGAGAAGAACTTTCCTAAGGGAGAGCCTAAGCCCTAGTAAATGTAGGCACGAAGCCTCACCGAGAGTGAGAGAACTTTTTTAAGGGAGAGCCTAAGCCCTAGTAAATTTAGGCACGAAGCCTCACCGAGAGTGAGGAGAACTTTCCTAAGGGAAAGCCTAAGCTTTAGTAAATCTAGGCACGAAGCCTCACCAAGAGTGAGAGAACTTTCCTAGAGGAAAGCCTAAGCCCTAGTAAATCTAGGCATAAAGCTAAGGAGGCCTAAAGGGTGAAGAAGACGAATGTGCTCGAACTCTAAATTGGAAGGATAGTTTCGCTAAGGTGTTTTGCAATGCTTGTTGGATTACAGCGTGAATGGGATCCTCCATACAAGTAAAGTGTATACAAAGCAGAAGCATAATAACTATTTTATTCGTCGAAGTAAATATATTACATTTATTTAGAAAAGAATGAAAAATACAAGTGAGAAAAATACAAAAGAATGAAAAATACAAGTGAGAAAAATACAAAGAATGAAAAATACAAGTGAGAAAATACAAAAGAATGATAAAGTGGAAAAAAAGAAAAAACAGCTAAGGCGGAGGATCGCCTGGAGGAACTATTGTTGCAGAAGACAGCGGAGGCTGGCCATTCACAAGATCCGGCTGAACGACAGAAAGAGGTTCAGCTTGTGCAAGATCTGTCCCAATTGGGAGTCTTTCATCTACGTCCCCTTTGCCCCCGTTGGAAATTTCTAGGATAGGAGACGAAGCGGGAGCATCCTTATCCCAAGATGGGAAGTCTTCAGGTCGTAACAGACCTTCATCCCCCTAAGGGACAGGATCTTGGAACTCTGAAAGGTCTGGCGCCGAAAGCTCTTCAGCAGCATCCAACTCAGATACCACTTGTAGCACACCAGAAAAGTACTCCGCTGCATTGCGCAGAGCATTGTTGTAGTATTCGGTTGCTACTTTATAGGTGTGGTAGGTGATGATGTCATCAAAGCGCTTGGAATTGGATTGATGAAGTCCCTCACAGCCCTTCGCCGACCTTCTTCGGCCTTATTGGCCTTCTCAAGTGCAACTTGAGCCCGAGTAGTGGCTTGTGTGTATCCGAATTCTGAAACTTTAAGTTCCTGTTGAGTCTTCTTCAGGAGATCTCGAAGACTAGGAACCTCTTCGGCCTCTCGGGCAAGCTCTTCATTAGCACTTTTCAACTTGTCCAGTTGCTCACTGAGATGGGCAATGGCTTTGTCCTTAGCGGCCATTGCCTCAGTTAAGGCACTAACCTCTCATTCGGCCTTCGAACAAGCCTCTTCATGAACCCTGGATTGCTCCACGGCTTCCTCAGTCTTCGCCTTCGTGGAGACCAGCTCTTCCTCCAATCGGCAACATAATCCCAGTCTTTCCTCCGCCGCTCGCCGGGCGTCTTCATAGTGATCCCTCAGAAGACCGAAATCGGTCCTTAAAATTTTAGAATCTAGAAGCGCCTACAACAAACAAGCAACAGTAATTATACAATGTGACAAACGGTTATAGAATAAGTGGGAATGAGTTTACCTTCTCCAGCAGAGTCTCATGCCTAGCAAGAGTATCCTCCATAGACCCAAAGAGAGGCCTAGGGGCCAGACGCAGAAAGGGCACGGGGGCCAAGATAGCAGCAGTTGAAACAAAAGAAGAAGGAGGACCGGCAGATGCCTCGATTTCTCCAAGAGGAAGGGAGTCCACTACTACAATCTCCGTTGGCCCTTCGACTCATGGCCTCTTACCTGGCGGAGGAGCCTCCATCGCTGTCCCCTGCGAAGGGGCTGATACTCCTGCCTCCGCCCCAACTGAAGGGGTCCCTGAAGGAGAGCGGACCTCTGGTACAGTGGTGGTGGTTGAAGCTACCGCCAGGGGCCTCTTGCGGCGAAGAAACTCCCCCACTGTTAGTTTCTTCTTAGGAGGACTAAGAGTGGAGACACCTTCAGTAGCAATAATGGCCCCTGACATGACCCTAGACGAAGCAACAGCTGAAGAAAATGCTTCATCGGTCGCAGCCGCAGCAGCCCTCTGTTCAGCCTCCAATGAAACAACAGCTGAAGAAAATGCTTCGTTGGCTCCGGAAGGACCCGTGCTAACCACCAAAGAAGCCTCAAGAGAAGGCTCCTGAATAGTGGTGTCCATTTTGCCCACAGGAATTGCAAGACAAAAAGCAAAAACATTTGCAAATTCAAATCAGCAAATGAAGGCACAAGAAGAAGTAAATAATAATAGGAAGGCAAGAAGTTACCTCTGTCTCTGGAAACGAAGGCCTCCCTTCGGCCGCAGTATTAACTGGAGAAGGATAAAGCCTTTTGAGGGTCACTAGGTTAAGATATGAAATCCATTGCTCATCAACATACTTCTCTCAGGCCTCAACCTCCTCGACACTAGGAGATCTCCCAGGCACAACCTCCTTGAACCATCTCAGAAATGTCCCTCGGATGACACGAGGGTCCTTATAGGATGAAGGTGATTGGGGAGAAGGAAAGTTACCTGCCCCAGCTTCAGCCTCAGGGGCACTCAAGTCGTCCACCAGGTTCTTCAAATGGGCCTCAAACTCTGCATCAGGAACGTCTGTCAGAGCCTTCTCCAGGTCCGCTAGCTGCTCCGCCCCCCGAGAAGAGTGAGCAATTGTGTCAAGAACATTGGGGACTGGAGGCCCTTTCACTTTCAACTTAGGCAGACGAGGTGCGGACACTCCTTTCCCCTTATCACTAACGGGAGGAGGCGGAGGTGGAGAAACAGAAGCCCCAGTGATCCCAGGGATTGAGATACCCCTCTGAGGAGCAGGCCTTGCAGCAACTGGTGCAGCTTGAAGCGGAGGAGTACCTCTCTGCACAATAGGAAGGAACAGAGTCATCAGAAGCTTTAACAAGTCATCTTCGAACAATTCGAATGGACTTCGCACTGGCCACACTCACTTGGGCCCCTTCTGATCCAGCCACCGAACCAGACTCGGTAGGAACGGGCTTCGTCAGCTTATCTTTGCGAGGCTTCGCTGACGAGGACTGGAGGTCTGAGGAGGTGTGCAATCGGAGCCTCCCCGTTTGGAGGTTGAGGACGGGAAGCTCAGCATCCTCACTGAAGGGTCTTGGAGAAACCCCTTCTGTCTCTTTCATTATGTCCTGGTAATGTCCAGGATCCTTGGCCTCCACTGCAATCAAAACAGCAAACACAACACCAAAGGGGTTAATACCCCACCATCAATTAAAGCTATAACGAACGAGAAGAAGAATTACCTCTTATATCTTTCAGCAAGAGTTTGGAGGTAGGAAGGCCATGCTCGTCCTCTGCATAGAAGGAGGCCATCATCTTATCAGAGTTATAGATAAACCCTGATAGACCAAATTCCTGAGGCTCGCCTTCTCCTTAGAAGATAGCCTCTCGGGCCACTCAGTTAGGCCTTTGGTAGGACGTAGGAAATGGCCGGGGAAACCAAATCCAGGAAAGTTATCGCCGAGGCCATCAGTGACCTCTATCAATCCAAACTTGCCCCTCCAGTCCTTCACCTTATTCTCTTTCCCGAAGAAAAGATTTCGGCGCGGCCTGGCAGAAGTCATATAAACTCTCGGTGACCTCTGTGCGCTCTGGATCCTGTAAAAGCATTGAAACAGGCGAGCAGAGGGACGAATGCCATGTGCGAAGCTCAAAACCTCAAAGACGTGCATGTCCCTTATAGAGTTCGGGTAAGCATCATTGGATTCACTCCGAAGTAGTTGAAGCACTCAACTTTGAACTTCGTAGGAGGAAAAAGAAGACCAGCCTCCAGCTGGTGGTAGAAAATAACGTAATGCCGGTTGTCTTTAGGCAGAGCAGCCTTGGGATTACTGGAATAAACCCTCTCATGAGCCTCAGCTCGGCGGAACAAAAATTGAGTGCTACCTTCCAAGTTCTGGCTGAAGGCCAAAAATTCAGCTGTTTTTCCAATTGGGGCTATCTCCCCCCATTCCTCATCCAATATCTTTTGGTACTGGGAGGAGCATACTTGGTCCCTTTGTGGGATGTTCTCTTTTCTGGGTGCCATTAGAATCAAAGAAGAAGATGGAAGAAAGTACTAAAGGTCGAGACGCAAGAAAACTATAGAGATCAGGAGATTCGAGAAAATGAGCAGGAGTCCCAAAAATGAGAAGGCAAAGGAGTATATATACTGAGAGCCTCCTCGATAACTGTCACAGCAATGAGTGGGGGCGTTAAATGGACGTTCAAAATTCAAAATCCATGGAAAAGTTAACCGTCTGTTGAGACACGTGAAAGAATGGGGAGAATGAGAAGACGTGCATTCAATGCGTATTCTCACATTCAATGCTTATTCTTGTCAGTCGTGCATGCATTGAATGACCGTGTGACCTTCCATCTACCCTATGAAGGCTGCCTAGAATGCAGACAGTCCCTAGCCCCTCAAATCCCTTCGTTTAGACGAAAACTACCCTTTAGGGAGACGAACTAAATGTTCGAATTAGGCGAAGCCCCCCGGCGAAGCGAA
This sequence comes from Reutealis trisperma, assembly GCA_947687605.1. Taxonomy (NCBI): domain Eukaryota; kingdom Viridiplantae; phylum Streptophyta; class Magnoliopsida; order Malpighiales; family Euphorbiaceae; genus Reutealis; species Reutealis trisperma. Next base: position 7,655,128 of record CANTUT010000033.1, on the reverse strand, counting down.
AGCCTCTCTTAAGAACTACTCACCACAGATAAAGATATAGAAAGACCCTTTTGCCATTCAACGCGAAGGTAATTCTCTTCGGCCAGAAGACCCCTGAAAGATAACTGTACAAGGACGTGAAGCTGTTTTACTAAGGTTCGACCCTTTGCCCTCTCCTTAATAAAACAGGGGGGTCCCTGATGAGGGATAAATGTGACTCTCAAGAGACATTTGGATCTTCCTGTATTCCAGGCCCATTATGAGGCCTCCAGGGACTATGGGAAAAAGGAAAAAGCCCATTGGCCAGGCCCTCCAACGACTCAAGTCTAAAGGCTTCCATACAAGCTGCTACTCCCCTTCGCTTGGAGAATGACTTGTTGAACAAGCCATGGCCGAAGCCCTCTGAGGATGTGTCCAGTCATCTAGCAAAAGGACCAGTCCTCAGACACTTCACACCATGTCCTGACACCACTCCCACTGAACATCCCTAAGGATGGGACAGAGGACATGCGCCTGCCACCAACTTTCACCAACTAGCATGGCCAAACGACAGGGGACGTCCCTTCTCCGAAAAAGGTGTCAGACATACCTAACCTGAAACCATATAAAAGGGAAAGAAAAGGCTAAGCACAGGTAGTTGGAATTCTACATTCTCTCACCCCCTTTCTCTCACTAGAAATACTATATTGATCAAGCCTGATCAATATATATAAGCATTCAATTGTTAAATAAAGCTTATGAATAGATGCCTAATTGCTTGTTTCATTATAATACTTGAAAAAAATCCAAAATTCAAATCTAGCAGTTAAATTGTCTATTAACATCAAGTGAAAATGGTTTCTTCTTGTATTACAGTGACAACAACAACCCAACCAAAAAATTAGAATATATGTATGGTTAATTAGCATCTACGTTCCAGATTTTGCCACGTGTCTCCGCCTATCAGCAATACGTACTAACTGAGTCGATATATAATATTTATGTCCGTTTAATTTTTTTGATCAAAGTTGTTTAACTTCTGTATCTGAGCAGAAATTTATTAGGAAAAAAAAATGGCAAACAGTTGCTGTTTGTTTTTCTTGTTTGTTATGGTTTATGTTGTTGTAGTGGATAGTTGTAGCAATCATTGTGGACCGATTAAGGCTAATGACAAAGATCTGATTCAGTTTGCCATGAACTTGGAATTCTTTGAAGCAGAGTTCTTCTGCTATGGCGCACGTGGTTGTGGGCTTGATACTATTGCTCCAGATTTCGCCTTGGGTGGTCCTCCTCCTGTTGGAGGCCAAAAGGCTAATCTTGATCCTGTCACTCGTCGAATTATTGAGGAATTTTGTTATCAAGAAGTCGGTCATCTCAGGTTGCAAAACACCAAACACTATAGAGTTTGATATGCATTAACTGTTGATTCTAGGTAGTAATGAAGTATGTGATTTAATATATACATCTAATGGTGATTTTTTTTTTCAGGGCAATCATAGACGCAGTTTGTGGAATTCCAAGGCCTCTATACGATCTCAGCCCTCAAAATTTTGCGAAAGTGTTTGACCAAGCAATTGGCTGCAAATTGGACCCTCCATTTAACCCTTATCTGAGCACAGTCAACTTTCTATTGGCATCCTACATTATCCCTTATGTGGGACTTGTAGGATACGTTGGCACCATTCCAGAACTAGTCGATTACACTTCTAAAAGGGTAAGCAACAGCACCCACTCCATCAGGACTAGGTTAATCGATACTAGTTGGCCAATCGATACTAATTCGTCTCTCTGTTGGAGTCCAAGGATTAATTATATAAATAGTTCACATAATTAATTATATCTAATTCCTTTTTTTTGTTTGTTTGTTTGTTTGTTTGTTTGTTTGTTTAGCTTGTTGCATCTTTGTTGGGCGTAGAGGCAGGGCAAGATGCAGTGATAAGAGCACTGCTATATGAAAAAGCTTATGAAAAGGTGGAGCCTTACAATATAAATGTAGCAGAATTTACTAATGCAATATCAAGTCTAAGGAACAAGCTTGGTATGTGTGGGATTAAAGATGAAGGTTTAATTGTTCCTATGGAGTTTGGAGCTGAGAATAGTACTGAAAGTAATGTACTATCAGCAGATCCCAATTCCCTTTCCTATGCTCGCACTCCACCTGAGATTTTAAGGATCGTTTATGGAACTGGCAGGGAATGTCAGCCTGGTGGTTTTCTTCCTCGTGGCGGCAATGGTAAAATTGCAAGGAGTTTTCTTAATTAAGTTCAGATTGCTGTTAATCATTTAATTACTATCAGTCTCTTGTATGTTTTTTTTTTTTTTTTAATCATATTGAAAATGCTTTATAATAAATATGTGATTTTCGAGTTTTGAATTATTAATTTTTTATCAATTAATTAATTAGCTCTCTGTTTTATTTGCATTCCTGTTCAAGTTCATGACCTGCGGTTGGCAAATATTTTAAAGTATACAAATCATTTGAACGGTAATTTTGGGCTAATTAAGGACATAAGAGGACTAAAAAGTAGACCTTCTTTTTTACATTTATAACCGTTATTTGGTCTCACTTGTATAAATAAATTTTATAAAAATATTTATGTGATAGATTTGAACTTTCATGTTTATTATATGAAGGAAAATATTTTCATTTTACTTTATAAATTTAATTTTATGAAATTGAAAATAACTAATTACATTTAAATTTGTGAAATACAAAATAATTAAATCACAATCTAATATTTGTAAATAAATTTTTATATTTCATATTTATTGATATCATATAAAAGTTAAAATTTTAATAATTAATACCCAACTTACTAAGTTTTAATATGTTAAATCCAACGGAATGTACTGATCACAAATAATATTTTTTTACTCCAAATAAGTTCTATATAGTTGTTGTGCGAAATTTGCAAGTGCACATTTCATAAATAATTAATATAGTAATGAAATAGAGTATTGATTTACAAGAAAAAGTTGAAAAGTAAATTAAGATTTTCCTTATTATTTAGAAAATCACATAACACATATTTTAATCTAATATCTCAATAAACTAGTATAATATTTCCACTATTGCTATTTCACATAATACATTTGATTCATACAATCAATGACTAGTTACAATCAAAACCAATTAATTAAACATAGAGAATTATAGGCAAATTGCAAATCAATAAATTATATCTAAATGAAGAATTAGATGCTCATAATTAAGAAAGAAAAAATAATACACAAAGAATTTTGGAAAAAAAGAAAACTTGATAGAAAGAGTGATAGGTGATGGCCAATACAAACTATTGAAATAGTTCCCTTATTTATAGAAAAAAGATTCTAGTTTTAGAAGGTTTAGAAAGTTATTAAAATCCTTAAAAAATTGGAATACTAATCAAGCCTTTAGGAGGATTCGAATTAGGAACAAAAATCTCTTTTTTTCATCATGAAACTCTCTTATTTATTGCATGGTATTTTTTAGATAGTAGATTATCGAATTACGCTTTAATATATACACACATACAGAGAGAGAGAGAGAGAAAAAGGGAGAGAGAGAGAGAGCTTTATTTTTTAGCTTTTAAATATATTTCGAATCATCTCAATTTGATATCTATAGCTCAAGTTATGATCAAGATACCGACAACTATCTGAGCTGGCAATACCTATTAGTGATTACACAACCGTGCATAATTTTTCATGTATTTTGGAAAACAGCTCTAAAAAATTATGTGCAACTATGCATAATTAATTTTTTCCTTCCTTTTGCTTTCAATTTCATTTCAAATAATTTTCAAACTTTCAAATTACTCGAAATTACATAGAAACCTCTCAAAAATTAGGAAAAATTTGAAAAATGAATTCCAAAAATAAAAGGTTAACAAAAACAAATAAAAATAAAATGTAAATAATACAATTGATAGATAAATTTAATAAATACTCTTCTTAATTAAGAATATAATTTGTACTTATCAAAACATCATGACTCGGCCTATTTTTTCATATAGATAAATCTTTTTCACCCTTGATTGTATTAAAACTAAGGGATATTATTTTTTTTTTTTATCATATATATATATATATATATATATATATATATATATATATATATATATATATATAATCTACCACTGATCTAATTGCTTGGAATGGTTAAGAAACACCATAAATTCCCTTTACGAGTTGTGCTTAAACCCCAAATTGCCTTGAATACCTCTGGTGGTGCAACACTGCAATGTTCATAGTCTGAGACTCTATTGTTAATACAGACTCTGCAAAAGCAAATTTTACTGCTTATGGTAGAGATCTTATCAATCACAAACCAACTAGCTGTTATATTTATTTGATAACAATATCAAATTCATTTTTCGCTTTTTTAAATTTGTGTTACGTATTATTTTATTTATTTATTTATTTTTGTGTTATATACATATAAAAGAGAGATTAGTTTTCAGCATTTATATTTAATAGTCATAATTTTTAAAAAAGAAAAGCTTTTATGAGAATTATAGTAATTTATCACACACACAAAATAAAATGGAGTGTATTTAAGATTTTTGAAGTATATTTAATGCTTTAGCAAAAAAAAAAAAAAAGTGTATTTAATCATTTTCTTTTACATAATTGAACTCAATTGTTTTACATAATTAATATTATATTTGTTAATTATATATTTAATAGTATATATTGCAATAAAATTTTTAATTAATTTTTAATAATCATTTTATAATTATTTTAATTAATGTATTTTATTTACTTATTTATATAATTATTATTTTATTAATTATTTGAAAAAATTTATTAAATATATTTTTTAATTTTTGTTAATTAATTATTATTTAAAAAAATTCATTAATTTAAAAATGCATTTCCAATGGTGGATTATATGCCAACCAACTAAATAATTTAGTAATTGATAATAAATAATTAATTATTTAACTGAATTTAGTTGAATTTAGTTAATTAATGAAATTTTATTATTGTGGTACTATTTTTTTCTAGATTATTAATTTTTTATAGATTTTTAATAATTCATTTATAAAATTATATTAATGAAATATGAATTTTAAATTCAATAAGAGCATATATTATTCAAATTAACAAATTTTAAGTATAAATTGCTAAAATTGTATAATTATGAAAAGGACAATTTAAAATTGAAAATTTTAAAAAAATAATTTACATACCACATTTCTTTATATATCAAAATATAACAAGAGTTTATATAATCTACAAAATAATGAATTAAAAAAAAGCCATCTATTTTTAACAAAAAAGATGACTTTGCTTAAAAAAAGGTCATTTTTTTTATTATTAAAATCAGACAACTTTTTTTTATATATGCTAAAAAAGTCATCTTTTTAATAAAAAAGATGACTTTATGTTTCATATTCTACTAGTTTAATCCAAAATAATAATTAATATTTGAATAATATAAATCGGATCATTTTATACTCATAATAAAAAGATGACTTTTGACATATGTCTCATATTCTACTAGTTTAACCCTTACATATATAGTCAAATCAAGATAATGGTGTAAGAAAAATTTGAGAAATCAAAAAAGTTGTCATTTTTATTGAAAAAATATAACTCTCTTTTATACCTACTGAAAAAAGTAATATTTTTTAATAAAAAAGATAATTTTTGGCAATTATGTCTTATACTCTAATAGCTAATCCAAAATGTACAGTCAAATCAAGATATTTGAGTAACAAAACTAAATATTAAAAGTGTAAAAAAAATTTAAGAATTCAAAAGAAACTCATCTTTTTTTAATTAAAATCAGACGACTTTCTTTTATATATACTAAAAAAAGTCATTTGTTTTAAATAAAAAATATGATTTTTGGTAATTATATTTCATATTCTACTAATTTAACCCAAAATAATAATTAACATTTGAATAATATAAATTATATCATTATACCTTTAACAAAAAAGATGACTTTTGACAATTACATATTATATTCTACTAGTTTAAACCAAAATAATAATTAACATTTGAATAATATAAATCGGATCATTTTATACTCTTACATGTATAGTCAAATTAAAATATTTGAATATAAAGAGCTAAGTATTAATGATATAAGAAAATTTTGATAATTCAAAAAAAATTTTTTTTTTTATTGAAAAAAGATGACTTTCTTTTATACATACTGACAAAATTAATTTTTTTAATAAAAAATATGAATTTTGGCAATTATGTCTCATGCTCTATTAATTTAATCCAAAATATACAATCAAATCAAGATAAATGAGTATAAAAACTAAATATTAAAAGTGTAAGAAAATTTTGAGAATTCAAAAGAAAATCATCATTTTTATTAAAAAAAGATGACTTTCTTTTATACATACTAAAGAAAAGTCATCTTTTTTAATGGGAAATATGACTTTTGATAATTATGTCGTATACTCCACTAGTTTAATTCAAAATAATTATTAACATTTGAATAATATAAATCGGATCACTTTATATCCTTATATGTACAGTTAAATCATAATATTTGAGCATTAAGAACTAAATATTAAAGGTATAAAAAAATTTTGAGAATTCAAAAAAGTCTTTTTTATTAAAAAATATGATTTTAATTGATACATACTGGAAAAAGTCATATTTGTTAATAAAAAAATGACTTTTAGTTATTAATCGATAAAATAACATATGAATACAATCATCCGTTTTTAATTAAAAAAAAAAACCTTTTGGGCAACTATTAAAATTTGAGAGATGCATCATTTAGATGCTTATATGCATTATTAAATCAAGACATTTGAAGAACTAAGTATTAAAAGTATAAGACAATAGTTGTAGATACTAGATATATATATAGGGGTGAGCACTATTCGGTTTTAACTGAAAAACTGAACCGAACTGAAACACCCTGAATTTTTATTTATTTTATAAAATCTTATTTTCGTACGGAAACATATTATTTTATTATTTTCTTTATTAAAGTAAGAATTGGAATTATATTTTATTAAATTATAAATATTCATATTATTTGAATATGTATTATTAATGATAATTTTAGTATAATATTATATATGTATATTATTATGATAATGTTAATGTGGATTTTTGGAGAATTGTATTTTGGATTGTATTTTGATACTTGAGTATTAATAAAGGTATTAATTAATATTATAAGTTTGATTATAGTATTTTATTGGGTATTTGGATTTTCGTTATTATTATTATTATTATTGTTACTACCATTATTATTATCTGCATTATTATTATTGTTATTATTATTATTATTATCACTATTATTATTATTATTATTTGGTATATATATATATGTGTAGTATTATGTTTATATAAATATATGTATATAGTATTATATGTATATTATATGGTTTAGTATATATATATATATATATATAAACATAACTGTGTTTAAGTTAAGTAAAAAGAAGAAGAAAAGAGAAAGCTGGTGATTGGTCCAAAAGCAAAAACGGTGAATTTTGAGAAACAGAACGGGAAGGCAGCAGAGGAAGGAGGAGAGAGAAAGGGAGAGGCCAAGAGAGAGAGAGAGATGTTTGTGGCATTCCGGCGGGCCGTGGTGAGCATCGCCACCACCGCTGGGTAGAGGAAGGTCCGGTGACCTCGAGGGAGGTGATAGCTCGATGACTGGCGGCGGCACGGCGGCGTACGCGAAGAGAGAAGGACCGCCGGCCACCGCAACTTCAACTCAAATTTTCGGCCGATTCCGGCAGCGGAATCCAACGATCTTGGTGCCGTTCTACTCCTGAGGATGAGAGCTTCATTTCGGTACCTACCTTGCCCCCTGAGGACCACCAGAGGAGGAGATCGAAAAATGCAAAACTGTAACTTTGGAGGCATTTTTCGGTGGCTGGAGGGCGAGTGCCGGTGAGTGGTGACCGTTTTTGTGCTCCTAGAGTTAAGGTGAACCTACTAGTGGGGAGTTTCCCCAGATCTACCACCAGCAACGGTGGCACGTGGCCGGCTGGTGGTGGTGCGTGGCGGCGGCGCGTGGAGCATTGCAGCACTTCTGTTTCGACGTTTTGGTACGATCCTCGACGTCCGTATGTTCAAAATTTGTGAAGGTTAACCCGAAACCCTTGTATTTCAGTCGTTATATAAGTTATTTTTATGTTTAGTAGTTCTTAGAATATTTGTTAGGTTGTCGTGTCTGTTCTGGGGGTTAAGTGTGATTCTTATCATGATAATGTTCACTGTTGCGAGGTGTCGGTGTCTGGCGTCTTCTTGGTTCTAAGACTGCTCTTCTGAGGGAAGCCGGTTGGAAGAGTCAACAGTTAGGTGAGTGATACTCACTAATATATTATCCTGTTTCCATTTCATATGCATTGCTGTGTGTATATATATGTATATTATGCACTACTACTGCATATATAAGCATGTAACATTTGACTGTGAATGATGAATTGATATTCTGTATTTTGTGCCATACTATGGTTGTGATTGATGGATGGAGGTCGGGAGGATACAATACCACCTAGGATTATGGGATTGTTATGGCTATGATTTGGGATTATGATGGATTCAGAAGATGAGTTATGACTGATGGATACCGGCTGGGCCTGCTTATCGCCAGGGCTGCTGTCAGTCGGGTTAGGACTGCGTGGTACAGACTAGTGACGGCCGGGCTCTTTGGATATAAGAGATAGATTATTAGATTCAGAGAGCCAGAGTAGGGGGATCGGCTCCCCATATTGAGTATTGAGTATCAGTGTGGTACTGTGAACCATACCCCATCCTTACTTGATTGGATGATTTGTCTGTTTCTGTGGCATAGTGCATATCATGTGAATTGCAGTCTATTTGAGAGATACCAGTTTAATATATTAGCTGATATAATTCACTGAGTCGAACGCTCATTCTTGTTCATCTTGTTGCTTTAAGGTCGGAGAATGAGCCGGTGAAGGAATTGTAATTGAGTAGACTGCCAATTTCCCTTCTGCAGTAATTTGTATTAATGGGATATTAAGAATACATGTAATAGATGTACAATTGTGATTATGACTCTAGAACTCCGCAATGTTACACTTTGTATTTGTGCTTTGTGTATTATTTCAGTTATGTATTTTAAAGAGCTGTAATCTTTGGGTTAAGCAGAATCTTTCTGTAATTTATTACTTTCTGGAATATATGGAATAAATGAGTGTTGGGCCAATTTGATAATTGTATTATGTTGTGATTCTTTTGGTTCTGCTTACCTCATTTTGGCCCATAGCCCTTTTCAGTTGGGCTTTTCAGTTGTGTGTTTTGGGTCAGGCTTACTATGGGCATTGGTAGCCACGTGCATGTCCCGTGTCCTAGTGCCGGTCACATGCCCTCGGGTTTGGGGCATGACAAACCCGAGGGCACGTGACCGGCACTAGGACACGGGACATGTACGTGGCTACCAGTGCCCGTAGTAAGCTTGATCCAAAACACACACAACTGAAAAGCCCAACTGAAAAGGGCTATGGGCCAAAATGAGGTAAGCATAACCAAAAGAATCACAACATAATACAATTATCAAATTAGCCCAACACTCATTTATTTCATATATTCCAGAAAGTAATAAATTACAGAAAAGTTTTGCTTAACCCAAAGATTACAGCTCTTTAAAATACAATCCAAAATACAATTCTCCAAAAATCCACATTAACATTATCATAATAATATACATATATAATATTATACTAAAATTACTATTAATAATACATATTCAAATAATATGAATATTTATAATTTAATAAAATATAATTTCAATTCTTACTTTAATAAAGAAAATAATAAAATAATACGTTTCCATACGAAAATAGGATTTTATAAAATAAATGAAAATTCAGGGTGTAATTTATTTTGGTTTTCGGTTTTTATTTTGAAAATTTTTAGAAATTTTAGTTTGGTTCAGTTTTTGTATGAGAAAAACCGAAAAAACCGAACCGAACTGAATTATACATATGTATATATATTTTCCATAAAATGTCAATTATTTCCTCTTAGTTTGGTGGTAAGTAAACCTTTCTTACTTTAAGGTCTCAGGTTCAACACACGGTAATTTAAATTTTTTAGTTACATAATTAAAAAAAAAAATTGAGCATTATTAAGGAATCGAACCCGTGCCTCTCATATAAATTAATCATACATCATCCGCCTAGGCAAATCTCAATATAATGTTTAAAATTAAAAGAACAAATTATATATACGGTGATCGATTTACCGAACCGAATTAAATCAAACCGAACCGAACTGAACTGAATATTTTCAGTTCAGTTCAGTTCATTTTTGGTTTTAAAATTTCATTTATTTCGGTTCAGTTTGAAAACCTAACCTACCGAATGCTCTGCCCTAGATATATATGTTAAAGTAGTTGCAGATACCAAATATATAATTAATGTGTATCAATTTTTGGTATATATATACCAAACAAAACCTTATTTTGGTATACATTAAGTATATATTTGGTGTCTGTACCCAATTTCATATACATTAATTGCAAATTTCAAAAGATTAAAAAGATAAACTAATAATAAATGGTATACGTATACTAATATTTGATATACGTTTAATATATATTTGATTTATATAAAGTTGCAATCAACGTTTTAATTTTTCCTTTTAAGTAAAGTTAAACATATTTGTCAAAATTTAAAATACGAGTAATATAATGGCTCATTGAGCATTCATTAGACAACTACATAATAATGTCAAAATCTTCGTAGTTAAATTATTTACAAATAAATCTTAACTCAGGCAAATAATTGCACTTCAAATTATTAATTAAAAGCCAACACTGAGTGTATATGCAAATTGAAAATCAATAAAATTTATAAATATTATGGCTATTAAGAAAAGATGTTTCTCTTTCTCTCTTCTTTTCTTAAATTACTTTAACATCCTTAAAATTTGAAATAATTAACTTAATTTTTATTGTTTTAAGATTAATATTTTGATTTCTGAAATTGGCTAATGACAATATTTTAATTATTGTTTATAAACTACGTTTTTTTACCATATCTTAATATTTTTTTTAATATTGACTTTTAATTTATAAAACAATTTCTTATTTTTTGACATTTAATTTATATAACAATTTTGTCTCTAAAATTCTAAAATATAAATAGTTATAACTTGGAGCTATTATCTAAAAATAAGTTGTCATTAGATAATCTATGCAAGTGTATTTTAAATGATTATTATTTAATAACAAGTACCTTAGGAATATTATTATTATTATTATTATTAAAAGTCTCATAAACTAAAAATTTAAGTTTTAAAACATTAGTTTCTAAAATATTAACTATAAAAAAAAATTAAAGTTGTTGTTGAATTTATTTTTATTTAATTTTTTGGGTGACTTTGTGCTATTATAAGTGAGAGAAAACATTTTCCTCTTTGTTTATCTCTTTTGACTTAGTCACCTTCTCATTCACTATCTATTTTTAAAATTTTATTTTTATAAAAAAATAGTTATTTAACCACATTTGCTATATTATATTTAAAATTCTCATATTTATAGAATTTTGTATTATTTAATTTCTTATACTATATTTTTATATTTAAAGTTTTCATTTTATTATAATGCTGGATTATTATGATTTTGAAAATATTATTTATTTAATTAGAATTGTATAATTAAATTTATAAATAAGGTATAAATTTAAAGTAATAAAAATATTTTTTGAAAATAGTTATTTGAATTTGGTTTACTATAATATATTTAACTAGTGCAAAAACCAGCACTTAGTGCAGCTTGTTATTAAAAATATTTTTTAATTAATTTTTATACATTGAAAAAAATGAAAATATATATATTATTTTAAACAAAAGTATATAAGTATAAATATAAGATTATTGTATATTTTATACAAATAATAATTATAATTGATTTTTAAGCCGGTTTTCTTATAAATATTTTTACTCATATACACTAATATGAAAATTCAAATTATTTATCACAATATTCAATTTCTTTTTTTCATTTAATTTGCTCAAGTTATTATATGAAAAAAATAATTTTAGAAAAAACTCTTGAACTTACATATTAAAGACCTTATTAGTTACTTCGTATTTACTTTTAATTATTTTAAATACCTAAAATTATATTAAAATTTCAAAAAATTATAAAAAAATAAATGTGACAGTGAATTTTGAGAGAGTCTGTACTTTCTCGAAACTTTAGCTTTAATATATAACATAATATATAAAAAAATAAATGACAGCATTATGAGCCGTTACTTGCCCCAATTTTTATAATTAAAAAATATAATTGAAATAAAATTAAGTATGAGGATCTAATTGCACTTATGGGTAAAGTAAATGGGTAGAATTGAGCTCTTGGCCAAATAAAAAGAATGGATTGCAAAGACTGAAGACATATTATTAGAATTTGATCCCGAAATAAAATATATTACAAGTGGATGAGTCTTTATAGTTAGGATCGAACACTCTTATACAATTATCTAGACTTGAAAATACATATGTCGTTAAGATCAAATCATCTTGTATATTTTATTTATACTGTGCATGGTAACAAGATGGGAAGGAGAGGGGAATTTATTTTAAAGGGAGGGGAGGGGAGAAATTTCAATTTATGTTGTTTGTCAAATTAAAATTTGATTAATAAAGGGAATGAAAGGAAAATAATGTTATTTTGTTTAGATAGAAAGGAAGGGATGAGAATTATAATTGTAAAAAGATAAAAAAGTATTAAAAAAATTATAAAGAGAATAAGAAAAATACAAATAAGTTTTTAATAAAATAAAATCTACTAGTCATGTTAAATTTTTGAAAATAATTTTCAAATAATAAAAATTTGAGATCATTATTAATAATTTTGAAATAGAATTAGATACATTAAAATGAATTCATTAAAAAAAAGTCAAGTTAATTATATCCACATTAAAAGTGATTTTAGAAAAGCAATAGAAATCCTAACTAATATTATTGAAATATTCAAATATGAAAAATATATGTAGGGTATTATTAACATAAAAGATATATAAGAATTTATTTGGAATACGGTAAATTGATGAGGATAAAAAGAGTTATGCAAAAAAATTATAATATCTCACTAAGAGTTGAAATTTTTTAAACCCCAATTTAGGGTGTAACTAATTTCAACTTATATAAGGAGAATGAGGGTGAATTACTCTCTTTCCCTCCCTTCCCCTTTTTTTTAAAAAATAGATGTCAAATAAGATTGTTACTAATTTTTCTTTTATTTCCCTCCCTTCCCTTTAAATTCACCTCTACCCATGCATAGTGTTAGAGTTAAAAAATACATATATAATAAAAAAATCAATTAAGTCGTCAAAACAATATATACTTGATAAAATAAAATAAACTGAGAAATGCATTAAAAGTCCTAATTAAAGAGAAAAGAAGATACTATCTTCACAATTTGGTGAAATTTCTTATCATATTTTGTAAATTGTAATTGTGATATTTTTTGATATTCTATCTAGAAAGTAACAAATTACAAAATATAAATTAAATAAAAGTTGAAATAAAAATTAAAATAACAATCACAAAACCCTTATAAAAAAATCAAAAATCCAAATTTACAGAATAGTCATAAAAGTTGGTAAATGAAAAAATCTAAACTCTCTATTCAAAGACCCTAGAAGTCTGCCTTGCAATTTATTGTTTTCCAGATTTCTAGAGGATGAAAGGAAAAAAATCTCAGTTTCAAACACAGTTAGAAACATACTATTTCTTTAGTTACTAATAGATTTGATGTGCATAAGCTTACACACAGTAGATTAAGGTCCTCCAACTCTCCTAAGCCATCAAGAATTGCTCCTTTAGTTATTATTTTGCTACAGATCCTATTGCATCGAAATATTAAATCACACCATTATTAGTATCAAATTTTGTATGTGTGGAATTGAAATATATATCCTCATAATATGAATGTAAAGTACATAGATAATGATTACACTTACAAAATCTGAAGGATACTAAATTCTTTAATTCAGCTCCAAAAGATGTTACATTATTGAAACTCAAGTTCTTGAAAGAAATATTAGTAACAAATGTTAATGTTAATTATTACTTTTTCTAGAAACAAAATTGTATTGGATTCTATCTAGCATGTGAAGTCCTATGCAACATGTTGCTCTGCATCCAATATTATATGTTAACTAGAAAATCACCCGGGATTGAAATAAATATGACCTTGGCAAATTTCTCAAAAAAAACATATTCCGTAAATGTCTTGAGAAGTATATTTGATGGTAAATGTTTAATGAAATTGTCTTTGTGGTAGATGAATTTATTGTATTATCATTTTCAAAACAGAGTAAAATCCTAATAGGGGATTATATAGATGTCTTTATAACAAATCATAGATTAACATCTCATACATTTATTCCGGATTATTTATTTGTTTGTTAATGTTTAATCGAAGTCATCTAGAAATAATTAGACACAATATACTTTTACGTAAATTTAAAAAAGAACATTAAAATAATAGGAAAGTCTTGATAAGAAGGTAATAACAGTTACGTAATTACATTGCATTTCAAAATGCATTTGAAAGGAATAAAAAAAAGCAACTTAAAAGTAGGTGTAAAGAAACAAAACAGAGTATCAAGGCTACCCTAATTATACAAAGAAGTACTGCACAAAAGAGTTCTATGACAACAAAATTAAAAGCAGGCGAAAAAAAAAAAAACCACAACATGATGCCCAGGCTGTTTTAATTATACAACGAGTGCATATAAACCATAAACAGTCATTAAAAACATCAAAAAGCAGGGTAGCCAAATCAATTGATTGACTCCACTCGTACAGCATTTTGATCTTTCTTAACACCTTAACATTAATAATAATAATATTATTATTATTATTTATTGTAAAATAGAAATTTATGATTATAAAATAAATGTATACATAAATCTTTTAAGTCTAAGGTTTATATATACTTGATAATTTATTGTGTAGACGATGAAGAAGAGCTTGGTCTATATGGAAAAACAAAATATTATAAAAATATGTTTTTAAGTATTATATAAAATTAGAATATACACACACACACATACATGATACACAATTTTTTTTCTGGTATTTCTGTTGGAGAGAGCTCAATTTGTAAGTTGCTTGGAATATCCGCCGATTTATTTTCCTCATCCTTAGTAAAAATGAGAGCTCTTTTCACAGTTTTTTTTGCATCAGATAAAAATGGCGTACGAAGCATAGTTAATCGTTGTGACGGTGTTATTGTGCTCGATTGTAAAGGCAAAGATGGAATTTTATCATCTTTAAAGATATGTGTTACTTTAAAAGTTAAATTGTATGGGTCTTCAGCTCGAGTATCAATGACCACTTGAAATAATTTAGATATTCCAAAAATCCTGGTCATTATTGGTAAAAGTGTAAACTTATCTTTGGTACCTTGCACTAAATTGCTTGCAGGTAAACCTATCAGATCAGCAGCCATACGACCAAAGATGAGGAAATGTGTTGATCCAATGTCATCATCAACAACAGCATTAACTTTATATTTGTAGATGTTTATATTATATAATTAATATTTTAATTATTAAATATTATTAATTGTGAATTATTTACTAAAAAATGCCAAGGGATTGGAGGTTCTTTTATATCTGCATAATTAGTGCACCAAACTTGATCAATATAATTTTGAACACTTGTCTTGCACTTAGGACGTGCTTTGTACCACCAACCATTTGAGACATCAACGCTTTCTATTGTTGCTCTGCATGTAAATTTTGTGCCCTATACAAAATAGAAAATAAAATGTATATCCATAGAAATATATGAAAGTAATTTATTTAACACACCTTATCAGAATGGATGTCTAAAGACTGCAATTCAATAATTATTCTCCTATTAACATTTCTTTTTGATTCTACATCATGGAACTGTGGATTTTCAACTTGTAGCTTGACAATTTTTTCGATTGGTCTAGTGAGCTTGCATTAATATAGTAATATAAAATTCAAGCCTATAATTAGTAAATATATTAAAAAGTTATTAAAAAATTATACTAACTTATCAATACATATAAAATGTATGTTTGCTTAGGTATTTTAACTAACATTTTTCTAAAATCAAGAACTTCAGGAATGTTCAAATTAACAAAAATTTTTGTTGCTGATGAACTGTTGGCCACGACTTGATCTAGAACAAAAGCATTTAAAATAAAAATAAAAAATATTAAAGTAAAAAATGTGGAAACAAAAAAAAAAGATGATAATTAAATTAATTAATAAAATATTTCATATTAATTTAGAAATAACATATTTTATCTTACCATTAAATCTTTTAATAATCATGGATACAAAAGCAACAATGACAGCATCGTTAGATTCTTCAACAATAATATCACTTTCTGGAAACTGGATTGCTTCTTTATCCCACAGGAAAACTTCTAAGATCTCATTACTGTAGACATTGAATAATTTAGTTAAAGAAAAATCATGGTAGAAAAAAATTAAATAAATAACAAAACTTTTAAGAAGATATGGATACCTGCAATTTTTAATGTGAACTCGACAGCGCTTTGCAATTCTATCTCGAATATTTATATCTTGAAGGTCGCTAATTGAAATAACTTGGCCTAAAAGATCTATAAAACATAACATAATTAAAAAGTAAAATATTATTAAAAAATATATATTGGTCATCAACTATGAAATTAGAATTTAATAAACCTATTAGAAATGTTTTGTCTCCAACTCGGTAATTAACTTCTTGAAATTCAACAAACTCAAATCTATCAAAAGATATAAGTGAATCATCACTAGGAAGAACTTTCACAAAAGAATTTCTTAGTAATTTGATACGATAAGGATGAGTGCTAACTTTATAACTGGTTTGGGCATGTATAACATTAAAACCAGAAATATGACAGATATTTCCTTTGGCTAGCAAATGTCAAAAATGATCAGCACATTGTTTTGGTACACTACCTTGAATTGTATCACCCTGACAAAATAATGATTTTAGATGAAGTTAGAATTTCAACTAAGGGATTTAAAATTTGATTTAAAGAGAATTATTATACATTGTTATAATACCTGTTCATCAAGCATCAAGAATTCCAAGATAAAAAGTTCATTAGGGTTAGAGACATTTACGAAATCCCATATTCTTATAATATGGACTTTGATTCGAATGTTTTTCTTTTCATTATCAATATCTGATATTAATGTGTAAGACATCTTCAGGCAAAAGATCTACCATTAAAAAAAAAAGTAAAATTGTTAAAAGAAAAGATACTATTTGCACGCTATATATTAGTTAATAAATCATCAAAAATTTCAATATACACTATTTTTTATACAATATAAATTTTCGTGATCAATGTTATTTTCTTTTTAATACAGACTTTGATTCAAATGTTGTTCTTTTCATTATCAATATCTGATATTAATGTGTAAGACAACTTCAAGCAAAAGATCTACCATAAAAAAAAGTAAAATTGTTAAAAGAAAATATACTATTTGCATGTTATGTATTAGTTAATAAATCATAAAAAATTTCAGTATACACAATATTTTTTTGTACAATATAAATTTTCATGATCAATGTTATTTTCTTTTTTATTTATTACTATTCGTAAATTACTATGACAAGTAACTTTAGATAATGCAACATATAATTGTCCATGGCAAAAAACATGATCATGTAAATATAGGCCAACTTGTTTTAATGTTTGTCCTTGAATTTTATTAATAGTCATACAATAACATACTCTTATTGGAAATTGTCTTCTTTTTAAGATAAAAGGAAATTTCTTTTCAGTATGAGAAAGAATAACTCGAGGTACGTACATTTTTTCCCCAGTATGTGATCCAGATATTATTATAACCTCTATAATTTTTATCCCTAAATTAATTGTTATTAATCATGTGCCATTACATAAGCCTATGCTAGGGTTTATATTTCGTAATAACATAATCGGGATATTTTTAATTTTAATTTGTGTTGTGGAAATCCATTAAAATTTAAAGAGTTTAAAAATTTTATCGGGTAAAGAACTTCTAATTCATCAGATCCATTTGATGTTTTACAAATTGAAGCAGAACCATAATATATTTTTTCTTTTTCAGGAGCTGAATTCATAATCTCATTATTAACAATATCAACAATTTCATTAGTAGGTGTTATAATAGATCGATTTTTAATGTGGCTACAGTTAGTATAGTTGTCTAAAAAATTAGGATATGTTTCTTTAATTAGTTTTTTTATTGGATCATCATAATTTTTAATTAAAAGATTATTAGGGATTTGAATCCAATTATTTTCAACATTATTTATATTTAATTTTATTGTAGGTGCAATTCCATCGTCAATTGATAAAATCCATTTAGAAAAATTATCTAATTCTTTATTATAATTGTCATTGTTAGATGTTAGTGTTAATCGCATATTAGTGGTTAATTTATACAATTTAAAGAATTTCCATAAATATGATTTAGTAATTGATGCATTGATGATATCTTGTTTGCTACCATTAACAACAACAGGTAATATTTATCTAAAATCACCTCCAAGCAATAATATTTTTCTACCAAAAGGTTTATTTAATTTTTCTTCCTTAGAACTACATAAAATATCCCTAAAGATCTATCTAATGCTTCAAAACAATGTTTATGGCTCATCGGAGCTTCATCCCAAATAATTATGCTAGTTTCTTCTATTAGCTTTGCTAATTAAGTACTTTTTTTTTATTTTACATGTTGAATATTCAGTTAAATTAATTGGTATTTTAAACCTAAAATGAGCGGTTCTACCTCCTGATAATAATAGTGCAGCAATACCAGATGAAGCAACAACTAATACAATTTTACCTTCGGATCTAAGTCTTGATATAATAACTTCATGTAAATATGTTTTACTTGTTCCACCATAACCATATATAAAAAATAATCCTTCTTATTTTAATTGTACAGCAGCAATTATATTGTCATAGACTTTGCGTTGTTCATTGTTAAGAGTTAAAAGTAAATTATCATGCTTAGATTTCAATTCTAATATATCATAATTTAATTCTTCTACTAATAATCTATTATTTATATCACCAAGAAATGATTTATCAGGTAAAGGTAAATTATAGTCAACTAAAGATGTACAATTTTTGTTAAAAATTTTTTCAATTTCAAGAAGCACTCTATTTTTTAAATAGTAATCAGAAATGGATGTACTTGAGATTTCTAGAGTATGTTCTAATTCGCATTTGATATCATCAGAGAAATATTTCCAAAATGAATTGAATAGTTTATTTGGATGGCCAACTTCACAAAATAATATAAGTATTGTAAATAAATGACGAAGTTCATAAGATGTTGCAGATAAAATAGCTTCTTCGATAGCATTAATCCATTCAATATCATTTCCTAATAAACCATATGCATTACATGTAGATTGAAACGTTGGATGCAAAACACCATTAACAGTTTGAATATCTTCAAAAGTCTTAGGTCCTTTAACAATGTTTAAAAGCATTCGTTAGTAAGAAAGTTCGCCAGAATTAGGATGGACATAAGCAATTCTACCAATACAATATCCCTTTTTCCTTTTAGTCCATATTTTTTCTTTATTTTGCCATAACCATTTAGTTGGAAATTCAGCGTATGTAAGAGTTCTTGCATCTTCATATAAATTATTTGCATTCATTCATTCTATAAACATTGTACATTGAAAATCTGAAGTATTTGCAATATAATTTAAATTGTCAGTTGATATAAATAAAATTTTGTTCATGTATAGTAAATGTATTATAAGTTTTTCCACAACTGGCTCTCTATATTGGATTGGGAACCCATATAATCTCCATGCAGATTCACATGCCGAAAGGAAGCGACAATCTAAATAGGTTTTAATTTCATCAATAATTAAATTATTTTCATTTTCACATTTTTCAATATCTTTTTCATAATTTACAATAATTGCACGAACTCTATCAGCTCCTTTATTGATGTATTTAAATAAATATTTCATAGATATAGATTGACAACAATATTCTATGCATATATGTGCTTGATATTTACAAATTAAATCTTTATTATATGGAACAACAAAACGATTGTCAATTTTTTCACCACTTTTTATAACAAAATTTCCATCATTCCTACGTCTATAAATTGCAAATCCGTTTGAATCAATAACTGTTTCTTCTTGATATTTTTTAGGAAAACATTTAGAACATTTATTGTTTCTCATACACGAAGACGAAGGATTAATAGGACCACATGGACCATGTATCATGAACTTTGAAATAATTTGATATGCATCAAAATATTTTTCTCTAGATGGTAACTCAGCAGAAATCAACAAATCAATATTAGAAGGTATAGTTGGTTTATTATCTTTATGCAACCATATTAAACAATGTATATGTGGTAATCCCCTTTTTTGAAATTCTATAGTATATAATAAAGCAATTACTCTACCAAAGTGGTTATGTTTTTTAATATCATCAACTAATTCATTAACTTTTAATTTAAAAACTCTACTAATAGCATCAGGTCTATCTTCATGTCTTTGTTTTGGAATATAATCCAATATTCTTTGAATTTCATCCCATAATGGGTTGCATGTAAATGTCAAAAATAAATTTGGGTGTCCATAAAATTTACATATAGCCATTGCATCATGATAATGTTCAATCATATATCTTGCACTTCCCGTATACGTAGAAGGTAATATAATTTTTGATTTTCCTATATCATTAGGATTATTAATGCCATGTCGAATAGTGTTTTTTATTCCTATATATAGTTCTGATCTTAATTCTTTTTGATTATGTCGTATAAAATCTAGTCTTTCTTCTTCAATACAGGTAAATGCATCAACAATATATTGCTAAAATAAATGACCACCTCTTAATAAAGTTTTTCCTTCATTGTGACATTGTTGTAATCTATAAGCATAATATTCACGCATTGTAACGTATTTTCTAGAATTTGGAGATTTGTAATTGTTAATTGCATATTTAATATCTATTCTATAAGCATCCTCTCCATACGGAAATAATATAGGATATTGCAAAGACATAAGACTTGGATATAAGGAACTAATACGTTTTAATTGTCCTGATTTATGTTCAACTATTATATCTCTTTCTTTATCAAATAATCCAAAATCTCCTATTATTAAACCAGCTATCTCAGTAGATGACGAAGGTTATATTGTAGATTGTCTTCATTTCTTCGACCAATTAATTTTAGTTTCATGGGAAGATAATCACTATCTTTGAATCTATTGTGAACCATTCTAAAAGCTTTTACAATATGATTATATTGATCAAACATTTGTATAAGTCCATTAACAATTACTTCATTTATAGATTTAAAGGGTTTATAATCAGAAAAAGATGAAATTCTATTAAAAAGTTCATTTTCTGTATCATATATATAAAGTTAAGGAAATTTAGGTTTTTCTCCATCAGGTGATAATAACGAACCTATTAAGTGATGATTTTGCCCCCATATTTTAAAAACAAAAGGTCCTGGTTTTTTGTTTATTTCATAATCTATTTTTCCGCCTATGGAAGAAAAGGCAAACATAGAGTTATATAGCCTTATAAATTCTCTAAAGTGTGATGCAATTGGGCCTCCATCATGTTGCAACAAATTATCAAGGAAGTCAGGTGTTTTTTCTAATAATGGCAAATGTATCTTTCCTTTTTTACAATAAAGGCTATAAACTTGTTTTCTTGCAGAGGACTTATCGTTGACGCACTCAGTAAACAAATATAATGCTCTACAATGGATACACTCATTCTCAGGATTACCTAAATCAGACTTTTAGAGATAATTTCCTACGGAAAAATTATTAGCATTGTTATATATATATATATATATATATATATATATATATATATATATATATATATATATAATAATTACCTCTAAATGCAGTAGCATGAGCGATAGGGACATCAAATAAACTTGCATTTTGAATAATATATGAAACTATGTTGTTATTATTTGTGCAATGTCTCTTAGCATAATCTAGCAAATAGGCACAATAATTTTTAAAAGAATAAGATTCATGTTTTTTAATCTTTAACATGAATTAAAAAAAAAATTATTTTAAAAGTTTAATACCTGATTGCATGGTTTCTAACTCAATTAGAATATCTATTAAATTATCAATATTTGTAACATTATCTTCTGGATAATCCATGACTAAAGCTAATTATATCAAAATATATATATATATAAAAAAAGTAAAGATTAAAAACCATAGGAAAAAAGTAAATCACAAATTACAATAGAAAGCAAAAATCATTTAAATAAAGATAAGGATATTTAAAAGTACATACCAAGCAGATTGTGGTTTTTATTGGCCTTCTATGTATAAGGATGCTAGAAACTTTGTGATGTCTTGTGATCGTTGCCAAAGAACAGGGAACATAACTAGAAAGCAAGATATGCCGCTTAATGGGATTTTAGAGGTTGAAATATTCGATGTTTGGGGGATTGATTTCATGGGGCCATTCCCTTCATCCCTAAACAATCGATATATTTTGGTAGTGGTCGACTATGTGTCGAAGTGGGTTAAGCAATTGCAAGTGCTACCAATGATTCTAGAGTTGTGCTGAGGTTTATTAAGAAGAATATTTTTTCTCGATTTGGTGTTCCGAGAGCCATTATCAGTGATGGAGGCTCCCATTTTTGTAATCGGGCTTTTGACGCTTTGTTAAAGAAAAGTGGAGTCAACCATAGAGTAGCCACTCCGTATCATCCTCAAACGAGTGGTCAGGTGGAAATTTCAAATAGAGAATTGAAAAATATTTTAGAAAAGACAGTGAATAACTCTAGGAAGGATTGGGCACTCAAATTGGATGATGCTCTGTGGGCATATAGGACTGCTTTCAAGACCCCAATTGGTATGTCTCCATACCGACTTGTCTTTGGTAAAGCATGTCACTTACCTGTGGAGCTCGAACATAAAGCTTACTGGGCAATAAGAAAGTTGAATATGGATGTGGAAGCTGCTGGTCACAAGAGGTTACTTCAATTGAGTGAGCTTGAAGAGATACGACTGGAAGCTTATGAAAATGCCAAGATTTATAAAGAGCGCACCAAACGTTGGCATGACAAACACATCCGTAAGAGGCATTTCGAGAAAGGACAACAGGTATTGCTTTTCAACTCACGTTTGAAACTTTTTCCAGGGAAGTTGAAATCTAGATGGTCAGGACCGTTTCAAGTAGTAAAGGTACATCATCATGGAGCTGTGGAGCTACAAAACAATGTGGGAGAAACATTCAAAGTAAATGGACAACGCCTTAAACCTTATTTCAGTGGAGATTTGGTGGAACAAGGGATGGTTTACTCCTTAAAAGAGGCCACGTGATCAAAATTCTGAGAAAGTCTAGCTAAAGACTATAAATTAAGCGCTTTTGGGAGGCAACCCAAATTTCTAACTTCTTTATTTATTTAATTATTTATTTATTCTCCAAAATTAAAAAAATAATTAAAAAGAAAAATTATATACAAAAAAAAAAATTATGTGATTAATTTCTCATACTTGCTTTTAGTTGTTTCATGATGTTTTATAGGAAACAAAGAGATGGAATGCACACCCTGCTTACAATTTGAAATCCAATTTTCTACAAGAGGGAGTATTTCTTCTTTTGATTGATTTTTTTGAAATTGAGGACAATGTTAATTGCAAGTTTGGGGGAAGTTTAGTTTGTTTTTTTTATTTTCAGTCATTTCTTTTGTGTTTTGATGAATAAATTTAAATTTTTTTTTTCGATAAAATATGCTTATATTAAATAATTTGATGAAAGGCTAATAATTGATTATAATTGATATTTATGGACAATTTATTAAAGTATTTCAGGTTGAGCAACTATTTTGGGTAAGAAATTAACTTTTATTAAGATTATGTTTTGCTTAACTTTGCATTATATTGATTGCATTGAATTTGTGTATGCTTACTTAGAGAGGGCTTCTACACATTTTTATCTTCATTTGCCTCACCTATCTTAGAACATGTTTTTGCAAACTTTTGAGGCGAAATTTTGAATTCATTTTGAAAGAGAGATATGATTTAGGCATTGTTTGTTTAGCCTATTACTTATATCCACCCTTATTTTAATTTTTTTCCTAGTTTACCCATTTGTGCCTTGTTAATTTTAGCCTTCTTTTCTTTGTTAATTAACTTTAATTGTTATCCTTCACCCTGTTTGTGAGATAATTTTGTCAAGTTTACATTTTAATGAAGAAAAGAGAATTATTAAAGTTTTAAAAGAAAATAAGGATCTCTAATAACTAAAAGCATTATTCATTGTAAAAGATCACCTTCTGCTTAAAATAAGTTTGGGGGAAAGCAAGAAAATTGAATAAATAAAAGTTAATAATTCTTGCTTGTCTTTAGAATAATGTTGTTAAAAAAAAAAAAAAAAAAGAAGAAGAAGAAGAAGAAGAAGAAGAGGTGGGCTTAAAAGAAGAAAACATTGAAAAAGAATAGTGCTTAAGATGAAAAAAGATCCTTCATTAATATAATTCCTTTATTTGAGCTATTGATTTTGTAAACTTGGCATAATTATTTTACTTTTGTTCATTTAGCCTGTTCTTTGTTAAGCCAAAAGACCTCGTGTTAGCCCCATTACAAGCCTAGTTAAGACCTATTGATCTCTCTTGATTTGTGAATTCTATTAGTGGAGATTGTTTGCATTAACATGCTTATGAGATTTGCACATCTATTTTATATCTTTTGATAGAGGCATTTAAAGATATCAGTGTGTATATGCCTATCTGCAGTGCAACAATTTCTTTGCGATTGATTTAATGCATGGTTATTCAGGGCATGATTAAGATGAGGATTATTTTGAACCTGAGATAGAAGCTTGACTTGCAATACTATTGATATGTTGTTTGTAAATATTAATTTCTTGAGACCTTTAAAAAAAAAAAATTCAACATAAGCACGTGATGATTAAATTTCTTTTTTGTGATATTTTATTTTTCTTTGAAATAAAATTTTAAAGGTGTTTGTGGGTATCACCACTGGAAGCCCTCACGAGACTATAACTCGTCCTCTATGGGACACCTAGGGGTTTAAAGGCTTGTTGCATACGCTAAATGCAATCGTAATTTCCTACGAAAGTGGACTAGTTTAGGTTTTGAATTTTCCTTTGCTTGAGGACAAGCAAAAACTTAAGTTTGGGGGTGTGATAACTCTATATTTTTAGAGTTATTTTAATTGTTTAAACTTAAATTTTAGCTCAATTCTCGAGAATGCAATAATATTATTACTTATTTTTAGAAATAAATAGTTCTACAATTTATAAATAAATTATAACATATTTTAAGTATTTTTATTTTATTTTTGCAGATCAAAATGATGCAGTAAAAATAAAGATGCAAGCAATGATTCAAGTTTTCAATCCATGAGAAATAAATTCAATGGTTGGTAGCCAACCTAACCATTTTTGAATATTGATGAAGGAATTCAATGGTTGGTGGCCAACCTAACCATCAATGTTGAATTTTGATGCAAGAATTTTAATGGAACTTGAATTCTTCCACCAAACATGTCTATAAATACCATGCTTGGCAAAGGGAAATGGCATCAAAAGAAAATCCATAAAAAAAAATATGTAGAGAGATTTTCATATGTTTTTTTAGAGTAGATTAGTTTTATTTTTTATTTTGATCAAGATGATGAGTTTTTGGAAGCTTGAGTTCATCAAAGATTGTATCCCAAAACAAGTTCTCTCTAAACTCTATCTTGAATTTAATTTTAAGTTGTTATTATGTTTATTGGTATTTTAATTATTTCTTTCTTTTCAATTATGAATAGCTAATTTTATTTTCTAGGATTTAGATGTAATCTTTTGATTTGCATATGATTATTTATATTTAATTGATTGGGTTGATTGTTGGAATTAATCTTTTATCTTAGAACTTAATGCTTGTAATTAACTGGCCATTAATTGCATGATTTAAGATATTGTGTGAAGTAGCGAGAGTGGAAGCACAATATTAGTTCATTAGGATAATTGACCTAGGGAATGTATTGCTTAGAGATAAGAATGCTCCTTTGTGATTTTTAAAAGGATTTCCATAAAACTTAATGGGTTTGTGTTAATTGCTTATGATCACGAGAGTAGACGTAAGGTTAATATGAACACACATGTTGTATCTTGAGAGAGAACACCATATAATTTAGGGAAATCTAATCATTAATTCCAGCAAAAATAATCCATCAAAAAAATTATAAAGGAATCATATGTAATCAATTGATGAATTCTAAATCCTAGACCTTTAATCTTATTTTCATATTTATCATTATTTATTTACTTCAATTTTATTTTAGGTTAAAATATAAAATCTCATAATTGATTTTCTAAATAATAGAGTAATATTAAAAATTGGTACTTGACAAATCCTTCCTCGTGGGAACGATACTCACTCATCATTTTATTACTTGTAAACGATCTGTGCACTTGCAGAAATTGCGCAACAAGTC
The DNA here is from genome assembly GCA_947687605.1 of Reutealis trisperma. Classification (NCBI taxonomy): domain Eukaryota; kingdom Viridiplantae; phylum Streptophyta; class Magnoliopsida; order Malpighiales; family Euphorbiaceae; genus Reutealis; species Reutealis trisperma. Next base: position 7,628,740 of record CANTUT010000033.1, on the reverse strand, counting down.
TTTGGCGCCGTTGCGGGGGAAGGCAATTTTTGACAATATTAATATAATTGATATATTCTATTACTTTAGACACCTTGATTTATTTTTAAAACTGAATTTTTTTTTTTATTTGTACAGCTCGTATAGGTGTTTATGAGAAACGATCCTGAAGCAATTTTAGAGGAATTGGATCCTGAAATCGAGCGAAGGTGTAAGGCTTTAACCAAAGCCAAAAAGGAGAGACTTAGAAAAGAGAAAGCAGACAAGGCCAACGAGCAAGAGGCTTTGGAAGAAGGAGAAGAATTTGAGCAAGAAACTTTTGAGGAAAGACTTGAAGGAGCAGAGGAAGAAATGGCAGACAATGGAGCTAATAGGGCACTGCGCGAATTTGCTATGCCAAACTCAGTTATGCAATCCAGCATAGAAAGACCCACTGTTGCAGCCAACAATTTTGAAATCAAACCTTCACTCATTCAGATGGTTCAACAGTCCCAGTTTGGAGGAGGAGTCATGGAAGATGCCAATGCTCATTTGGCAAATTTCTTAGAAATCTGTGATACAATCAAGATGAATGGTGTTACTGATGATGCCATTAGACTGAGGCTTTTCCCATTTTCTCTTAGAGATAAAGCAAAAACTTGGCTGATATCTCAAGCCCCAGGGTCAATCACTACATGGGATCAACTCACAAGTGCTTTTCTGGCAAAATATTTCCCTCCTGGAAAGACTGCTAAGCTAAGGAATGATATTACTAGTTTCATTCAATTTGATGGAGAGACACTATATGAAGCATGGGAAAGGTTTAAAGATTTACAAAGAAAGTGTCCTCATCATGGTATCCCAGACTGGATGATAGTGCAAACTTTTTACAATGGTCTTTCAAATCAAATAAGGAGCACAATTGATGCAGCAGCCGGAGGAGCTCTTATGAACAAAAGTACTATCGAGGCTCATAATCTTCTTGAGCAAATGGCGACTAACAACTACCATTGGTCCAATGAAAGGACTACAACAAGGAGGATTGCAAGTGTTCAACAGGATGATGGGTATTCTCTTCTTGCAGCAAAAGTTGATGCAATTGCCAAGTCATTGGAGAGAGTAAACATTAATGCCCCATCAAGTAGTCATCCAATTGTTTGTGACTCATGTGGGGGTAATCATCATAATTTTGAATGCCATGGAGTAGAGCAAGTCCAATTTGTCTCTAACCCCAATAGACAACAAAATAATCCCTACTCGAACACTTACAATCCAGGATGGAGGAACCACCCCAACTTAGCATGGGGAAATCAAGGAAATCAAGGAAGCAATCTAAGGCCACCATACCAATCCAACTTTCAAGGGAGAAATCAAATTCCATCCCAAACACTACAAGAAATCAAGCCTTCCTACGAAACCGCTTTGGAGAAATTCATTGGAGCCACTTCTGAAAGGTTTGACAAATTGGAGAAACAATATGACAAGTTGGAGATGAAAGTCGATCAAATTGCTAGCCAAAATAGAAATTTGGAGTTTCAAATGGGACAAATGGCTAACTCTTTTAATGCAAGACCTCAAGGTACATTGCCTAGCAAAACTGAAATTAATCCTAGAGAACAATGCAAGGCAATTACTTTGAGAAGTGGCAAGCAACTTGAAGAAATGGTACCAAAGAAAACAAATGAATATAGTGGTGAAGTTTCAAAAGAAGATACCCCAATGAATCAAGCTGAAGAAGAAAAAAGAGAGGAGGTATCTAAACCTTCACAAGTCAAGCCTTATGCACCACCCATTCCTTATCCTCAAAGATTGAAGCAGCAGAAGACAGACAAACAATATGAGAAGTTTCTAGAAATTTTTAAGCAACTTCACATAAACATACCGTTTGCTGAAGCCTTGGCACAAATGCCATCCTATGTGAAGTTCCTTAAAGATTTACTGTCTAACAAGAGGAAGATTGAGGAGCATGCTGTGGTAGCACTTACTGAGGAGTGCAGTGCAATTATTCAGAACAAACTTCCACAAAAGCTCAAAGATCCAGGTAACTTTTCTATCCCTTGTCTAATTGGTACCACTGAATTTAAAAAGGCTTTATGTGATTTAGGAGCTAGTGTTAGTCTTATGCCTTTATCTATTTGTAAAACATTAGGGTTGGGTGAGCTAACCCCAACCACAATGACCTTGCAATTAGCTGACCGTTCTGTTAAGTATCCAATAGGTATCATTGAAAATGTCTTGTTAAAAATTGGTAAGTTTTATATACCTGTGGACTTTGTGGTATTGGACATGGATGAGGATGTTGAGATCCCGTTGATTCTTGGAAGACCATTTTTAGCAACAGCAGGAGCCTTAATTGATGTAAAACATGGCAAATTGACTTTGAGAGTAGGTGATGAGGAGATTGAGTTTGACATTGCTAAAGCAGAAAAACAACCTGCCATCATGGATTGTTGCTTTCAAATTGATGTCATTGATGAGGAAGTTCAAAAAGTCTTGGAGGAAAAGCATTTTGCAGACCCCCTAGAAACATGCTTGATTAATGGAGCAACTAGTAAGAATGAAAATCATGAGGTTGCCACAATTGTTAATCTTTTTGAGGGGAGTTCACCTATGCCTTTCTATAGGAGACAACAATTTGAAGAATTGGAAAAAGGTAAGTCACTTCCTCCACCATCAATTGAGCAAGCACCGGTTCTTGAGTTAAAACCACTTCCTGCACATCTCAGGTATGCATTTCTTGGTCCCAATGATACTTTACCTGTGATTGTGAATGCAAACTTGAATGATGTTCAACTTGAGAAAACATTGAGAATTTTGAGGGAAATTAAATCAGCAGTAGGTTGGAATATTTCTGACATTAAAGGGATTAGTCCAACTATTTGCATGCATAGAATTTTGATGGAGGATAACCACAAACCTGTAATTGAACATCAACGTAGGTTGAATCCAAACATGAAAGAAGTAGTTAGGGCTGAGATTACTAAGTTATTAGATGCAGGAATAATTTATCCCATTTCTGATAGCTCTTGGGTTAGTCCTGTGCATGTAGTACCTAAAAAAGGTGGGATGACTGTTTTGAAAAATGATAATAATGAATTGATTCCCACTAGGACTGTAACAGGATGGAGAATGTGCATTGACTATAGGAAACTGAATAATGCTACCAGAAAGGATCACTTTCCTTTACCTTTTATTGATCAAATGTTAGAAAGGCTTGCAGGTAATGCATATTTTTGCTTTCTAGATGGTTATTCAGGGTATTTTCAAATTCCTATTGCTCCTCAAGATCAGGAAAAGACCACTTTTACATGTCCTTATGGTACTTTTGCATATAGAAGAATGCCCTTTGGTTTGTGTAATGCCCCTGCTACTTTTCAACGTTGCATGTTGTCTATTTTCTCTGATTTTGTTGAGAAGTCCATGGAGGTCTTCATGGATGATTTTACTATATATGGTTCTTCATTTGATGCATGCTTAGAAAACTTGAGAAAAGTTTTACAACGTTGTGTTGAGTGCAATTTAGTGCTAAATTGGGAGAAGTGCCATTTTATGGTACAAGAGGGAATTGTTTTAGGGCATAAAATTTCTCAAGTAGGAATTGAAGTAGATAGGGCAAAGGTAGAGACTATTGAAAAATTGCCTCCACCTGCTAATGTAAAAGGGATAAGAAGTTTTCTTGGCCATGCCGGTTTTTATCGTCGATTTATCAAAGATTTTTCTAAAATTGCTAAGCCTCTCTGTGATTTGCTTAATAAAGATGCTACTTTTGATTTTAACCAGGAGTGCTTGAGTGCTTTTGACAGGTTAAAGAAAGCTTTGATTTCAGCTCCTATTATTGCATCGCCCGATTGGAGTTTGCCATTTGAAATCATGTGCGATGCAAGTGACTTTGCAATTGGAGCTGTCTTAGGCCAAAGAAAGAACAAAAAGGTACATGTGATATACTACACCAGCAAGATCTTAAATGATGCACAGAAAAATTATGCAACTACTGAAAAGGAGATGTTGGCAATGATAGTGGCGATAGAAAAATTTCGCTCCTACTTGGTTGGGTCAAAAGTAATAATCTTCACAGACCATGCAGCAATTAGGTACCTAATGTCCAAGAAAGATGCCAAACCCAGATTGATTAGATGGGTACTTTTGCTTCAAGAGTTTGACTTAGAAATCAAGGACAAGAAAGGAGTGGAAAATGTGGTTGCAGACCATTTGTCTAGATTGGAACGGGAGCGAACAGCTGAAGATGATGAGCCAGTCAATGATTATTTTCTAGAGGAGCAGTTATGGGTAGTGAAGGGATCAACTCCATGGTTTGCTGATTTTGTCAATTACTTGGTGAGTGGAATCATTCCTAGTGATTTTTCTTATCATCAGAAAAAGAAATTTCTTGCAGATGTCAAGTATTATTTCTGGGATGAACCATTACTTTTCAAGTATTGTGGAGATGGGATGATCAGAAGATGCGTGCCAGAGGAGGAAATTCCAAGCATTTTAGAGCATTGTCACTCTAAGGAAAGTGGAGGGCATGCAAGCACAGATAAGACAGTTGCAAAGGTATGGCAATGTGGTTTTTATTGGCCTTCTATGTATAAGGATGCTAGAAACTTTGTGATGTCTTGTGATCGTTGCCAAAGAACAGGGAACATAACTAGAAAGCAAGATATGCCGCTTAATGGGATTTTAGAGGTTGAAATATTCGATGTTTGGGGGATTGATTTCATGGGGCCATTCCCTTCATCCCTAAACAATCGATATATTTTGGTAGTGGTCGACTATGTGTCGAAGTGGGTTAAGCAATTGCAAGTGCTACCAATGATTCTAGAGTTGTGCTGAGGTTTATTAAGAAGAATATTTTTTCTCGATTTGGTGTTCCGAGAGCCATTATCAGTGATGGAGGCTCCCATTTTTGTAATCGGGCTTTTGACGCTTTGTTAAAGAAAAGTGGAGTCAACCATAGAGTAGCCACTCCGTATCATCCTCAAACGAGTGGTCAGGTGGAAATTTCAAATAGAGAATTGAAAAATATTTTAGAAAAGACAGTGAATAACTCTAGGAAGGATTGGGCACTCAAATTGGATGATGCTCTGTGGGCATATAGGACTGCTTTCAAGACCCCAATTGGTATGTCTCCATACCGACTTGTCTTTGGTAAAGCATGTCACTTACCTGTGGAGCTCGAACATAAAGCTTACTGGGCAATAAGAAAGTTGAATATGGATGTGGAAGCTGCTGGTCACAAGAGGTTACTTCAATTGAGTGAGCTTGAAGAGATACGACTGGAAGCTTATGAAAATGCCAAGATTTATAAAGAGCGCACCAAACGTTGGCATGACAAACACATCCGTAAGAGGCATTTCGAGAAAGGACAACAGGTATTGCTTTTCAACTCACGTTTGAAACTTTTTCCAGGGAAGTTGAAATCTAGATGGTCAGGACCGTTTCAAGTAGTAAAGGTACATCATCATGGAGCTGTGGAGCTACAAAACAATGTGGGAGAAACATTCAAAGTAAATGGACAACGCCTTAAACCTTATTTCAGTGGAGATTTGGTGGAACAAGGGATGGTTTACTCCTTAAAAGAGGCCACGTGATCAAAATTCTGAGAAAGTCTAGCTAAAGACTATAAATTAAGCGCTTTTGGGAGGCAACCCAAATTTCTAACTTCTTTATTTATTTAATTATTTATTTATTCTCCAAAATTAAAAAAATAATTAAAAAGAAAAATTATATACAAAAAAAAAAATTATGTGATTAATTTCTCATACTTGCTTTTAGTTGTTTCATGATGTTTTATAGGAAACAAAGAGATGGAATGCACACCCTGCTTACAATTTGAAATCCAATTTTCTACAAGAGGGAGTATTTCTTCTTTTGATTGATTTTTTTGAAATTGAGGACAATGTTAATTGCAAGTTTGGGGGAAGTTTAGTTTGTTTTTTTTATTTTCAGTCATTTCTTTTGTGTTTTGATGAATAAATTTAAATTTTTTTTTTCGATAAAATATGCTTATATTAAATAATTTGATGAAAGGCTAATAATTGATTATAATTGATATTTATGGACAATTTATTAAAGTATTTCAGGTTGAGCAACTATTTTGGGTAAGAAATTAACTTTTATTAAGATTATGTTTTGCTTAACTTTGCATTATATTGATTGCATTGAATTTGTGTATGCTTACTTAGAGAGGGCTTCTACACATTTTTATCTTCATTTGCCTCACCTATCTTAGAACATGTTTTTGCAAACTTTTGAGGCGAAATTTTGAATTCATTTTGAAAGAGAGATATGATTTAGGCATTGTTTGTTTAGCCTATTACTTATATCCACCCTTATTTTAATTTTTTTCCTAGTTTACCCATTTGTGCCTTGTTAATTTTAGCCTTCTTTTCTTTGTTAATTAACTTTAATTGTTATCCTTCACCCTGTTTGTGAGATAATTTTGTCAAGTTTACATTTTAATGAAGAAAAGAGAATTATTAAAGTTTTAAAAGAAAATAAGGATCTCTAATAACTAAAAGCATTATTCATTGTAAAAGATCACCTTCTGCTTAAAATAAGTTTGGGGGAAAGCAAGAAAATTGAATAAATAAAAGTTAATAATTCTTGCTTGTCTTTAGAATAATGTTGTTAAAAAAAAAAAAAAAAAAGAAGAAGAAGAAGAAGAAGAAGAAGAGGTGGGCTTAAAAGAAGAAAACATTGAAAAAGAATAGTGCTTAAGATGAAAAAAGATCCTTCATTAATATAATTCCTTTATTTGAGCTATTGATTTTGTAAACTTGGCATAATTATTTTACTTTTGTTCATTTAGCCTGTTCTTTGTTAAGCCAAAAGACCTCGTGTTAGCCCCATTACAAGCCTAGTTAAGACCTATTGATCTCTCTTGATTTGTGAATTCTATTAGTGGAGATTGTTTGCATTAACATGCTTATGAGATTTGCACATCTATTTTATATCTTTTGATAGAGGCATTTAAAGATATCAGTGTGTATATGCCTATCTGCAGTGCAACAATTTCTTTGCGATTGATTTAATGCATGGTTATTCAGGGCATGATTAAGATGAGGATTATTTTGAACCTGAGATAGAAGCTTGACTTGCAATACTATTGATATGTTGTTTGTAAATATTAATTTCTTGAGACCTTTAAAAAAAAAAAATTCAACATAAGCACGTGATGATTAAATTTCTTTTTTGTGATATTTTATTTTTCTTTGAAATAAAATTTTAAAGGTGTTTGTGGGTATCACCACTGGAAGCCCTCACGAGACTATAACTCGTCCTCTATGGGACACCTAGGGGTTTAAAGGCTTGTTGCATACGCTAAATGCAATCGTAATTTCCTACGAAAGTGGACTAGTTTAGGTTTTGAATTTTCCTTTGCTTGAGGACAAGCAAAAACTTAAGTTTGGGGGTGTGATAACTCTATATTTTTAGAGTTATTTTAATTGTTTAAACTTAAATTTTAGCTCAATTCTCGAGAATGCAATAATATTATTACTTATTTTTAGAAATAAATAGTTCTACAATTTATAAATAAATTATAACATATTTTAAGTATTTTTATTTTATTTTTGCAGATCAAAATGATGCAGTAAAAATAAAGATGCAAGCAATGATTCAAGTTTTCAATCCATGAGAAATAAATTCAATGGTTGGTAGCCAACCTAACCATTTTTGAATATTGATGAAGGAATTCAATGGTTGGTGGCCAACCTAACCATCAATGTTGAATTTTGATGCAAGAATTTTAATGGAACTTGAATTCTTCCACCAAACATGTCTATAAATACCATGCTTGGCAAAGGGAAATGGCATCAAAAGAAAATCCATAAAAAAAAATATGTAGAGAGATTTTCATATGTTTTTTTAGAGTAGATTAGTTTTATTTTTTATTTTGATCAAGATGATGAGTTTTTGGAAGCTTGAGTTCATCAAAGATTGTATCCCAAAACAAGTTCTCTCTAAACTCTATCTTGAATTTAATTTTAAGTTGTTATTATGTTTATTGGTATTTTAATTATTTCTTTCTTTTCAATTATGAATAGCTAATTTTATTTTCTAGGATTTAGATGTAATCTTTTGATTTGCATATGATTATTTATATTTAATTGATTGGGTTGATTGTTGGAATTAATCTTTTATCTTAGAACTTAATGCTTGTAATTAACTGGCCATTAATTGCATGATTTAAGATATTGTGTGAAGTAGCGAGAGTGGAAGCACAATATTAGTTCATTAGGATAATTGACCTAGGGAATGTATTGCTTAGAGATAAGAATGCTCCTTTGTGATTTTTAAAAGGATTTCCATAAAACTTAATGGGTTTGTGTTAATTGCTTATGATCACGAGAGTAGACGTAAGGTTAATATGAACACACATGTTGTATCTTGAGAGAGAACACCATATAATTTAGGGAAATCTAATCATTAATTCCAGCAAAAATAATCCATCAAAAAAATTATAAAGGAATCATATGTAATCAATTGATGAATTCTAAATCCTAGACCTTTAATCTTATTTTCATATTTATCATTATTTATTTACTTCAATTTTATTTTAGGTTAAAATATAAAATCTCATAATTGATTTTCTAAATAATAGAGTAATATTAAAAATTGGTACTTGACAAATCCTTCCTCGTGGGAACGATACTCACTCATCATTTTATTACTTGTAAACGATCTGTGCACTTGCAGAAATTGCGCAACAAGTCTTTGGCGCCGTTGCGGGGGAAGGCAATTTTTGACAATATTAATATAATTGATATATTCTATTACTTTAGACACCTTGATTTATTTTTAAAACTGAATTTTTTTTTTTATTTGTACAGCTCGTATAGGTGTTTATGAGAAACGATCCTGAAGCAATTTTAGAGGAATTGGATCCTGAAATCGAGCGAAGGTGTAAGGCTTTAACCAAAGCCAAAAAGGAGAGACTTAGAAAAGAGAAAGCAGACAAGGCCAACGAGCAAGAGGCTTTGGAAGAAGGAGAAGAATTTGAGCAAGAAACTTTTGAGGAAAGACTTGAAGGAGCAGAGGAAGAAATGGCAGACAATGGAGCTAATAGGGCACTGCGCGAATTTGCTATGCCAAACTCAGTTATGCAATCCAGCATAGAAAGACCCACTGTTGCAGCCAACAATTTTGAAATCAAACCTTCACTCATTCAGATGGTTCAACAGTCCCAGTTTGGAGGAGGAGTCATGGAAGATGCCAATGCTCATTTGGCAAATTTCTTAGAAATCTGTGATACAATCAAGATGAATGGTGTTACTGATGATGCCATTAGACTGAGGCTTTTCCCATTTTCTCTTAGAGATAAAGCAAAAACTTGGCTGATATCTCAAGCCCCAGGGTCAATCACTACATGGGATCAACTCACAAGTGCTTTTCTGGCAAAATATTTCCCTCCTGGAAAGACTGCTAAGCTAAGGAATGATATTACTAGTTTCATTCAATTTGATGGAGAGACACTATATGAAGCATGGGAAAGGTTTAAAGATTTACAAAGAAAGTGTCCTCATCATGGTATCCCAGACTGGATGATAGTGCAAACTTTTTACAATGGTCTTTCAAATCAAATAAGGAGCACAATTGATGCAGCAGCCGGAGGAGCTCTTATGAACAAAAGTACTATCGAGGCTCATAATCTTCTTGAGCAAATGGCGACTAACAACTACCATTGGTCCAATGAAAGGACTACAACAAGGAGGATTGCAAGTGTTCAACAGGATGATGGGTATTCTCTTCTTGCAGCAAAAGTTGATGCAATTGCCAAGTCATTGGAGAGAGTAAACATTAATGCCCCATCAAGTAGTCATCCAATTGTTTGTGACTCATGTGGGGGTAATCATCATAATTTTGAATGCCATGGAGTAGAGCAAGTCCAATTTGTCTCTAACCCCAATAGACAACAAAATAATCCCTACTCGAACACTTACAATCCAGGATGGAGGAACCACCCCAACTTAGCATGGGGAAATCAAGGAAATCAAGGAAGCAATCTAAGGCCACCATACCAATCCAACTTTCAAGGGAGAAATCAAATTCCATCCCAAACACTACAAGAAATCAAGCCTTCCTACGAAACCGCTTTGGAGAAATTCATTGGAGCCACTTCTGAAAGGTTTGACAAATTGGAGAAACAATATGACAAGTTGGAGATGAAAGTCGATCAAATTGCTAGCCAAAATAGAAATTTGGAGTTTCAAATGGGACAAATGGCTAACTCTTTTAATGCAAGACCTCAAGGTACATTGCCTAGCAAAACTGAAATTAATCCTAGAGAACAATGCAAGGCAATTACTTTGAGAAGTGGCAAGCAACTTGAAGAAATGGTACCAAAGAAAACAAATGAATATAGTGGTGAAGTTTCAAAAGAAGATACCCCAATGAATCAAGCTGAAGAAGAAAAAAGAGAGGAGGTATCTAAACCTTCACAAGTCAAGCCTTATGCACCACCCATTCCTTATCCTCAAAGATTGAAGCAGCAGAAGACAGACAAACAATATGAGAAGTTTCTAGAAATTTTTAAGCAACTTCACATAAACATACCGTTTGCTGAAGCCTTGGCACAAATGCCATCCTATGTGAAGTTCCTTAAAGATTTACTGTCTAACAAGAGGAAGATTGAGGAGCATGCTGTGGTAGCACTTACTGAGGAGTGCAGTGCAATTATTCAGAACAAACTTCCACAAAAGCTCAAAGATCCAGGTAACTTTTCTATCCCTTGTCTAATTGGTACCACTGAATTTAAAAAGGCTTTATGTGATTTAGGAGCTAGTGTTAGTCTTATGCCTTTATCTATTTGTAAAACATTAGGGTTGGGTGAGCTAACCCCAACCACAATGACCTTGCAATTAGCTGACCGTTCTGTTAAGTATCCAATAGGTATCATTGAAAATGTCTTGTTAAAAATTGGTAAGTTTTATATACCTGTGGACTTTGTGGTATTGGACATGGATGAGGATGTTGAGATCCCGTTGATTCTTGGAAGACCATTTTTAGCAACAGCAGGAGCCTTAATTGATGTAAAACATGGCAAATTGACTTTGAGAGTAGGTGATGAGGAGATTGAGTTTGACATTGCTAAAGCAGAAAAACAACCTGCCATCATGGATTGTTGCTTTCAAATTGATGTCATTGATGAGGAAGTTCAAAAAGTCTTGGAGGAAAAGCATTTTGCAGACCCCCTAGAAACATGCTTGATTAATGGAGCAACTAGTAAGAATGAAAATCATGAGGTTGCCACAATTGTTAATCTTTTTGAGGGGAGTTCACCTATGCCTTTCTATAGGAGACAACAATTTGAAGAATTGGAAAAAGGTAAGTCACTTCCTCCACCATCAATTGAGCAAGCACCAGTTCTTGAGTTAAAACCACTTCCTGCACATCTCAGGTATGCATTTCTTGGTCCCAATGATACTTTACCTGTGATTGTGAATGCAAACTTGAATGATGTTCAACTTGAGAAAACATTGAGAATTTTGAGGGAAATTAAATCAGCAGTAGGTTGGAATATTTCTGACATTAAAGGGATTAGTCCAACTATTTGCATGCATAGAATTTTGATGGAGGATAACCACAAACCTGTAATTGAACATCAACGTAGGTTGAATCCAAACATGAAAGAAGTAGTTAGGGCTGAGATTACTAAGTTATTAGATGCAGGAATAATTTATCCCATTTCTGATAGCTCTTGGGTTAGTCCTGTGCATGTAGTACCTAAAAAAGGTGGGATGACTGTTTTGAAAAATGATAATAATGAATTGATTCCCACTAGGACTGTAACAGGATGGAGAATGTGCATTGACTATAGGAAACTGAATAATGCTACCAGAAAGGATCACTTTCCTTTACCTTTTATTGATCAAATGTTAGAAAGGCTTGCAGGTAATGCATATTTTTGGAAGCAGTATAATTTCAATAATAGAGTCAATTTAATAGACTTTGCAAGTTAAACCTCAACTATATCTAAATCGCATACTTCAAAACTAAATCAATGATTAGATGTACATAAGAAAGAATAAAATTGAAAAAGCTTATTAAACCCACCCAACCCAAAAAAGAAAAAGAACAAACAACAAAAATTGAGCTTAGTCTTTAAATTTCAAAATCCCAATATCCAGTTTTTCCCCTTGATTTTTTCTCAGTATCCAAACAGAAATCACATCAATAAAGCACATAAGGTACAAAATTGCTAACTAACCCGGAATGTGTTCTTCAATGGCTCATCTACTGTTAGAATATCATAGAAAATGAGAAAATTTTGATGTTAGTCATTATAAATTAAATCTAAAAAAAAAATTAATTAAACTAAATGTGAGGTGTTAAGCAAACCAAACACACATAATAAATACAAATTAAGCCCTAATAAGAACAAAAATTGGGAATATCAAGAAACAAATAATCTAAAAAAATAAATAAATAAACCAGCGAAAACTCACATCCATAACTTCTAGTTATGACTGGTTAAGATTTCCTGTGAAATATTCAGGTAGAAATCCAGAAACATTCCATGCTTGGTCTTCAGACCCAAAAATTTTGTATCTGTGGCCTTAAAAAAAAAATCCTTGAAAGGAAAACAAAAACAAACACGATTCAAAAGAGGTAAAAGCAAAGCTGAAAAAATTATTTAAAAAAAAAAAGCAGAAAGACTAACCTTCAGCAAATTTTCCTCACTTTTAGAGCTTGGCAAACGGCGAAAAGGATGAAGAGAAAAGAAATCAATAAGCAAATCACGCAAAAAAAAAAAAAAAATAGAAGATCTATGAATCAGGAAGATAGCGGCGCAAAAAGGGAAAAGAAGATGTAAGGAGAGAAACCGTTTTATAAGGAGACAAATCTAACTCTAAATAAAATGACTTTTTCAACCTTATAAAACGACGTCGTTTTCGATAAGCCATTTAGGCTAGATAAGGGTACTAAAGTAAATCAACTAAATTATATGACAAAAATGGTCTCATTTAAACTACACCGTTTTATTTATATTAGTACAAAACTACAGGGCAATAAAGTAAAATAACTCATATGAAATTACAAAATTATCTCTCAAATCAATTGTACAATTACTGTTCCGCCACTTTTCCACTTTTAATGTATAGAATAAATTTGAAGAAGAGATAGCCAAGGTAAGAGAGAGTGCATGCTATATAGATATTACTGAAGAGACACAAGATATGAAAAGGCTTTGGTTTGGACAAAGTGAAGAGTTGCCTCTCTTCTTTTGGTTACAATTGCAAAATGAAGGGACTTATTATTATTTTTTTAATGCGGATTTGAAGAGACGCAAGATATGAAAATGTTTTGATTTGGACAAAGTGAAGAGTTGCCTCTCTTCTTTCGATTACAATTGCAAAATGAAGGGACTTATTATTATTATTTTTTGATGCGGATTGACCACAAAATAGAACAAGAATTTGAAGCCTCACAAGACGGTCCACACTTGAAGGATCTCATTCTCTAAGCTCGGGCCTTAATATATTAGTATATAGATAGATTAAGGTATTAAGAATTCTACAAATATTGTGAATAAAAAAATTAAGATTCAAACCCTAGCGCATATATAGAATTTTAAAAAGCCCTTAAACCATTATAACCCAGCTATCCTCTTGTAATGCTGCCTATTTGTATTATATATGATGTTAAAAATATTGCTTCACGTATACTGTATCTAGAATATCATGAGGTGCTTGGAACACGGTACCACTGCCACTCGCGATTGGAGGTAGAGACCTCCGAGATCCGAGCTTTGACTTGGACAATGTGATGCATGGGTGACTTCTTCATCTCCAGCCAATTAGACATTTGGCAAAAAAGGGAAAAAGAAAAAGCCAATCACATAAGGAGAGAGAGGGAGGGAGGGAGGGAGGGAGAGAGGGGCTGTGAGTGGCAGAACCACCTAATATGGCCAGTGGTGGTTTACACCACCTTGATCGCCTGAATGTCTAGCCTCAAGCGACCTCAGGGACACTAGAAAGGGCCGGATTTCGGTAGGCAACAGCAGCGCATGTGCCAGAAAGGGACTGTTGGTGATGTCAACTTTCGACACCAATTCTGGTAGATTCCGGCGTCTTTTCCCAAAGATTCCGATGGCTATGGAAACCTCTCATCACAAGCTTCATTTTGATACCTACTTTACCACCTACCAATAATTAAAAGTGTAGATCAAAAAATGAAAAAGTATCATAAATAAATTAAAATTTAATGACTGGTATCTTAGGTAACTGATCATTTTAATTATCAGTTAGGATTTAAAGTGAATTTAAAATTAATGATCTAATGGTCATAAATTTTTTGGACATCTATACAAAAAGGTTATTGTAGAAGGCCCCCAAAAGAATTTATTTCAAACTTAGTATTATTATTACACTAATTAATATTTTTGAATTTATTTAATGCTAGTGTGTAATAATAAGATATTATGTTTATTTTACTTTGAAAATAATGATAATATTTATTAAAAATAAATTTTAAAATATTACGTGTATTAATATATAAATATAATATTTTATTAAAAATAAAATATATAAATACTTTTATCAATTTTTTTTTAAAGGAACTTTTATTAACTTTTATCATTATGAGCCATAGAGATAATGAACTAACCACACCTTGTTTGGGAACACGTGTATATATATATATATATATATATATATATATATATATATATATATATATATATATATATATATATATATATTCATATTCTTAGGGTTGCAATTTAACAATTAAATATAAATTTGATCACAAGAAAATTACCAGATCAGATCTCATAATCATCATCACGATTCAACAATTAAAAACAAATTGGGATTTCTATAGAATTGCCTAAAAAAGGGAACTCATTTATAAATACACGCTTACTTTATATTTTTAACTTTTATACGTTCCTGTCTTTTTTTCTTATTTTTATACCCTCCTTCTTGAACAAACAAAAAACTCTACATCTAATAACAAAAATTGAGCTCTTGAAGATTAAAATAAAAAAAGTTGTCGATAAAACTTTTGACAACAAACTAAAACCAAAAAAGCTAAAGAATATAGAGAGATCTACAAATTTTTGAAGAAATATTTAGTTGAGTTGAAGAAAAATCCAAATCTTTCATTGTTTTACATTAATATCTAGTGCGATTGATAGAGTTATAGGTGAGAGTGAATGAGTTCTATCAATCAAAAATCGAGTTTGTGTGAGAGAGTTGGAATAAGTGAACAGAGAAAGAAAGAGAAGGAAAGTAGTAGAGATTGGGTCTTCATTTTCAATTTCTCCCTCCTTAGATTGAAAATCTCTCGCCTGTTTTTGTGTTTGTCTCCATACCAAACACATAAAAAATATACATATAACGTTTCTTCATGATTAGATGAGCAATTAATTAACAAAAAGGACAAATAAAGTGATGTGTGAGACAGGGAGAAGGCAAAGGGAAAGGCAAATGCAAGTCTCTACCACTGATTGTTTTACTTAACTTAAATATGTATATGTTATTGTTTGTGTGTAAATAGGAGTAGTGTAAGACAAAAAATAATGAATTGTCAAATCAACAAAAGTAACAAAAGATAATGAATTGTCAAATCAACCAAAGTAATCTTTTGCTTAATCAATAATAAAGAAGATATTATATCCAAAATTAAAATTATATATTCTCGTGATTATGCCATTATATGAATAATCAAACAAAACAAAGCTAGTAGCTACTCATTGTCTCAAAGAATTTATTTATTTTTCTTTTATTTAACATTAAAAAATATACATATAATGCATCCTTGTGATTTATAATTGAAAAAATTAAGTATAAAATACTTGTCTTTTAACTATGAATAAACCTATGATCCACCAAAAACAACCAGGATTTTAGCAATATTGAAGATAAAATATGCAAAAATATAAATATAAATAATATGTAATATGTGTAACTAGGATTATACCCAATAGACACATGTCCAAATGAATATTTTTTAAAGTTTTAATCTTTGACATTTGGTGATTAATTAGATAAATAGTAATATGTGTCATTATAGTTATGTCACCAATTGACACATGTTCAAATGAGTATTTTTCAAAGCTTGAATTTTTGACATGTGGTCATTAATTATATAATTTTTAATTAACATAATTTTCAACCATTCTAATGTACTAATCAACATGTGTAACTAGAGTTATATAAAATTGACACATGTTCAAATGGATATTTTCAAAACTTGAATCTTTGACATGTGATGATTAATTAAATAGTTTTAAATTAACATAATTTTCAATTATTCTAATGTGAAAATAAAAAAATAAAAAAAAAAACAAAATATACCAAACATATACTCAAAATAAAAGAAAATTATTAGCTTTTATTACGTGGACTACAAAATTATGATACAAAAAAATAAATGGAATTCAGAATTCACAATGAATAGTATATAATGAATATATTTTAAGTATATAATGAGTATATTTTAGGTATATCTTAAATATATACCATAACTATATGCTTCCATCATCTTTGAAAGATTTAACAACCTTAACTTTTTTCTTCTTTGCATAAGCATAATCAACATTCTTTTTTTCTTTTTTATAGTGAGAATCATCATCAAAATTAAGATTAAAGTATAAACAAATTTAATAAAATATTATTTAAATTACAAAGTTTATTCCTATAATTTATTAGCTCTTTTGATTTGATATATATTTTCAAAATTTTTTGGATATCAAATATTACATGAATATAAATATATAAAAGGAATACATCAAGTATATATTAGATAAAAAAAATTATACTAAAAAAATAATAAACAATTTTCAGGATTCACAGTACATAGTATATGATGAGTATATTTTAGGTATATTTCAAGTATATAACGAGTGTATTTTAGGTATATCTTAAATATATATAAAAAAATAGATACTTTCATCTTCTTTGGAGACTTAACATTCTCAATCTTTTTCTTTGATAATATTATTTTTACTCAAATTTGCCTAATTAGATTTTAAAAATCTTTTACTATATTATTGATTTTTTGTAATTAACTCCACAATATATCATAAATTGTTATAATAGTTAATTATGTTCCCATTAATTACACATATTTGCTTCTATTATTAAACACTATTTTAGTTCATAGATTCAAAAAAAAAAATACTATATTATTTAGAAATCAGAAACATCAAGCATCTTTCTCTCCCACACCCTAATTGATTATGTAAATATGTGTAATTTATTTTATATTGCTTAGTCATCAAGTTGTTAGTTAGTTGTAGCTAGGTTAGCTTAGTTGAGTTATCACTTTGTATATAAGACTTTAGTTAGATTCTTTTTGGCATTGTATTGAACACGATACCTTTACATTTCTATGTAATTGTTCTTGATATTCAAGATTCCATCAAACATCTTCATTTTCTTCTATAAAAATCCACACTTATAGTTACAACTTAACATCATCCTCTTTCTTATAGTCTTGAGAGAAAAATCCTAAATTAATTTTCTTTCAAAATTTCTAAAAACCTTTGTTTTTTTCAAACTTTCAATATTTGTCTGCAACTCTTAAAAGTTAGCATGGAAGAAGGAGAAAAGCAAAAGTTAGCATGGAAGAAGGAGAAAAGCAAGTCATTATCTCAATATTTAAAGCAAAAGCACTTGTATTAATGAGTTGCTAAATGAGATCTTCAATTTCTCAATCTATAGAATTTGTTAAAAACACATATCCATTGTTCATTAATCTTCCACAAATCCCCTCAACAAATTTAAATTCCCTTATTAAAAGAAAATCATGATATTTTTAGGGATAAATATTTTGAATCAGACTCAAAAAAAGAAGAAAGTCATGATATTTTTCATAATTCATATAACAAAAAACCAGTTCTTCAACTAATATCATTTAGGTGTTTTGAAATTCATCTATATATTTCAATAGAATTGACAAAATAAATGAAGGAAATGAATGCAGAGCAAAATAGATAGGTATAAATGAGTAAAAGATAAAAAAATAAAAATACAAATAAAAAAACGTATAAAAGAAAAAATAAAAAAGAAAAAAATAAATTTTCAAAAAGCAGAGTTAATAAGTAAAATAAAACAAAAAATGATTGCATGGTGTAATTTCCTCAAACAAATTCGATGGCGACCCAACCATCAAAATCGGCCTAGCCGTGGACCATCGATCCATCGCGCTACTGTATATTTTCTAATAATTATTATACTTATTTGGTCAAATTTGTAAAAGCAAATAATTATTTAATTTTTGTAGTTTGATTTAATTAATCAATTAATTCTTTTTTATTGTTTAAAAAATAACTAATTAGTCCATTAAGATTCTATCAGATTATTTACTCATTCAACTCACTTTTTATATTTGTTAAGTTTATGAAAAAATAACTGCAATGGCATTGTATATATAATAAATATAATTTTAATTTAATTATTGAAAAAATAAAAAATTCAAATGGATAAAATTAAATAATAATTATATATTCTTGTGTTGCTTTTTGTGCAATTGGTATGCGTTTTGATTCTTCGCTTCTACAATTTTGGATTGATCTATTTTGCAATTGTATTTTGCGATGTTTTCATCTCTTACATTCTTTGTTTTTTATTTTATTTTTCAACAGGGACAAAGAATCCAGAGAGCAAAAAATCAAAATAAAAAATCAAAGAAATCAAAGAATTTAGAGTGCTTGATCTTAAAGAAATCAAAAAATCAAATATGAAACGCAGGTTTTAGAAATCCCAAGGATCACCTTGATCAGAGCAGCGTCCAAGCTCGAAGGCGAATGATTGTGCAGGTCAGATTTTAAGTTCATGGCGGTCCGTCGATTCTCAATCAGGTGCCGCTGGAGATTCACAGCGGCTGGGTGTGGAGTAGCGACGACCATAAATTTGAGTTCATCAACATAGATTTATGGCCACAATTCATCATGAAACCCATACGTGGGTTTCTTTATTTTTTATTTTTTTAATTTTTTTGGTTTTTAAAGATTTTTTTGTTTTGAAAAATTTTCTCTCAATTTTTATTTGGAGATACATATCATTTCCATTGAACTAATCAAAACACTACAAATCAACATATTAAATTATCTCTCATTCACGTCAATGTTATTTATAAAACTATCAATTTGTAACTAATAAATTATACTCAATTGTGATTATTTTACAAATTCACATATACTTTTAAAAATATAGATATTCAATTGTCCAATTTGCCAACTCATGACACCAAATTTATCATTCTACCTTATTTATTGCCATGGCATTGATGGAGACTCGGATCACTGATAATCTCTCCTAACGAATTTTCCTCACATTATAAGGGTATCATTTTCTAACTTTGTGCCCCCTTCTCTGGAGATATGCTAGAGAATTTGAATTTGCTAAAGTAGGTTTCATGCAAAAAAATAAATAAATACAATAAATAAATAAATTCCCAAAGAAGGTGTGCTGGTGTGGTTAGTTCATTATTTTTATGGCTCATAATGATATAAGTTAATAAAAGTTCCTTCAAAAAAAATTAATAAAAGTATTTATATATTTTATTTAATAAAATATTATATTTATATAATTAATACACGTAATATTTTTTAAAATTTATTTTTAATAAATATTATCATTATTTTAAAGTAAAATAAACATAATATCTAATATTTTAAAATTTTTAATTTATTATAGTAGTAATCTGTGTTTTCATATCCGACTCTATTTTAAAACTGATGAATAAAGTTAGATGATTACGAGTCAGAGATTTAACCTAGATCGAATCGTAATTAATTAAATATATAATAAATATTATATGTATTATATTATAATTAATAATGTTTCCTATTAAAATTCAAAATAAATAAAAATACATTTAAATAATAAATTAATTAAGTAAATATATATTATTTAACAAATTTATTAAATAATATTTGACATAAAACTTTAAATCATAATATTTATATTAATAAGAATTATGTTTGGTAATTTTAGTAGCAATTTAATTGAATAATTTGAAATAAATAATACATAAACCTAAATTTAGAATTTAAAATAGTATAAAAATGAAAGAAATTTAATTTTTTGGTGTTAAAAAAAAACTTTTACTATTATTTTATAATATATTTAAAATTGTTAACCAATATAAAAGTATTTTAGGATGAGCTAAGGACAATTAATATAAACATATTTATGGGAAAAATTGTTAGGTAATAGTCATTGATTTGAATGATAAAAAGGGCGATAACTTACGTAGGAAGTTATGAGTTTGAAACCCAATGGAATCAATGGATTTGCCGGTTAACTGGCCGGTTCACAGTGTCAAACCTGTTTCTTATATAAATCTGGCCAATTTCCTTTCTTGAGATGGCTTTTAATTAGAGATTTAGAATTACTTCAAAGCTATTAGTATGATAGTTGGAGAACGACAGTGAGCGGTGGTAGAGAAGAATTCTGTGTCGCGGTAGCAGTGGCAGAATCACCAGTGGTAAAAGAAGAATAAGAATCACCAGAGTTAGACATGGGATTTCTTCTTCTTTTTTTTTTTTTTCACGCAAGGAAGGATTGTTTATTTTGAAACCTTCTTAGGCTTTGATACCCTGTAGAAGATAATAGACAGGTAGATAAAATCAGTATATATACAATCATACATATCAAGATAGATACACATACAGTTGTATATAACTAGAGATACACAATACAGTTGTATATAACTAGGATATAGATACACAATTAGTTGTATATGATTAGAATACAAATAAGAGTATTATCCTTATCCTTATCACTATATAAATGTATATGGATTAAGCAAATGTGTGCATACATAATTTGAATAATTAGGAGATCATTGCATAACTAATTATGGCTAGTTCATCTTTCTTGATGAATATCGTTGCTCTTCTTACAGTACTAAACTTGAACATGGCCATGGCTGCTCCCTATTGCGGACCGATCCAAGCGACTGATAGAGAGCGGGTTCTGTTTCCATTGAACTTGGAATTCTTAGAAGCAGAGTTTTTCTTGTACGGTGCACTTGGCCAAGGACTTGATGTTATAGCTCCAAATTTGACGCAAGGAGGTCCTCCTCCAACTGGTGCTAGGAGGGCTAACCTCGATTTTCTTACTAGACAAATTATCGAGGAATTTGCTTATCAGGAAGTTGGCCATATTAGGTCTCTTTAATTTCTGCATTCATTTTTTTCCTACACTTTATTTCTTTTAATTTAATTTATTTTTTTTTTATAAATTTAATTTTAAAACTAAAATTCAAATTCAAAATCTTTTATGTCTGAAGACAGCTTCGGTACTGAGTCTATAGTTTAATTTAATTTAATTTCCATTCCAATAATTATATATGCAGGGCCATTACTTCTAGACAGGGTGGGTTCCCAAGGCCGTTGATAGACCTAAGTGCTCAGAATTTCGGTGCAATATTCGATCAAGCAATTGGCTTCCGTCTAAACCCTTCATTCGATCCTTACTCCAACTCCATCAATTTTCTCTTAGCGTCCTATCTCATTCCTTACGTAGGACTTGTAGGTTATGTTGGCACTATCCCATCCCTCACCGATCCTGATTCCAGAAGCGTGAGCTCTGCTTCTTCTTTTTTCACTTTTCATACACTATGGCTACTATTAATTAACTTCATGGACATATGATGAGTAGACAAATGTGGGATATTTATTTATTTATTTTGTTTACCTGGTAAATTAGCTGGTGGCCTCCCTCTTGGGCGTGGAGTCAGGGCAAGATGCAGTTATAAGAACATTATTATACACAACAGCCAACCAGACAGTGTTTCCATATAACCTGACCGTGGCACAGTTCACTGATAAGCTATCAGAATTTAGGAATCAGCTTGCTATGTGTGGAAACAAAGACGAAGGTTTGATGGTGCCACAGCAGCTTGGAGCTGAGAATCGAACATCCAGTAACATACTATTAGCAGATGCTAATTCCCTGTCATATGCAAGAAACCCACAGGAGATTTTAAGAATTGTATATGGGACAGGTAATGAATCAAGAGCTGGTGGATTTTTCCCACAGGGTGGAAATGGAGATATTGCTAGATCATTCCTTCGCTTGTGAATTAATCTAATCTGGCAAGCCAGTTGCTGTTTATCAGTTGTTATATATTGATTTCAGCAAAAATATGCTCTACATATATAAGGCAATAAAATGTTTATCAAGGGAAAAAACTTATGATACGCGTTACACAATATCAATGTAGTATCTAATTGCGTATGAAATAAATTATATTTTCAACTATCATAATGATGACATACGATTTTGTACTTTTTTTTTCCTTCTTGGCTAATAAATTTCCAATTGCAAACCATATACCATATAATAATTGGATATTACCACCATGAACATTTTTTCGTAAAAAATGATTTTCTTGAAAGACTATGAAATGCAGAAAATATATCATTTAATTAACATCTATATCGTGTTTCTATTTTGCGAAGTGTTAGAATATTTTCAATACACTTTTCATATATGTCAAATTCTTTATTATAAAAAGTTATCTCAAAAAATAAAATTTTAATGAACTCTTTATTTTTAAAAAATAAAAAAAAAGAATTGGTTTGACCCTCCACATCTAAAGAGTCAAATATCGCTCTTTATTTCTAACTTTAATTAATATAATACAAATTTCAATACACTTTATTTAAAATAATTTTAGTCTTATTTTTTCTATTGGATAAATTTAAAAAATAAAAAATTAAAATAATTAATACTTATAGGATAAAGTAAAATAAAAAACAAAATATAGAGTCGGATTTAAATAAAATTTTTTACTCTTTATCAACTAGATACTTTTTATTAAATAAAATATACTTTTTAAAATAAAAAGTATCATTGAAAATGTTATTAGTCTAATATCTATAAAAAAGCTACTAAATTTTAAATATTTATAATTCAAAAATTGTGTAGTTTGGCACGTAATTCAATAATTAGCATTACAATTCAAACGTTTTAGGTACGCAATTGAATAATTAGCATTACAATTCAAATGTTTCAGGTAATAATTGAGATGGACAATCAAATTTCCCATATATTTTTGGAATTGATATGTACATAAAATTATAAATATACTCATATTAAAATTATGTGTGTATACATTATCCTATTAGTAATTTTTTCTTGATCCGCCACTGTATATATATTATTACAGATGTTGGAAATTTGTATAATTTTGAGAGTACTCTGTATAATTTTTTTGTGTAGTGTCCAGGAATTAGGAAGATTGCCCCATCCTGGATCGTAGGAAAAAATCAAAACTTTTTGTTTCCAATTTTTTAGAGAAGAGGGTAAGGAAAAAAAAATTTTTTTCTCACTTTGAAAGTTGAAGTGGTCAAACTCCTTTTTTGCCATTAAACAGTATATCTCCCTCATCACTTGGTTAGAGATGTAGAACTCATAGATCTCTTCTAAAATCCTAAGTCCAATCAAGATTTTCCAAGAATTAGGATGAAGTTGACAAATCAGAATATTGTATTCCCATAATGCATACTATTGGGCAAAAATTAAAATAATTAGGCACAGCAAAAAAAATATCATAGGAAAATAAGCAAGAAAAAAATAAAACACCAAATTAACATGGTTCACCTTTTAATTTTTTTGTTACGTCCACGAGTCAAATTCCGAATAGTTTTCCTCTGATAAAAATGTTAGTAGGTACAAAGAGTAAATTTTTGTTTACAAATAACACAATAAAATAGTAGCTCTCACACACACAGTGTTTCACAAATTTATTGTCTTAAGACAATATCCTCACTATTTTATCATTCTCCTTTGAGAAAAATTTTTACTAAATATTACCCACAAAAATCACCCTTTGACAAATCTTTAGAGCTCTCAAAGAACTCTCGCACTCACCCATAATCTCACCACACCTCTCTTTCTCTAAAATATGCTAACCTCTCAAATTTTTGTGGCATTCACTCTCTTCTTCACAAATGAATAACTCTTATATTTATAAGAGTTTTTGCCGTCTTATCTTAGCTTAACAAGCTGTCAATAATTCACTTTGAATTGGCAAGCTTTTCAATTATGGCAAGGAATTCATGCAAGTTGCTCCTTAGCTTGCATTTCAACTTTCAACTTTGACTTGTCTTTTTTTTTTTTTTTTTTTTTAAATTACTTAACCAATTTGGATACTTCCACCCCATGGTAAGAGGTAACCGCCTCAACACATACATAATTTGAATAATTAGGAGATCATTACATAATTAATTATGGCTAGTTCATCTTTCTTGATGAATATCGTTGCTCTTCTTACAGTACTAAACTTGAACATGGCCATGGCTGTTCCCTATTGCGGACCGATCCAAGCGACTGATAGAGAGCGGGTTCTATTTCCATTGAACTTGGAATTCTTAGAAGCAGAGTTTTTCTTATACGGTGCACTTGGCCAAGGACTTGATGTTATAGCTCCAAATTTGACGCAAGGAGGTCCTCCTCCAACTGGTGCTAGGAGGGCTAACCTCGATTTTCTTACTAGACAAATTATCGAGGAATTTGCTTATCAGGAAGTTGGCCATATTAGGTCTCTTTAATTTCTCCATTAATTTTTTTTCTCACACTTTATTTCTTTTAATTTAATTTAATTTTTTTTTTTTAAATTTAATTTTAAAACTAAAATTCAAATTCAAAATCTTTTATGTCTAAAGACAACTCCAGTGCTAAGTCCATAGGTTAATTTAATTTAATTTCCATTCCAATAATTATATATGCAGGGCCATTACTTCTAGACAGGGTGGGTTCCCAAGGCCGTTGATAGACCTAAGTGCTCAGAATTTCGGTGCAATATTCGATCAAGCAATTGGCTTCCGTCTAAACCCTTCATTCGATCCTTACTCCAACTCCATCAATTTTCTCTTAGCGTCCTATCTCATTCCTTACGTAGGACTTGTAGGTTATGTTGGCACTATTCCATCCCTCACCAGCTCTGATTCCAGAAGCGTGAGCTCTGCTTCTTCTTTTTTCACTTTTCATACACTCTGGCTACTATTAATTAACTTCATAGACATATGATGAGTAGACAAATGTGGGATATTTATTTATTTATTTATTTTGTTTACTTGGTAAATTAGCTGGTGGCCTCCCTCTTGGGCGTGGAGTCAGGGCAAGATGCAGTTATAAGAACACTATTATACACAACAGCCAACCAGACAGTGTTTCCATATAACCTGACCGTGGCACGGTTCACTGATAAGCTATCAGAATTTAGGAATCAGCTTGCTATGTGTGGAAACAAAGACGAAGGTTTGATGGTGCCACAGCAGCTTGGAGCTGAGAATCGAACATCCAGTAACATACTATCAGCAGATGCTAATTCCCTGTCATATGCAAGAAACCCACTGGAGATTTTAAGAATTGTATATGGGACAGGTAATGAATCAAGACCTGGTGGATTTTTCCCACGGGGTGGAAATGGAGTTATTGCTAGATCATTCCTTCGCTTGTGAATTAATCTAATCTAGCAAGCCAGTTGCTGTTTATCAGTTGTTATATATTGATTTTGTAAAAATATGCTCTACATATATAAGGCAATAAAATGTTTATCAAGGGAAAAAAAAAATATGATACACGTTACACAATATCAATGTAGTATCTAATTGCATATGAAATAAATTATATTTTCAACTATCATAATGTTGACATACCATTTAGTACTTCATTTTTTTTTTTTTTTTCATCTTGGCCAATAAGTTTCCAATTACAGATCATATATCATATAATAATTGGATATTACCATCACAAACCCTTTTTCGTAAAAAATGAATTTCTTGAAAGACTATGAAATGCAGATTTAATTAATATTTATACCATGTTTCTGTTTTGCGAAGTGTTAGAATATCCTCAATACATTTTTCATATATATCAAATTATTTATTATAAAAAGTTATTTTAAAAAAAAATTTTAATAAATTTTTTATTTTTAAAAAATAAAGAAGAGAGTTGATTTGACTTTCCACATCTAAAAAGCCAAATATCGTTCTCTATTTCTAACTTTAATTAATGTAATATAAATTTCAATAAATTTTATTTAAGATAATTTTAGTCTTATTTTTTCTATTGGACAAATTTAAAAAATAAAAAATTAAAATAATTAATACTTATATGATAAAGTAAAATAAAGAGTAAAATATGTTGGGATATCAAGTGTGAGTGAAATTCCACATTGGAAAGAGATGCACTTAGTGAGTGATTTATAAGTGGGAAAGACCCATAAACTCATAACCTTAAGGTTTTGGGTTAGAGTGTGGTGTCAACCCATGAGTATGTCACTCACTAAAGCCTATGATGATAATCTCTCCAGTATTTGGCTCCCCGGTGTCTCGGTGTTAGGTGGTTTGGGCCATAACAGTGGTATCAGAGCTGATGGTTCGGCTAGGGACGGATATGGAGACGGTGATGGAGGTGTGGGCTCGGAAAAAGAATGGTAAAAACCACGGGCAAGGATAGAAGAATTTCACTATGAGAATAATAGGAATTACAATCTCTCTATTTTTAAAGGAGAAACAATTTTAATTCTCTCTTTATAATAGGAAGTTAATCACTCTAACTCTCTAAATATTTTCTCTCTAACTCTCTAATTTTATTCTCAAAATGGGATTCTTCTATCCTTGCCTGTGGTTTTTACCCTAATTTGTTTGGAAATTTTTCACGTAAAATCTGTGTGTTCATAAATCTTTATTATTATTTTTCTCAAATTATTAGCTACGATTTTGCTCTAATCCGGTGTCAATTTTAGCGACAAGTGGTATCAGAGCTATTGGTTTTAATTTTTCTTGAAAAATAAGAGTAAGCGACAAGTGGTATCAGAGCTATTGGTTTTAATTTTTCTTGAAAAATAAGAGTATACTCTGTGGTTGCAGTTTTAACTAATCTTCCACATCAAAAAAATTTTTTTTGAAAAATTATTATTGCGAATAGTACTCTGAGGTACTATACAATTTGGCACTATTCACAGGTACGTTGGAAATAAGTGTGGTAGTGTGAAAATACATGTCTAGGAAAAGTTCTGGCTAAGAAAAGACTTGGTATTTAAGTGTGTCCATTGTGACCCACCTCTCTTTCCTGGGAACTTACCTGGTGTATTGTTCACAGACTATGGTCACTATTCCAGTATACAGTTACTATTTACGTGAAATAGTAGGAGCTAGATTTGCTCAAAAATTCGTGATAGAAACAATGGCGGTAAAATTTGAGATTGAAAAATTTAACGAGAGAAATTTCTCACTGTGGAAATTGAAGATGAAGGCTATCTTGAGAAAAGATAATTGCCTGGCGGCCATTAGCAATAGGCCGGCGGAGATCACAGATAACAACAAATGGAATGAGATGGATGGGAATGCTGTTGCAAATCTTCATCTGGCAGTTGCAGATGAGATATTGTCTAGCATAGAGGAGAAGAAAACAGCAAAAGAGATTTGGGATCATCTCAAAAAATTATACGAGGCCTTTTGGGAGGAGCCCAAAAACAAATTCGTGTGGGCTTGGCCCAAAGAGGATAATATCATACTAATGTAGAGTTTTCGGTGGTGTTCGCGGTCCCAACAGTGGTATCAGAGTTGATGGTTCGGCTAGGGACGGATATGGAGACGGTGACGGAGGTGTGGGCTCGGAAAAAGAGTGGTACACATGATGGCTTGCAGCGTGACTCTTGGAGCAAAAATGATTGTACACTTCGGGAATTCCGCTCCAGGGGGAGAGCCGGTCCAATGTGGAAGCTCACACTTGAGGGGGAAATTGTTGGGATATCAAGTGTGAGTGAAATTCCACATTGGAAAGAAATGGACTTAGTGAGTAATTTATAAGTGGGAAAGACCCATAAACCCATTGCCTTAAGGTTTTGGGTTGGAGTGTGGTGTCAACCCATGAGTATGTCACTCACTAAAGCCCATGATGATAATCTCTCCAGTATTTGGCTCCCCGGTGTCTCGGTGTTAGGTGGTTTGGGCCATAACAAAATATAGAGTCAGATTTAAATAAAATTTTTTACTTTTTATCAATTAGATACTTTTTATTAAATAAAATATATTATTTAAAATAAAAAATATCATTGGATATGTTCTTAGTGTAATATCTATTAAAAAGCTACCAAATTTTAAATATTTATAATTAAAAAATTGTGTAGTTTGGCACGTAATTCAATAATTAGCATTACAATTCAAACGTTTTAGGTATGCAATTCAATAATTAGCATTACAATTCAAATGTTTCAAGTAATAATTGAGATGAACAATCAAATTTCCCATATATTTTAGGAATTGATATGTACATAAAATTATAAATATATTCATATTAAAACTATGTGTGTATATATTATCCTATTAATAATTTTTTTTTGGAGGATATTATAAATGTTGGAAATTTGTATAATTTTGAGAGTACTCTGTATAATTTTTTTGTGTAGTGTCTATTACTTGAAAAATTAATTTAAAAAATTTTCAAAATATTTAAAATTAGATATATTTATTTCCACAGATATATTTATTTCCACAGTTAGAGTCGCTTCGCTTTCCCTGTTTCTTTTCTTCTTTTTTTTTTTTTTTAAAAAAATCACATGATAATGTTGGAGGACTTGGAATCATGTCATGGGCACTCTATGTGGTGGGGAGCAAAGAAAGGAGGGAAATTGATGCATGATAGATTAAAACAAAGAAATTCATCATTTATATATTATGATTAGGCCCCTTCTCCTCGGAGATTACTTTTGTACCCTCCCCAAGTTTTCTTTTTAATTAATTTTAGGATATATATTTTGTTATTTTTCCCTACCCCGTAGCCCTAGCCATAGAATTTGTTTTAGTAAAATAATTATTTCTTTATATGAAAATCTTCACACTACTTCTATCCAATATCCCTCGCAACTTTTTTTAAAAAAATTAAATAAATACATAAAAACATCATACTAACGTGGTGTCAAGTGACTTTTTGAGGTTATGCAGGTTTCTCATATATATATATATATATATATGAGTTTAGTTTTAATGGTTACTATAATATTTACTCATGAATAGTTACTATTTTTTTAACTGTTAGATTAAAATCTAACGGTTTTAATTCATTTTGATTTTTTCAGCAATATTTATAACTATCATTTATTGACTTGGAAAATTTCAATCATTTAATATTTGCACAAAGTTAATTGATTTTAATTCATTTATTGGCTTGAAATATATATATGGCTATCTGTCCAGGCATTAGGAAGATTGCCCCATCGTTGATCGTTGGAAATAATCAAAACTTTTTGTTTCCAATTTTTTAGAGAAGAGGGTAAGGAAAAAAAAAAATTTTCTCACTTTGGAAGTTGAAGTGATCAAACTCCTTTTTTGCCACTAAACAGTATATCTCCCTCATCACTTGGTTAGAGATGGAGAACTCGTAGATCTCTTCTAAAATCCTAAGTCCAACCAAGATTTTTCAAGAATTAGGATGAAGTTGACAAATCAAAATATTGTATTCTCACAATACATTGGTATACAATTTAGGTAAATGGAATATGAATCTAGACTCTAGATCTTCCACATACACTATTCTCTCTAGAGTGCCTAATTTCTAGTTATCAAACATCCTCGAATTGGGCAATCTAAATATATATGTGTCAGGAATTTCATACAGGCCCTAATCTCCTTTAGGTGATATGTAGTTAATGCAAATGGGAACTTTTCTACCCCTTTTCTAGGTTCTGAAGCTTTAGGACGTTTAACCAAAGGAACGGGAGATATAAAAGTAGGAAGATCCACAAATTAGGTAGAGCGACTATTGGCCCTTTTGACAAAACTAGGGTTAGTCTCAAATCGGGGAGGTTGATATGCATATACAATATCAATGATAAGAGAAGGAGACCACTCATATGCGATATCCTTACTGCGAGGATTATCATCAAGAAGATGATTGTTCTGGTTATATTCAAGGTCACTCATTTTTAAGTGTGTAAGAATAAAAAAGAGAGATAAAGCAAGGGGTACTTACTAGTAGAACAATGGTGGCAGATAAAGAAAGAAGAGCATGGGATTAACTACAAAGAAGAAAATGTAAAAAAAAAAAATAAGATAAAGGCAAAGACCCTATTTAATTATTTATAGGGTGTAGTGCGGAAACTGAAGAGTCTAAGAAGCTTTTCCTTAAGAACACGTGGCACAAAAAAGTATCTATACGATTGTCTTTTTGAAATTCAAAGTGATCATAAAGCGACAGAAATGATGCGATAAATGTTTTATAAGAGCTTGAACAAGAAGATTGTCTTTCAAATAGATTGCACTATGGATAAAAAATTTCAAAAACCAAAATGATTTCGAGCATTTAACTTGAAATTAGTGGGGGACAGTTACATAATGAATTATATAATGATATTAAAATTATTTCAAAAACTATAAAATTTCAAATTCAGAAATTTTTTTTTTTAAGCATTAGAAAGGAAAATTTTAACATTGATAAGATTCGAACTCTCAAATAAAATTGAAGAAAAGAAGAGTAATTAACAAATAAACACACCGATAAACATTTTTTGAATATTGTAAATGAACATTTTTCTTTTATAATGTTAAGATATAATATTATTTATCAAATTGTTTCTATTAAAATTAATTTTTTTAAAATAAAAATTAAATTTGTTAGAATGAAAATTAAATTTCTTTTTAAATAAATCTAAGAGTGTAATTCTTATAATATTCTAACTTATAAATTTAAATTTTTTTTTTATATTTAGGGAATACATTTAAAAATTCTCTCTAATAAGGGTTTGTCTCAAAAATAAAGATTAAATTATGATCATAAAGTTTTGCAACAAAACCACTATTATATTATTACAATAAGATAATCCCATATTCACAAATTTTTACGAGTAATCTGTGCATTGTACTTACTGAATCTTGCGATATCGGAACTACAAAGTATCCGGTGCGTGTTTGAGAGAAATAATCATATCTCCATGGCAATGATGGTCAAAATTTTAAGTACTAAATTGAAATTCTCTACTAAATTGAAATGGGGTGAATATCAATTTAGGGCCTGAATTTTTGTTATATGTCCTTAATTATACCAGAAATAAAGCACGGGAAATAATTGAATCAATTTAATATACGAAATCCAATTAAACATTTGGCAAAAATTTAGGTCAATGCCCCAAATTGAAATTGTTATTTCATATCACTAACTTTAAATTAGCTTGGTTTTGAAGTCATAATATAATTTTTTTCTTCACAAATTTTTTTGGCATCTTTTTATTAATCTAGTGTAGATATTTTTTCTTTGAGAAATTTGCAAAATAATATCTTATAGTTGTAGTCATTTTCATTTTGGGATTTGTGAAATTTTTTTGACAAAATAAGGCATGAGATTTTCAATATCAACACATTAAAGTATATAGCATTAATGTTGTCATATGCTGCTGATATATCATCCATGCAGTATAAAGCTGTTGACATGGTGTAAATAATAATCCATGTGAGTCTATGATCTTATGTCATAAGGATATTAAGTCAATATCCTTATATCATATGGAGGCCACATCAATAGCCTCTAATGTGCATGAGTGCCACATTAACCTTAATAACCTCTAACGTCATTAAGAATATTGCAGACTTTAGAGTGTTAATGGTTAAAATTTCATACTTTGTTAATAAAAAATTTGCAAATTCTAAAGTCAAAACGGTGACAACAAGAGGATTTTTTTTTTTAATACTTTTTCATTTTTCTTTTTCTATATATCTTGTCTAGATATTTACCATCACATGATGTCATGGTATTCTAAAACTCGAAATTCATCGATCACATATTAAACTTAGAAACTAATATCCACTAATTTTTCAGTATATATTAATTTTTTTCACAAACAAATTTTTAATAATTGAGTTAATTTGTATATAACGCCTTTTTGTTTAATAATTTATAAAAAAGAAAGGAATTCAAACTTGAAATTTTTTATTAATTATATAAGGATAAAGGAAAATTCTTGCATGAACTGAATATATAAATAAACTCGTCTCATATACAAAACCAATAAATAATAAGATTTTTTATAAAATATAACTCTTTCATATATTTTTTGCTTAGTGAAAAGATATTAATATCTTTTGTTACTCCATGTGTTCTAATCTTATTAAATTAATATGCATACCCGATATAAATAAGAATTATCTTCGGGGTAAATTTATAAGAGCAATAATAAGCGCCGTTTATAATGAACTGTAATATGCAGTTAAACAATTCTTGTTGGTGAATAAAAAAAATAATGCAAAAAGGATATGAAAACATTGAAAAAGAAATGTCCAGAAATTGCATGCGCATGTTGGGCACGCTTGAACATGGTGTCCAGTCTAGCGACAATTGAATCTTTTAAGATTATGATTAGGTTTATGACCTAACAAATTTCTTGAAAAATTGGGTGAAGAGTGGATGACCTCATCCAAACAACAGGGTCATAATTTACATATTGGATTAAGTCAAATAAAGTGCCTAATTATCCGCAAAATATCTCCAAACACGAAATCATATCATATCAAAATGCATCAAATAATGTGGAGATATATAGTTGTACGTATAATGTGGAGATTTTTCAGCCACTGCAAGGCTGCAATTGACCTGTATATCATTTTTTGTTGCCTTGGTTTTTCTATACTATAAGTTTCCTTGAAGAAAGACAAGTGATCAAAGATCCAGGGGCCGGGGATAGTTAATTAGAATAATTAAGAGATTTCAAATTTTATTTATATTGATAATTGATATACTTGTTAAGTGTGTGTATATATACATATATATATATATATATATATATATATATATATATATATATATATATATATATATATATATATATATATATATATATATATATATATATATATATATATATATATATATAAATATATATAAATATTTTCAATCTTTCAAGAATATCTCCAAGTTTTGTTTAGAATTAATCTCTTTCAAGATACTATAGAGCGTTAAAACTAGAATCTCTCCAAAAAAAATATTTTGTATTCATAAAAACTCGAAACCGAGATCTCTATTTAAATGATCAGGGTTTTTTTCACCCAAACTAACCTTACATTAGTTAAATATAATTATTAATCAGGCTCCAACTCAACTTCACTAGAAAAGGTTGAGTTTAGTTTTTTTTTTTTAAAAGAAATTTTTAGTATGACCAATAACTATATATATTGAATACTATATATACTAAAGGTAATAGTATTGAAAAATGATGAAGTGAAAAGAAATGGTGAATAAAAAAGTGAGAAAGTTTGGTATTGATGCTCTCTTGCAATGAGCCAAGGAACATCCTGACATTTTTAGAGTACTACGATTAATTGCCCTTGCTCCACCGAACATTATATATTCTCCCATTTCAGGGAAAATTTTAAATGTACCCAATGTATACATTAAGTTTCAATGTAAAAATATACGAAGATGTAAAAAAATATTAACAATGAGTATACTTATAACAAACGATTCGGCATATGAAAAAAGGTTAACTAAGATTTTCGTAAACAATAATATTAGGGGTAAATGGTAAATGTCTATCTTGGACGGTAGAGTTGGGCATCTACACAAAACCGCTTGGAGGTACATGGCCAAAAAAAAAAAAAAATTGGAAGGAGACTGTTATTTGAATGGTATTTTTTAGCTATTTGGAATAGCTAAAAAAGGAAAGTGAGCATAAAGAGGACAGAGGGATTAATTTTTTTATGGAGAATGAGAGGAGTTTATGAAAAAGAAGAATTATTCCTATGTTTTTATTTTTTGAATAAATTATTCCTGTGTATTGTAATTCATTTAAATTCTCATATATTAAAAAAATAAATATAAAAGCAAATAAAATTTAAAATTTAACCCTATTTAATTATATTAAAATTAATTATATTATTTTTAATTGGTATCTTAATTTAATGATAAAGCGAAATTATTTAAAAAATGAACGTGAAGATTCGAATTCACTGATATCAAATTTTCACTTTCCAATAAAAAACTATAGCATCGCTAATTCGAACACCACTTAGTCGACAAGGCGAAATTGTTTGGATTGGTTAAAATTTTGGCAGACAAAACTCAGTGGCATCATATACGAAGCAACTAAAATCCAAAGGCATTTTCGTTGTTTGACCTTTTACTGATTTACCCATTAATTGACAAGAATGTGAAACCATTTTCATATTCTTTTTTTACTCATAAACTGCAATTTGTTTGCCGACTTATCCGTATCTCACTTTAGATATCTCCATGCAGCCATTGGGACAAGATTAAGTGCATTAAGTTTCTAGCTAAATAGTTCAAATATCTGAACTAGCTTTTTTATTAGTTTTCTTTTCCTATTAATGTTAGACCATAAGAAAAATACATTGAATTCAAATAATATTCTAGATTCCCTTGAAAATAGAAATCACCCTACATCATGGTCAAGGATGTCCCTAACTAGCACAAAAAGCAGAATGGAAAGATTGGCTAGGAATTGATTGTAGACATAGTTAAGGGATCCAAGTAGGATCTCTTGTACTAAAAAAAGATGCCCTCACATGAGAATTAAGCAACATAAGTGCAGCATTAGACTTAATGCACCTTGGCGTTTTATACTGATTAATTGATGCCCCTTGGCTGATGAACAAATCCATCAGCGCCTCGAACGTACCAGACTCCACCACACGTATCTCCAGTGGTCCTACAGACTTGTCATTGGCACGGCATCTCCTATACACATAATCAAGTTCTTCCTCAACAGCAGTACAACATTCTTGGAAAACCTTAGCGTCAAGTGGGGTAGGATAAACCTTGATGGCTGATGATGCGTGATGTAGGATTTCCCAATACAATACATAGTGCCCCGGTACAGATGATGTTTCTGCATAGCTAGTGTATTCCACGAGTAGCGCATTGTAGGGTTCAAGTAATTTCTTCGCTATTGTGATGCTCTTGTGAAGATCTTCCTCGCTGGTTTTGTCATTGTCAATGCTGAGAACCACATTTCTCCTACAAATGAATCGGAATTGTGGGGCTTGATTGTGGAATCCAGTCACTTGAAGCACATCACCAATACGATAACGATAGAGCCCTGAATCATTTATTGAAACATTCAGCATTTAGGAAGAGTTTTAGTGGCAATATACTGAGAGAGAGAGAGATGACATAGCACATCAGATAAGTACTCCAAATGACATTTTAGATAAAAGTTGGGGTTTTTTACCATTTTAGATATTTTTTGTAAAAAATATTTATCATTTTAGGTATTTTTAATTTTAAGTGTCTTTTAAAACTAATTCTAAATTTAGGTGAACATATTTGTCCACTGGATAAAATAGCAGAGTGTAGCTATCCGCCAAACCAAACAGCAGACAAACTTTTTTTTTTTTTTTAATGTTGTTAATTACCTTGTTATGTCACCATACATATTTGAATATGGTATTTTGCCAAGCCTACAAATAGCGAGCCTTGCTGCACTCAAAAAAGCAAGCTCAATCTGATTTTTAAACTCATTTTATTCATTTGTTATTTATACCAAATAGCGGACAGCTTATTGCTTTTATTAACTTATATGCTTCATTTTTTCACAGTTCCCACAATTCATTGCAGTATCATTCAAATAGAAAAAAGAAATTTGGCAAAAAAATAGAAAAAAAGAAATCAAATTCCCACTCTATCCGCTGCATGGCTGTTCGATTTACAATCTAGCAGACACCTATTTATTTGACTTTGACTACAGTTAAAAAACACTTAAATTTGGAATTTATTTTATAAAATACTTAAAATGAGAATTATTTTTTAAAAACACATAAAATGATGAATATTTTACAAAAATAACCTAAAATGGTAAAAAGCCCCATTGCAGGATGACTTAACCACACAAACACACTTGAGAGATTAAAAAGTAAAAGCCAACTCAAGGATATATTCTTACCTGCAAAGGTAGTGACCACCAACTCATAATAACAGCCACGTCTAACATGCACCAAATCAACAAGCTTATCATTGGGCACGTCTTCTTCCTCATCGACACCCATTAACCATGTTCCATTCTCTCCCAGAGGTATAAACTCAAAATAACACATATTAGGCATGAGAGTAAATACCACATCTGCAGGATCACACAAGGGTTTCAAGTTCACGCCAAAGTAACACTCAGACGAAGCATACATAGTACACACCAAAGGCAACTTCCCCTCACTGTAGTACTCAAGGGCTGGTATATATTGTGCCATAGACCCTGTTACCACTGCTTCAATATACTTGGTCCTAGGCCAAAGGTGACACAAAATACCCTTCCATGATGGGCGGCTGCAAATCTCCTCGATTTCATCCGCAAGACAAGGATAAGGCGATGATAGTATCATTGACATACATGAACGGCATTCAGGATCTGTGATCATAGGATCTAGTTCACCACTGCGTATATCATTGCATAGGTGAACCCAGTTGCGTTCCAGGAATGAAATGGCTCGGAGCAACGCTGATGCAAATACAGCTCCTATCCGTAGAACTTGGTGACGGTGAATCAGACCAGATAGCAACTGGCAATACATGCTCTGGTTGCTATCTTTGCACAGGATGGCTTGGTCTGGGCTAGTGGAATCATTGAATGAATCTCGTGTTCGGCACTTAAAGTGCTTACTTTTGTAGTAACTTGTTAGCACAGTTCGAGCTGGCAAGCCACAGGGAGTGGACATTTCAGCCTTCACAAAATACAGAAACATGGCCTTACCTTCATCCAAACCAGATATGTACCTGAAATTATAATGTCAAGTTCATCAACATAGCTGAATTTTGGACCTTACAATAAGTTTTTGCTCACAAGAGAACACGATGATGATGATGCCTAACTATGTGAACTACAAAATCCAACTGACTCCATTCAGCTTCCGTGTTAACTTATTGACTTTCTACATATGCTACCAGCCATTATAGGCATTCCATAATATGTCAGACTCCAATGGTAGGCAAATGCAAAAGTAATGTACCTCATCTCATCAGCATATTGCCTACTTGTGTAACAAATATGTCAAGGTTACTTCCTTTGCTCGATTTAAAATGGAAAGTCTGGTTACTCCACCCTAGAAATGTATTTGGAGGATTGGTGAAGATTGTTCTCTATTAACTTGTGAAAGCTAGGAGGAGGAAGTGAGTTTACCAAATTCGACCTACTAATGTATGGTATTGGATCCTTTCCTGTCCAGGTCAGTACGTCCTCAAGCTCATCAAGAAAATTGATTGTCTGACTAATAAGAGGGAAAGAACTAGGGAGGTCATAAATAGAATTATAAATTTTTCCCAGAAGAAAGAAGTACATATGATAGTGCAACTGTTGTTAAAACACTAGAAATAAATTATAATCCACCTATATAACTGTATGCAGATGCAATTGTAGAATATAAAGATGTAATTAACTGGTTCATGATCGGCATGATGAGATTATATATAAAAGTGCGTCGATCTAGGTCTTCTGCTATTGATGGCATTAACTTAGGTTCTCCAGCAGAAGTCCCTGAACTGCAAAAGAAGAAAGACAAGTCAATAATGCCAGATTAAAAATTTTAAAAAGGTCCATATCCAAACAAAAGAAAAGAAGATCAGGTAGCAAGGCTTTTCTACAAGGAGAGAGAGAGGGAGAGACCTGCATAACATTTCAGTTATAGGATGACCAGAAATAAGAGAGGAGTCTTCTCCATTAGCAATTCTTTGGATATAGGGATAGATATCCTTGTAAGTGCTGACAGGGACACAACACTTGAACTCTTTTACATCTTTTGATTCCCTAATATACTTGCTCAAATACTCAGTTCTCAAATTTTGTATCAAGATCTCCTTCAATATGCTTTCCTGAAATTCACCAGCCTTCTTTGTAAGCTTCTCAATCTCCTTCAATGCATCCTCACCTTTGTACTCCAACTTCTTTCCATCCATGGTATCAAGAAATGCACAGTAGATGGAACAAGGTACTACTGTAACCAATACCTCAAGCTAAGGGTTCTATCTATATATAATAGGCAGGCTATGTCTATATATAATAGGCAGGCTAGGTGGATGCTTTTTGTATATGTTCTTTTCCTTTCATGCATCATTTCAAGCTGATTGCGGAAAATAAAATGGTACAGATTCCATCTATAATGTGGCCCCTCACTAGCTATACATGAACTTAAGAATCATGACTTCACTGTATGGTGTACTCATGTAAGAGTGTGGCATATGAAATACTTCTTTAACACACACTTCTGATCATGTCACTTAAAAATTATGAATAGCAAAATCTGAAGTCCTGTGCACAATTTTAATGAAGCATCAAGTACCATGATTTCCTTATTTATTTTTGGGAAAACCCTAAGCGCTGATTCCCTCAGCTGTCCCATCAAAATCATGTGAACTTTAGTGTTAAAATTTTTTTAATAGGAATATGTATCAATTTTTGTGAAATCTCCCTATGATAAACTGCTGTTTAAGCAGTTTGATTTCTAACAAAATTCGAACCAATGTACTTCACACTGAGATAAATAATATTATGTATTTATGTTGGAAAAATTTATTCTATTGTAACTTGTAAGCATTGTTGCCGCAGCTAATAGAAATACCAGCTAGAAATGCTGTACTGGCAATACATATACATAACATATTCATGTGCGTACTGTCTGAGCGTGTCCAATGCCAAAGCACACAGGAATCTAAAACATGATTTGAGATAATGGCAACCTATCAGAAGTTGGAATCCACTTTCTATCATTTATATGTGATTCAGATGGTGTGAAAGCATCTTAAAATTTGGTTTTAAGACTATTAGGACCTATTTTCGATTTTTACATTCTAGACAAGACAGATTTCAGTATCCGGTTCTATTTATTGTCCCCACAATGCAGCCCTTTGCTTGTATCTCATCTCAGTGAAAGCATGAGAAAGCTAAACAAATAAAATCTCTCTTTAAAGTATCTGTTCACTCTCTCTCATATGGTAAGAATACGGTGCATGAAACACATTAGCCACACACACACAAGATTTAAAAAGAAAAAAAAACTACTTGAGTCCTTTTAATAGGGCTCTAGTGGTTAAGTGTTGCGCGATTTCTGCAAGTGCACAGGTCGTGAACAAGTAATATAGTAGTGAAATAAGTGTCGATCCCACGAGGAAGGGTTGACAAGTACCAAAATTAAGATTACTCTATTATTTAGAAAATCAACTATGAGAATTTATATTTTAAGTTAAAGTGAAATTTAAGTAAATAAATGATGATAAATATGAAATAAAATTAAAGGTTTAGGATTTAGAATTCATCAATTGATCACATATGATTTCTTTATAATTTTTAGATGGATTATTTTTGCTGGAATTAATGATTAGATTTCCCTAAATTATATGATGTTCTCTCTCAAGATACAACATGTGTGTTCATATTAACCTTACATCTACTCTCGTGATCATAAGCAATTAACACAAACCCATTAAGTTTTATGGAAATCTTTTTAAAAATCACAAAGGAGTATTCTTATCTCTAAACAATACATTCCCTAGGTCAATTATCCTAATGAACTAATATTGTGCTTCCACTCTCGCTACTTCACACAATATCTTAAATCATGCAATTAATGGCCAGTTAATTACAAGCATTAAGTTCTAAGATAAAAGATTAATTCCAACAATCAAATCCAATCAATTAAATATAAATAATCATATGCAAATCAAAAGATTACATCTAAATTCTAGAAAATAAAATTAGCTATTCATAATTAAAAGAGAAGAAACAATTAAATTAACAATAAAAATAATAAACATAATAATAACTTATAATTAAATTCAAGATAGAGTTTAGAGAGAACTTGTTTTGGGATACAATTTTTGATGAACTCAAGCTTCCAAAAACTCCTCCTCTTGATCAAAATAAAAAATAAAACTAATCTACTCTAAGAAAACATATGAAAATCTCTCTACATATTTTTTTATGGATTTTCTTTGATGCCATTTCCCTTTGCCAAGCATGGTATTTATAGACATGTTTGGTGGAAGAATTCAAGTTCCATTAAAATTCTTACATCAAAAATTCAACATTGATGGTTAGGTTGGCCACCAACCATTGAATTCCTTCATCAATATTCAAAAATAGTTAGGTTGGCTACCAACCATTGAATTCCTTCATCAATATTCAAAAATGGTTAGGTTGGCTACCAACCATTGAATTTTGGCCACCAACCATTGAATTTACTTCTCATGGATTGAAAACTTGAATCATTGCTTGCATCATTATTTTTATTGCATCATTTTGATCTGCAAAAATAAAATAAAATTACTTAAAATATGTTATAATTTATTTATAAATTGTAGAACTATTTATTTCTAAAAATAAGTAATAATATTATTGCATTCTTGAGAATTGAGCTAAAATTTAAGTTTAAACAATTAAAATAACTCTAAAAATATAGAGTTATCACACCCCCAAACTTAAGTTTTTGCTTGTCCTCAAGTAAAAGAAAATTCAAAACCTAAACTAGTCCACTTTCGTAGGAAATTACGATTGCATTTAGCGTATACAACAAGCCTTTAAACCCCTAGGTGTCCCATAGAGGACGAGTTATAGTCTCGTGAGGGCTTCCAGTGGTGATACCCACAAACACCTTTAAAAATTTATTTCAAAGAAAAATAAAATATCACAAAAAAGAGACTTAATCCCCTCATGCTTATGTTGAAATTTTTTTTTTTTAAGGTCTTAAGAAATTAATATTTACAAACAACATATCAATAGTATTGCAAGTCAAGCTTCTATCTCAGGTTCAAAATAATCCTCATCTTAATCATGCCTTGAATAACTATACATTAAATCAACTGCAAAGAAATTGTTGCACTTCATATAGGCATATACACACTAATATCTTTAAATGCCTCTATCAAATGATATAAAATAGATGTACAAATCTCATAAGCATATTAAAGCAAACAATCTCCACTAATGGAATTCATAAATCAAGAGAGATCAATAGGTCTTGACTAGGGTTGTAATGGGGCTAACACAAGGTATTTTTGGCTAAACAAAGAACAGGCTAAATGAACAAAAGTAAAATAATTATGCCAAGTTTACAAAATCAATAGCTCAAATAAAGGAATTATATTAATGAAGGATCCTTTTCATCTTAAGCACTATTCTTTTTGAATGTTTTCTTCTTTTAAGCCCACCTCTTCTTCTTCTTGTTCTTTTTTTTTTTTTTTCGCCAACAACATTATTTTAAAGACAAGCAAGAATTACTAACTTTTATTGGTTCAATTTTCTTGCTTTCCCCCAAACTTATTTTAAGCAGAAGGTGGTCTTTTATGATGAATAATACTCTCAGTTATTAGAAATCCTTATTTTCTTTTAAAACTTCAATAATTCCCTTTTCTTCATTAAAATGTAAACTTGACAAAATTATCTCACAAACAGGGTGAAAGATAACAATTAAGATTAATTAATCAAAGAAAAGAAAGCTAAAATTATCAAGGCACAAAAGGGTAAACTACGAAAAAAATTAAAATAAGGGTAGATACAAGTAACAGGCTAAACAAACAATGCCTAAATCATATCTCTCTTTCAAAATGAATTCAAAATTTCGCCTCAAAAGTTTGCAAAAACATGTTCTAAGATAGGTGAGGCAAATGAAGATAAAAATGTGTAGAAGCCCTCTCTAAGTAAGCATACACAAATTCAATGCAATCAATATAATGCAAAGCAAAGCAAAACATAATCTTAATAAAAGTTAATTTCTTACCCAAAATAGTTGCTCAACCTAAAATACTTTAATAAATTATCCATAAATATCAATTATAATCTATCATTAACCTTTCATCAATTTATTTAACACAAGCATATTTTATTAATAAAAGAGTAAAAAATTTTAAATTTATTCATCAAATCACGAAAGAAATTACTGAAAAAAAAAAAAAAAACTAAATCTCCTCCAAACTTGCAATAGACATTGTCCTCAATGTCAAATAAACAAACCAAAAGAAAGAAAATACTCCCTCTTGTAGAAAAGTGGATTCCAAATTATAAGCAGGATATGCATGTCACTTCCTTGTTTCCTGTAAAACATCTTGAAACAACACTAAAAGCAAGCATGAGAAATTAATCACACAAAAAGAAAATATCAATTTTTTTATTTTTGTTTATTTTTATTATTTTTTTAATTTTTTATTTTGGAAACTAAAAAAAAAGAAAGAAAAAAGAAAAAAAAATACAGATACGTATCAAGAGCACAAAAAGTACTCTTTACTCAGCCATCTTGTATGAATAACTCTTGAGTTAGTTAGTTAGTTAGCTAACTAGTTAGTTTTTTTTTTTTTTTTTTTTTTTTGAAAAGGAAAATCACATAAATTTAAGATGCGTATCAAGAGTACAAAAGTAACTCTTTACTCAACCATCTTACATTTAGTGAATTGAACCTAAAATTTCGCTTGATCAAGTGCAACAAAAAAAACACACACAAAACAAAAAAAAATGCGATAAAAAAAAAACTACAAAAGTTAGGGAAGTTATAATCGGAGATTCAGATCTAGTCCTCGCTTTTTACTGCTACTAGCCCTAGGGTGCCAAACTACCTGCGCCATCAATGGATCAGGTTCGGATTTAAAGTTTTGCAGTTGATCAATCAATTGTTCAATAGTTGAAGCAGAGACTAAGATGCGTCGACTCGCCGGTGTCATAAAACCCTGTTCCACAGCATGATCGAGAAAAGATAACAAACCATTATAAAAATCATCAACATTAAGTAATCCCAATGGCTTTTGAAGAACAGTTAATTGGGTCCAAGATGCAATGGTGAAAATATCTTTAAATGTTTCTAAACCACCAGGTAATGCGATAAAAGCATCAGCATTGAGATTCATGTATGCCATTCGTTCGTACATGCTATTGACCTGTAACTCATTACCTATAGTTCCACCAGTGATTTGTTTATTTTGAGCCAAAGCCTTTAGAACTACTCCTAAGACTTTACTACCTCTAATATATGCAGAACTTACGACACAACCCCTTAACCCTAAACTACCTCCCTCAAACACCAAATCAATTTTTCGTTCAGCTAAAATCCTACCAAGTTCATTAGCTGCTATCAAGTATTCTCTTTTCTTGCCAGAGTTTGGACTACAAAAGACACAAATAGTTTTGAATTTGCGTGTTGAGGATTCTGCCATTTTCTCTCACAGATTTCTCGAAAGGGTTGTGTGCATATTGACAATAATGAATATGCATATAAAGAAACTAGAAGAGTAAAAGAACAGTTCAATGGGATAAAATAATTGTTGATAGAAAAAGTATAAAAAACAAAAATGATAATAAAAATAAAAATAATTAATACTGTGTGTACAAATGTCAAAAAGAAAACATTGAAAAACTAAAAGCAAACATTAAAAGACTAAAAAATTAACGAAAGTAGAAAAATCTGCAGCGTGAGTACAAAAGTCAAAAAGAAAATATTGAAAAGCTAAAAGGAGACATTGAAAGACTAAAAAGTTGTCGACAATAGAAAAATTTGCAGGAAGATAAAATCTAGATGCTAAAAAGTCAAAAAGTACTGCAGGATGTAGAAAAAAATAATGCATTGAAAAAAATAAAAGAGTTAGTGATACACCTGATTATAAATAGTAGTTGTGATTTTGGCTCACATCTTCCTCTGGTTTTACGTCCAGTAATGGCTTACACGCCTTTTATGAGTCCAAGATAGGCTTCTCATCCAGTTTTCTTATTAATTGGCAAACATGATCTTTTATCATCAGATTTCCTAGACTGTAACGCTGTTTCTCTTCCTTGAATAGTTCCCATAAATCTAAAAGAGTGCGTTGAACTTGTCCACAAGGATGTGTCTCAAGAGTCTGAAGGATATTATCCATAGACTCCTTACTCAGTCCATCTTTTATGAATTTAATTTTGTCTTCTCGATTTATGGATGCAAATCCAATATTTCTACAGCGTGTGTTGCAATTCCATCTTGCACACTTGTAGCAGACCCCCATTCTTTTAGCTCTCCTCTTCTTTGAGTAAGAACTTCTCTCCGTACCTGGCAAACATTTAATAAATGAGTCATCAATCTCACCTGCCAATCGTACTTTGGCTTCTATGATCCAGCGAATATCCTCAGGAAGATTCAGACGCCTAAATGCCTTCATTCTTTCTAGTCTGCGTTTATCAATTTTTCTGAGTACATCTTGGGGAAGAGTTGGAAACCTGTTTTTTAGTACTGCAAG
Source organism: Reutealis trisperma (assembly GCA_947687605.1). NCBI lineage: Eukaryota > Viridiplantae > Streptophyta > Magnoliopsida > Malpighiales > Euphorbiaceae > Reutealis > Reutealis trisperma. The sequence continues at coordinate 7,584,635 of CANTUT010000033.1, read as the reverse complement.
AGATGCTTCCATATCTGATTAACTTAGTTAAGAAAATGAAAGAGAAAACTTACAACGAAATAACTAAACAGAAATAAAAGAAACCTAATAAAGAGAAAACTTGGATTTCCTCCTAATAAGCTATTTAATAACTCACAAACCACACTAAAGCAAAATTAAAATAAAATGAAACAAACAAAGGAACAAAAGAAATTAAAAAGAAGTAAACAAGTTAGAAATTTGGGTTGCCTCCCAAAAGCGCTTAATTTATAGTCTTTAACTTGACTATAGCTAGATCTTCATCAAGGAGGATAATACACAAAGTATATCATCTCGATAATTGTGGAAAGATGGACTTTTGCCAATTTTAATGAGTCAAGCCAACTTGATTTGAATCTGCATGGAAAAAAGTTAAGACATAAATTATTTAATATTTTACAATTAGGCGTATAATTTCCAAAAGCTTTCAAACGAGCTCTTTTTCTTGCTCTGAATTTTCTCAAGAAATTGAGATAAAAAGTTAGTGGTGTTGAATCAAGAGTTGGTGAGTGCTCAGTTGATGGTGGTGAATGTTTCTTCTTTTCTTTCAAGTCATCAAATTGATATTTTTTGTGGTCTGGCATATTTGGTGTTGTATTCACCAAACAAACTGAAAAAGCTTCCTTTGAGTGCTCTTGTTCAAATACTTCTTCAATTTCCCCATCAATTTCAACCACTCCGCAGATATTATCCATAAGAGAAGAATATTTCTTGGGCAAATTGGGCTCAACTTCTTCCTTTTTTTCTTGCTTGCTTGAAGTATCTCCTTGATCAATCATCTCCTCCTCATCATCACTCAAAGAAATTGCCAAGCATTGCTCTCTAGAATGTTCTTCAATTTGGCTTGTCAAGTTTTCATGGTTTTGAGTATCTAATGGACTAGAGAACTGTTCCATTTGTACATCATCAGTTGTATTGTGGCTAGCCCATTGATTCCTATCTTCCATTTTTTCACATCGTTCGTAAGTAGCATTCATAAATTTTTCTAATGCTATTTCATAAGATGGTTTGTGCTCTTTAAATGGTGCATGGTGCTGAAAATCATATTGATAAGGATACCATAAATTGTTACCTTGATCGCATTGGTTTTCCCATGAAAAGTTTGAATAGTCATTCCATCCTGAGTTGTTTATGTTAGAATATGGATAATTCTCATGCCTATTATAATTTGGAAAAAATTGTACTTGTTCTGCATATTGACACTCAGAATTCAAATGATTACCTCCACACAAATCACAACTCAAACATAAATTAAATAAAGTATTAGCATTAACTTTATCAATTAAATTAACCAATGCATCAATTTTAGCATTTAACTTACTAAAACTATCCTCACCATACATGCTTGCTGCTCTATTTAGTATCATTCCTCCATCAAAAGTTGTGGAAAGCCTTTTTTTTTTTTTTTATAAAAGTCCTGCAAAATAAAAAAAATAGAAAAGAAAAACAAAATCTAAAGTAATAGAGTATATCAATCTATTGATATTGTAAAAAATTGTCTTCCCCGGCAACGGCGCCAAAAACTTGTTGCGCGATTTCTGCAAGTGCACAGGTCATGAACAAGTAATATAGTAGTGAAATAAGTGTCGATCCCACGAGGAAGGGTTGACAAGTACCAAAATTAAGATTACTCTATTATTTAGAAAATCAACTATGAGAATTTATATTTTAAGTTAAAGTGAAATTTAAGTAAATAAATGATGATAAATATGAAATAAAATTAAAGGTTTAGGATTTAGAATTCATCAATTGATCACATATGATTTCTTTATAATTTTTAGATGGATTATTTTTGCTGGAATTAATGATTAGATTTTCCTAAATTATATGATGTTCTCTCTCAAGATACAACATGTGTGTTCATATTAACCTTACATCTACTCTCGTGATCATAAGCAATTAACACAAACCCATTAAGTTTTATGGAAATCCTTTTAAAAATCACAAAGGAGTATTCTTATCTCTAAGCAATACATTCCCTAGGTCAATTATCCTAATGAACTAATATTGTGCTTCCACTCTCGCTACTTCACACAATATCTTAAATCATGCAATTAATGGCCAGTTAATTACAAGCATTAAGTTCTAAGATAAAAGATTAATTCCAACAATCAAATCCAATCAATTAAATATAAATAATCATATGCAAATCAAAAGATTACATCTAAATTCTAGAAAATAAAATTAGCTATTCATAATTAAAAGAGAAGAAACAATTAAATTAACAATAAAAATAATAAACATAATAATAACTTATAATTAAATTCAAGATAGAGTTTAGAGAGAACTTGTTTTGGGATACAATTTTTGATGAACTCAAGCTTCCAAAAACTCCTCCTCTTGATCAAAATAAAAAATAAAACTAATCTACTCTAAGAAAACATATGAAAATCTTTCTACATATTTTTTTATGGATTTTCTTTGATGCCATTTCCCTTTGCCAAGCATGGTATTTATAGACATGTTTGGTGGAAGAATTCAAGTTCCATTAAAATTCTTACATCAAAAATTCAACATTGATGGTTAGGTTGGCCACCAACCATTGAATTCCTTCATCAATATTCAAAAATAGTTAGGTTGGCTACCAACCATTGAATTCCTTCATCAATATTCAAAAATGGTTAGGTTGGCTACCAACCATTGAATTTTGGCCACCAACCATTGAATTTACTTCTCATGGATTGAAAACTTGAATCATTGCTTGCATCATTATTTTTATTGCATCATTTTGATCTGCAAAAATAAAATAAAATTACTTAAAATATGTTATAATTTATTTATAAATTGTAGAACTATTTATTTCTAAAAATAAGTAATAATATTATTGCATTCTTGAGAATTGAGCTAAAATTTAAGTTTAAACAATTAAAATAACTCTAAAAATATAGAGTTATCATTAAGTGCACTAAAAAGATCCTATGCAACAACTTAAGTTGCAGATATTTACGGTCATTCAACGGGCATCCATTAACATAAAGTTATTCCTATGCACCATATTAATAAAAATACATTTATTAGGCATATTCCGGCCTCCTTTTTGAGGATGGAATTTTATCAGAAGTCTTGTGGTGAAAAAGGAAAAAATAATCTCAGCCTTTCAACAAGTTTAAGATGCGTTGATCGCGGGGACTGCATGTCATCAAACATCCTTATCTAAATGGAGATGATGCAGTGTCATGACCAACATTTTTAGCACATGTTACATGTAAGATTGAACAAGGTTAATGCTCGCCGCATCCGTTGATGATCTCTTTGTACGGTCTTTTCTTTTTCCTCAAAAGTGTGAAAGACACAGTGGATCTCTGCTGACGCTCTTTCTTCTCCACCATGAAAATTTTATGGAGACAGTAGTGCCAATTCAAAAGAAAATTTTTTCCATACTTGGAAAACTTGTGATAATGCAGGAGAAAGTGAACTTTACTGAGCCTTGTTTTTCAACGACTAGATGGAGCACATCGCGTGCTGTCACTCAAATCATGATGTCCTCCAATACCTGTTGGAAGTATTCACCGGACCAATAATGTTTTAGCACTCATCAACCATCTCACAGTAGAATGATGATAATTTCCGTATGTACTGCAAAAACATTATTTGTACATATCAATGGTTAGGAGATTGCTCCTTGAATTAGATCATCTACTAATATTAGTCCGTGGACTTGTTATCAGAAAAGTAGAAAAATGTAAGGCAAGCTTGAAACAAAAAATTGTAACATTTGCGTCATATCTTTTCCTTTTCCTCTGACATGACTTGTGAAGAATTATTTGAACTTGCTAATTAATGAATATGGATAAGGGAAAAGCAATGGAATGGTAACTATATTTGCTAGCTGTTTATAGTTTTTCAGTTGTTGAATCACAAGTTCACAACCAATAAAGCAGGGGGTTAGATGTAAAACTTAGTCCTGAACCAAATTTTTTCACGAAGTACTATGATCCAATATCCAACTGCTTCCATAAAGCTTCCATGCTATGCGGATAGGACTTTTGCATGGGTGTATCTGGTTAAATAAACCTTACTTCTATATGATGTAAGCCACAAAAAAAAGATTTAGTTGGAGTCCAGCACTTAGGACTAAAAAGAGGAAAGACAAATGATTCCTATAGAGAATGCCTGGTTGAGCATATTCATCGAGCAACCAGCATAATGGAGGCAGCCTTTTGAACGGTAAGGTTAAAAAAATGTGCCAAATAAGATGTATAACTACCTTTCACATAAAAAGAAGGTTGCTTTTCTTTTGAAGTGTGGTGTGATGATATGTACTGACCTTCAATAAGTATAGCTTGTTGGGCATGATTTTGCCATGTAGATGATCACTCAGTTTTAATCACCATCCTCAATCAGGGAAAGGGGTTGTGCAATAGACCTACATACATTGTCTCTGCAAATTCAAAGGCTTTAACTTCACTTTTTCTGGCACTTTTTGTGGTTTTAATGGAATGCATGATTTATATGTCTGCTTACATTTATCCACCTTTGGATGAAGTTACTTGAATGAGGCCAATAATTCTAGTATAGAGGTAACCTTTTTATTGAATCACAAGGAAACTGTAATAATTTACACTTCATTTGATTAATTTGCTAAAGTTACTTTCTTTGCATCATGCTATTGTAAAGTATAATAGCAAAAGGCCAAAAAAGAAGAGAAGAAAAGAAAATAAAAGGCAGCTTGCTTGACAATTGCAAAAGGCCAAAAAAAAAAAAGCACCTTTTGCAAGCCAACCAAACAGAGCCTTAATTTGTGTTGGCTGAAAATAATACAAAGTATAGAAATTCCTAAAGGCAACTGCACATCACAATTCACCATCTGATTCACTATTGCAAAGAGCAGAATATTTTGAATCAATTAGTAAATAATGCTTACAGTTGAAAAATCATATTTCTTCTGCCACGAAACTTCGAAAATTTACCTCTTTCATTGACAATTAAGGATACGATCAGCATCTCCCTGCAAGATAAACAACCAAAATGTTGTTAATTTGCAAATCATTGATTGAAGCCTGAAGCATTGTTAAGTGTTGATTCTAATCGCTGCAGCCATAATTGAAGTTCAGTTCTCACATGGGAAACCTTCCACTTTGTGCTAAACTAAAATCAACTAATACATGATGTAGTCGTTAACTTTAGTTTAGCACTGTATCTAATTAGTCAATCAACACAAGATCTAAAAAGATCTAATTGGTCAATTAACACAAGATCTAAAAAGATTTAATTGGTTAATCAACATAACATCTAAAAGATAAAAAATAAAGATGTGAGATAATTTGGACTAACATAACAAGAAACATCGCAGCCCTATTAAATACACACAAAAACATAATATCATGACTATGGAAAATTGATTTTTTGAAACAATTCATATTCTAAAATCTATTTATGAGTTAGGCATAAATTTAAAAAATATAATGCCTACTGCAATTTTCTTCATAAATTGAGAATTGAAGCTCGACCCACAAACACTACTCAACTTCTAAGCATAACAATTCATTCCCTAACCTTAACCTAGGGTCTGGGATATAGGGATGTAAAGGTGCAAACTCCATTATTTATTCTGCACCTCAGCTAGAACCACTCCTCTCAATTCAGTAATAAAAACTCAATTATCACATTAGCACCAACAAAATGATACAAACAATTGAGCATTCTTAACATGAAACTGAACAATTTCTTATAATTGACATTGTAAACCCCCTCAAAACCATCATATCTACAGGCAAATTCAATGTTACTTTCTATGCATTGGCCACTTAAGAGTCCCAAAAATTCGCAACGACGACGTTTAATACAGCAAGCAAAAATTAGATCAAAAGATTTTATAATGGGAATAAATAAACCCTACCAAAAAACGTAATTGCTCATATATTCAAATTGAAAATTACAAAGAAAGAATTTAATGTACATGCATACATTCATATGTATGTGTACGTATATATATACGTATACAAATGTGAGAAAGACAGGGAGAGGAGAACCTGAAATAAAAGAAGAGTTCTAGAATTACTTTGACCCATTAACGGAAGAATATGGGAAAAAGCGACACCATTTCAGTAATAGATGACTTGTACAGCGAGTATCGATATAGCATAGTCGAGAGAGTAGTCGCATCCATAACACACGGCAGAGAACGAGTGCGGAGTTTTATCTAAAACTCTGTTATGTATTGAGCAGAGCGAGTGACGTGGGAAAGCCCCAATGTCTATCGCTGCTGTGGCGCTGAACCAGCATCTGCTCTGTTTCTCAAATTCAAGAACCAGACCACCACCACCATCGTTGCTTGACAAAACAAGTTTGTTGAGTCCTCAAAGGAAAAGGAAAGCTCATATCCTTTTAACTTCTTGCTCTTCTTCTTCTTCTTCTTCTCCTTCTTCTTCTACCTCTACTTCTCAGTCCCCTGAAGCCAATACACAGACTCCAGAGTCCTGTGTCAATTTGGGTCTCTCCCTCTTCTCCAAAGGACGGGTATTTTTTATATTTTCTGCTATTTTTCTTTTTTTTTTTTTTTTTTAATTTTGTTGATTCTTGGGTTAATTTGTCACCAATTTCAATATCCAATTTCAAATTCCAATATTGAAATGATTCAGACTAAACTCGAAATTTATTTTCTTGCTTAAATTTGTGGACATTTTTGTTCCCTACCTACTACTACTACCTAGCAGTTGTTTTGTGATTTAATGCAGCAAAAGTCAAGCTAATAATCTCTATAAACAATGAATTTTTCAGGTTAAAGATGCTTTAGTACAATTTGAAACAGCCCTTAGTTTAGATCCCACGCCTATTGAGGCCCAAGCTGCACTCTATAATAAAGCCTGCTGCCATGCTTACCGGTAGGATTTTCTTTTTCCTTTTTTCGTGATTGATTTTTAACCTGATAATTTACTGCAATGCAATTGCTTATTTATTTTAACGTGATATTCTTCAACCACATTGAATTGATTACCATAATGAACAAAGTAAATGAGTGATCAATGTGTCACAACTCAAATTTAGGATGCCCATTCAATAAAAACCATCAATCAGTTGATGCCATAAGTGCACCTATAAGTTCTGTTCTTTATTTCTTTCACATCACACCTGATAAAAATCCCTCAACAAAGATTTTGGTTCTTGAAGTTGCTATTTTCTTTGTGAATACTAGCACCTTGTGAGTGTAAATGTACCTTTTTAAGCATTATTCTTGTGAGCTGATTGGCCTTGTTTTCATTCTTTTCTTGAGGAAGAGGGGAAGGAAAGAAAGCCGCTGATTGCCTACGTACTGCTTTAAGGGAATATAATCTTAAATTTGGTACCATATTGAATGATCCAGACTTGGCTTCCTTCAGAGCTTTGCCTGAGTTCAAGGAATTGCAAGAAGAGGTTTTGCACAAAATCTTGGCTTTCATTCATTTATTTTTCCTTTCATCTCCAACCTGCCATATTATGGAATTGTATGCACATACATACTTTATACAACTCAATCCTATACTCTGTTTTCACTACTTTAGCTGAAGCCTGAGGGACTAGAGTATGAAATCACATAATGGTTTCAGCACTTGGCAATTAAGGATTGAAATCCTTAAGTATTAAGTCTCATATTTAATGTTATGTTTACAGGCTAGTCTGGGAGGGGAAGATATAGGCTACAGTTTCCGTAGAGATCTCAAACTTATTAGTGAGGTCCAAGCACCATTTCGTGGGGTTAGGAGATTTTTTTATGTGGCATTCTCGGCAGCTGCAGGAATTTCATTGTTCTTCACAATTCCTAGGCTCTTTCGTGCAATAAATGGTGGGGATGGTACCCGGGATCTCTGGGAAACTGCTGGAAATGCTGCCATCAATATTGGAGGTAAAAACTAGAAACTTTCTCTTTCATAGAAAGGAAAGTGAGTTGTAATTGAAGTATAAGTCATGGTGGGCTAATGTTTGCAATTTTTTTAACCCTTTTTTTTTTCCTATCTTTTGAATTACTTAGGGCCTTACTACTCTGAATATGATCATTGACCAGAGGCTTTTTAGCTTGCTTCTTAAAATGACTAAGATTTTGAATCAGCAATCTACAGGCATTGTCGTTCTTGTGGCCCTATTTTTCTGGGACAACAAGAAAGAGGAAGAACAAATTGCACAAATAACCAGAGATGAAACACTATCACGGTTGCCTTTGCGCCTTTCCACTAATCGGGTTGTTGAGCTTGTACAGCTTCGGGACACTGTTAGGCCAGTCAGTATCAGTAACTTCTTTTTTCCTTTTAGTTTACTTGTGTCACAATTTCCTTGTAATGTAAATGCAATCGTTAATCAAACATTACAAATTACATTACCTGCCTAACTGAAGTAAAATATTGTCCTAAACATCATTCCAGCTTCAAGAATTAAATATTGCCCGTTATCAATCTCATCATCAATCTTGAGTGAGGAAAATAAAAACCTTTTCCATTTTAGGATAGGACTATTGCTTTTTTTTGAAGTAAATGTCATTTTTTTTATAAATTAATGAACAAAGCAAAATACTTTTTTGTTGTGATTAACTTATTGAAATGATCCTAGGAATTATAATCATTAAAACAGAGTCAGCATGATCTTAGGAATTATAATCATCAAAACAGAGTCAGCTAAAAATCTTTCTTCCATGATTTTTTTAAGCATCCCATCATGTTGAAGCACTCAACACACTGCCTATTCAGTACTCTAATTATGGCTTGCAATTAGGTAATCATAGCAGGGAAAAAAGAGACTGTTTCCTTGGCTATGCAGAAGGCAGAGAGGTTTCGAACTGAGCTCATTAGAAGAGGTGTTCTATTAGTTCCTCTTATATGGGGTGAAGGTAGAGAGTCGGGAATTCAAAAGAAAGGCTTTGGTGCTCCTTCAAAGGCAGCTGCTGCTCTTCCTTCTATTGGGGTAAGACTGGAAAGTACTAGAACCATTTGATATCATCTTACATCAGGGAATGTCAGAATAGAGGATTAGTTTCAGTATGTAAGTTAGGATTTAATTGAGTGGTAGTTTTATTCCATTCTTAACATAAGATTTGATGGCACCATGGTAGGAAGATTTTGAGCAACGAACTCAGTCTGTAATTGCAAAATCAAAGTTGAAAGCTGAAATTCGCTTTAAAGCAGAGGTTGTATCACAGGTGGAATGGGAAAGGTCAGTTACTTCCTTTTTTTTTTTTTTTTTCTGTTTTTTCAAAATTCACCTTGTTAATGGGTAATCAGCAGTATATTGTAAGAGTATATTCTAGCATTTATCTTGTCCTCGTCTTCTTTGCAAGTTCCTCACATTCATCACAATGCTATCACACTGATGTACTTGCTTCAATTTTTAAATCTAGAACTAGTATATTATTCTTTTTTTAACCCATCATAATATTGAAGTTTTTTGTAGCTTATAGTAGTTGTCTTCCTTGTTAGACTTATAGTTCTTTCTCGTTAATAAATTTTTCAAAACTCATTTAGGTGGTTGGGGGATCAGCAGAAGTCAGAAGGAGTTACTCCAGGAGAGGATGTCTACATAATACTGCGCCTTGATGGTCGAGTTCGAAGATCAGGGAAAGTAAGTGCGTATCAGATCAACTAATCATCTTTATGAGGGAATCTTGAAATGTATACCCTTTTTGATTGATGAGAGGAATAGTAATGATTGAAATTCTACTATTGGAAAACCTTGGATTGATTCAGGATCCATATTTGAACTTCATATTGAAGTTAGTAATATACCCCAAGCATATGCCCTTGTGTTATGTTGATATAGTACTGTGGGTCAGCCAGATTTATTACACTGCAAACCTTTAACTTTCTTATAAAAGCTCAAGCATTTTCTCATATTCGAATGTTACTGCAGGGCATGCCTGATTGGCAACAAATTGTGAAGGAGCTGCCACCAATAGAAGCATTGTTGAGTAAGCTAGAAAGGTAGAAGTTTCTGGATCTGCCACTACTGAAAGTCTCTTTTTCCCTCTTTGTAATTGTTATTATATGATTTTTATACCATGGAACATCCATAGTGATAGCTCATTATGCTAACTCTGTTAATATTATTATTATAAATAAGAAAGCTTGTTCTCTTAATTTCTTGGTCCTGGCGTTGCTGAAAATTCATGCTATTTCTTGAATGTATGGTAGCAGTGAGAGTTTTATGCATATTTAATTTTAATTGAAATTGTGATGTGCCAAAACGCCACGCCATTTCCGTTTGACCCTTTGTTTTGGATTCTTGAAAACTATGGAGCTTTGGGAGTTAAACTTCAATGTGCTCTCTTTTGCAAGATCTGAGAGAGCACTGTCTACATCATAAGGATTGTGATCTCGTTAATTTAAACTTACATTGGTCTTCGTGAAGCAGGTGACTCTCAAAATTTCTTCTTGTGTAGAACAAATATAAGATTTCAAATTTTCAATTTTAATTGACAAAATGCACTTGATCTTCATATATGAATAGCAATTGGAAGGTAAAATATGCTTTGAATGAAATTGTTGCGGCTATCTTACAACCGAATTTTCTTTTCTTGTTTCCTTTTATTAAAAGGCTCATTAAATCACTATATATATATATATTCACTCAACTTCTGGTTATTTTTTTATTTTGTGAAAAGGGTTTGAACATGAAACCTATAAAAGTATCTCGAATTACGCTTAATATATCAAATCCCAATCAAAGTCAAGACTTGAAAATCTAAAACACAAACCCTTGAGGAGGACCACCATGTGGTGGAGTATGGGATGGCAAAAAAAAACAAAGAAAGAATCAAAAGATTTGATGGAATGTTAATTTATAACTGAGAATTGGATTTGGTTGTATACTACCTTTTCTTTTGGCGTGCTCATCAACTTTTGAAATGGTTAATATTTAAAGAGAAAGAAAATTACTTTTTACTGATATAATTCATATTTTTAAACTATAAAAGAAAGAGTATAGAAGAAAAAGTTCAGTCTTTATAATTTATGAGTTGATCTTAATTCTAATTCAACACAAAAAAAAAAAAAAAAAAAAAAAAAAAAAAAAAAAAAACATCACACATGATGGCCATTATATGTTAGTACTACTTGAAGTTGTTGCTTATGATATTGCTCGAAGCACTAGCATCTATATTCTAGAAAACATTAAGTTTTATGAACATATTATGAAGGATCTTGACTCGACTAAACTTCCAAAGAATGATATATTTTAGCATTTACTATATGTGTTATTACATGTTTTCAACTAGGCTAATCAAACCATTATTCTTTGGTTCTATCTCTTGTTTTATTGGTAGCTTCTGGTTGAATAGGTCATCAAGGCTTACAGAAATTGTCATTAGTTGAACCTGATTTTATAATTAAAGAATCCCTTTTCTTCCATTCTTGGGTTTAGGTTGGAATTAACTAATATTATTCTTGATATTAAACCTTTATTATTATTATAAAATACTTGGAATAGGACAGCCAAATTGTTGAAGGTTGTTGGACAAACCCTAGAATAAGATTTAGCTATCCTCACAATGCTTCCGTTGTTAGTCAATTGAACAAGTCTTACTAGTTCTGCTCAGGAATAAAGACATCATTTTCCATTCAACTACAGAACTGCCGTATCTGACTTATGTAAAATTATCACAAATCCGGTGCATTTGTTTTTTCTTTTTTTTATTCATGAGAGAATCATTGGGCCGTAAGCTACACAATAAAGTGTAGTCATCCTCTAATACTCGCTATAAAGACGAAATTTCATTTAGAGTGGAGGGTCCACTAGACCATGAATTCGAATCCAAAACCTCTTACTTTCAAGAGCAAATGATCTTACTATTTAAGCAATGACTCAAATGTAATCCAGTATATTAGTTAATTAGGCTAAATCTTGCCTATAAGAACACATGTACTACAAAAAAAATATTAGTATCTTTTTTCATTAGCTAAAAAATAAATAAATAAGTCATATTACTTGATATAGACAAAAAATTTTCCATTAATTTATTGCATGTATACCTTTCATATTGCCAAATTCCTTGAAATTTTTCACGTAAGTCTCCATTTTCACCAATATTTCTGAGTGTCATATGTGTAAATACCGAAAAATTGAGTGCTACTGTCGTTTCCCATTAACTACTGCTATATAGAGACTAGAGAGAACGAAGAGAAAATTAGAAGCAAAATTAGCAAAGCAAAAACAATCAACAATGGCCAAATATTATTCATCATCCTCTATCTTTCTATTGACCATGTACCTGCTATTGCTCCCATTAGCTCTGATCATCTTCACATCATCATCCACTGTTGAAGCAATCGGAGACCATAAACTGAACTGGATTCCGAAGACAGGGCAGTGTAAAGGCTCTGTAGCAGAGTGCATGGCAGAAGCTGAATTATACATGGATTCTGAGATCAACCGGCGGATACTCGCGACCACACAGTACATAAGCTACGGAGCACTACAGAGGGATACAGTGCCATGTTCTCGAAGAGGTGCATCCTATTATAACTGCCAGCAAGGTGCAGAGGCTAACCCCTATTCCCGTGGTTGCAGTTCCATTACTCGGTGCCGTAGTTGAGAGGTTCCTAATTCTTATTAGGCTTTCTTTTGTATCATTGTATGTAATAAAGCTATTTCAGTAATTTATTTGTAACTAACTTGCGAGAGGAATTTGCTTGTTATTCTCTGATCTTAATTATTGTATTTTTGTTTTGATGTTATTACTTTTCTAATGATTTTTCTTCTCTATTACTAAATCTTTTTTTACTTTTGCTACATTTTTTATTCTACAAGTTGCTTACGATTATCGGCCAAGGTTTGCTTCAAACAAAAATGAGTAAAAAAGAATATCCTGCCGCTTTTTTTATTACTATTATTTTTTTTTTTAATGCAAGAAGGATATTTGAATCTGAGTCTGTTGATTTCCATCTCAACTTTGGAATGGAGAAAAAATCCATAATAGGTTCATTTGTTTTTCACCAACTACACTGGCAAATAATTTTGCGACAGTGTAAACGGTCTTTGAGGGGAAATTTTCTATAAAATCTTAAAACGTCTTACATCTACAAAGCTCCACCATTTTTCTCTTTTTTTTTTTTTTTTTTTTTTTTTTTTTTTTGGAAAAAAATGCAATTCATTCTTTAAAAAAAAGGATAAAAAGGATAATATTCATCCGGCAATAGCATTGCCTTGCCTCCTTACAAAAGAAACACAGAAGAAATTAAACAGGAGAGAAAAGCTACACCCATCTTGAACCAAATGGAACTAGCAAAATAGAATTCGTTACATGATGGTTCAAGCATTGTCAAATCGAGGGGAAAACTTGAAACCCTTCTCAACTTTACTCCCTTCTCAAGAAATTTTGAAGTTCATGCATGTCATTAAGGACTAATCTAAACCAAGCAGTCGTTCAGACTAGGAATAAAAGCAATAGACCTAAAATTATAGCATCCATGGTTATGAATCCCTGAATTTCACCCCACAATGCAATAGCTGGCAAAATAAAGGGAATTCCTCCAACAGTATCAAAACGCAAGACATCAATATCTTTCTATTGGGCAGTTACAAATAGACATATTATGAAAATATATCAAGCAGCAAAACATCATAAATCACTATGGGGGACACAATCTCACTGGAAGAGGGAACAACAGCGACCAATGACCATAAATCATCTCAAATTTGTAAGTTTCTTACAACAGCAGCAGCGGCAGCTACTTCCCATACAGATTCTGAGAGAAACATTAATTTTGACATCCCAGCAGTAGAAGCAAAACATCCTAGTCACTTGATAATAAACATAAATTTTGACATCTCAAACCATAATAATAGAAAACAAAAGTTGATGTGAAATTAAAATTGTCTGCCACATATCAAATGAACTCCAACTAATTCTAAGCTGAATCTTCTTCTTGCTTCTCTTCACCAGGCTTTTGCTTAGATGGGGCCAAAGGAGATGGAGAGCCCTCCACTCCCATCTCTGCTCTCAAGTCATTTATGCTCTGCTCCAAGTCATTTATGCGACTTCCCATCTCATCAAGTGCATTGAAGTCAAGAAAACAAGGAATCTTACACATTTTGAATCAAATATATAGCTAAACAAAGCGAATATATTTTACTAAATATTTACAAGATTGCTAAATAACAGGTCCAGACCTTATTATAGACCCTAAAAATCTAAAACCTGACATCCAAACGTTCAGAATCAGAACTTATATTATTAAAAATTAAAAATTAAAACCTGGCATCCAACTCAAATGAAGGCTGATATCAACTACCAGGTTTCCTGTTAATTATTTCCAAGATGATATGCAGCCAAAAATAGTAAAAAACTCAGGCAAGAATACGAGACAATTTCCCCTTATCATGGATAAGAAAAATCAAACAACTTCAATTGTACAACAATCTAACTCACATTATCAGAAATAGAAAGGATATTCTTTGTAACGATGGAGTCAGACATTGTTTGGAACCTGGATTGCTGCAAACAAACTTTTAGTCAGCAATAGAAGTAGAAAGAAAGAACAAGTGGTCCAAGTGATAACTCACCATCTGCTGAAGAAGATTTTGCACCTGAAAAATTGATGCAAAAATGTTACAACAACAGCTTCTATAAGAAAAGCACAAACACACTCAAGAGGAAAATAATGTAATAAAAGTTTACACCAAACTGTTTAAGGCATAAAAGGACTAAAGATATTAAATATGATGAAACCAATCGAGACAAGCAGGTTAAGTTTGGACTACGATTTAACTTCATTGATCATTTAGACTTAAAATCAAATATTAAACTTGTGGTTTCCGGTCAGCAATGCATACACAATCCTCGGACTTTGACAGGAGGATTAAGTCCTAATAGGAATCACTCAGAATTGAAAATGTAAAGGAACTCACAAAAGCTGTCATATCAGCAGTGCTTTGCTTAGGATCTTCAGAATCATGTCCATCCTACAAAAGCAAAAATAATTAAAAAAAAAAACGTTAAATTACATAAACAGAGAAAAAATTACACAATTAAATATGTCAACAAGAAAATACCAAAAAGGCAATAATTGTATTGTAAAATTTGGTAGAATTTCTAATAATTGACAGCCAAATTGTCCACTACCAGCAAAAACAAAGACAATAAAAACCTGCAAAAACTATAACTTAACGATTCAATCAAAACGCTAGCGCGCACATACACAAATAAATCAGAATACTAACATATAATTTTAAGCCTCAACAACAAGCATCAGAATATCAGAGTGTACATTTGTCAATTAAATTGCTGCTCGAATAATTGAAACCCTAGCGGATTTAAATTAAGTAAAATCAAACAATCTACTCAAAACAGAGTTTGATTATGAATTTTTTAAGTGGAATTAGCAGAAGAAATGTTCACCATTGTTTGCTAGCTGATCTCCAATTTCCTCTGCTTTGCTCGGCCGGTACTGCACAGTTCCTACAATTCGGAGCGTTTTGCTGGAGGAGTGTGAAATGAAAAGATCTCGCATATATAAGCTTTGTGGTAAAGCTTTTTCTTCCACAGTTATGTCCCGAATTTACCGATATGCCATTATTCGATTTGAACTTCAAAATTCAAGTTGTTCCTTTTTGCCTTTCACACCATTTTTTTTTTTTTTCGGCATTTTCATTCATTAATTTAGGAGTGTTTAGTTTTCCGAATCACATAAGAAATAAATGGAAATATTCATATTGATATATTGGATTTATCTAAAAAAAGTTACATATTTCGAATCCATAAATTTTATTATCAGGTGATTAAAATCAAACTATAACCGTTGAATTGGATCAAAACCGATTGAATAAAATTAAAATCAAAATTGTTTTTCGATTATAGTTTTGGTTTATAATCGAAACTATGATAAGTTTGATTTTGATTTTAGTTTCTATAAAAATTCAAATCAAAAATCAAAGCCTGTGTTTTAAACCAAAATCGACAGTTATGCAACTAATTATATTGTATTTTAATAAATTATATAAAGCTTAAGTACAAGCCTTTTTTAATATACAATTGCATTTTAATAAATTTTATTGTTTTTTAAAATTTTATTTTAAATTTTTTTATTATGTTATATTAATTTTTAATCAAAATTAATGTAATAAAATAATCAGCTTAAAACTAATTTTAGGCTATAAAAAAAAAACTTATTTCAAATCAAAACTGATTGATTCTAAACTAAAACCAAAATCATTAAAATTTATTATAGTTTCAGTTTGAATATTTTATTAAACAAAAATCATTAGTTTCAAACCAAAACAAATAGTTTGATTAAATCAATCATGTCTAAATTTTACGCTTATTTTACATTAATAGTAACACTTTTATGTAAATGTTTATCATATTTTCTTCTATGTAAATGTTTATCATATTTTCTTAGTTAATTTATTTTTTAAAATATTTTAACATTTATAAATTATTTTTATTAAATTTATATATTACCTTTTAATAATTTTAAATATTAATATAAAGAAAATATACGAATTAAATTTGTTATATATAGAGCAATTAAAAATTAATAAAAATACATGATAAATATTAATCTATATAAATTTAATAGAACCTATGAAAACACAATGATGCAAAAAAGAAATCAATAACTTGTAATTTAAAGGTTAATAAAATGCATATTTGAAGTTTAATAAATATAAAAATTCAACTTTAATTAATTTTTCTTTACAATATAAAAAAATTCACAATCAACATTAAAAATTTGGAAACTTATTTTTATATTAATCACTTAATATATTTATATTTAATTAATATGAAACTTTTTATTATATTTATTCTTAATGGGCCCTTTTATACATTAATAATCTAATATGCTTGTATTTAATCTCATATTATATTCTTAATATTTTCCTCTAATAGCGACAAAGTTAAAATAATTTTAAAATTTAAATTGAGCCAAAATAATTTTTTATAAAATTTAGTTGACATTTGTAAATGTATATATGGATTGCACTAATAAGCAAAAGAATTGAAAGTTCAAAAATATCTCATATTGGAAGAAAAAAATTTAAAAAACTTACAAATTCAAATTGAGAGATGGTGTAAAAATAGATTAAATTATAATGTCATACTAAGTTTTTAATGTATATTTTGAAGAAATAACTTTAAAAAGCTAGCTATTAATATTTGTAGTTAATGAAAGTGGAAATTTTTCTTCTGTTATATTTTTTAACATATTGATAAAAGGGTACTTTTGTCATTTAGGTGTGTTAGATCCAAACCTCTTGAAAGAAATCAATATTTTATAGAAGGAATTGGAGCGCCATTTTACATTCAAAATTTCAAATCAAATTATAGAAACAAGCAACCAAATTCTCACATAATACTTATTTTTCAATAAGAATATTACAATATTTATTAATATATGAAGATATGGACTTCTTAGTTATAATCCTATTCAACAATTAATATTTATATGAATACTGAATGATAATAATGATTCATTCAACAAAAACATTATTAAATTATTGATCCGATAACAAATAAAATAACTACATGTTCTAATTTTCTTTTCTTTAGAATAATATACAGTAATTATTATTTAAACAAGAAAATAAAAATCTAAATACTAATTAATTCAATTTCCTTTTTTTTTTTTCCATAAGATATTACGTACAATTCAGATATTTATTACAAAATTCAGTATAAATTTATAAATTTAATATTCTAATATAAGCAAAAATAAATTCAAATGATCTCCACACAAGAAGGGGGATTCTAACTCCTCACCTTTTGCTAAGTCAGGGATCATTAGTTATTGATTAATCTTATTATATCTCAATAGAATTTTTACCTCTCCCCATACCTTAAAAAATTTCAAATGTGTCGAGTAATGAAAATTTTCAATAATAATTTGTGGAAAACCATCACATACGGTTTTCTCAACAATAAAATCATTTATCATCATACAGACGACCCTCAAAAAACAAAATGGAGAAGCTATAAGTCTTTCAGAATTACTTTGTTAATTCTATTTCAATTATCTCTGATTTAGAACTAGTAGGCAAATGGTAGATGAAATACACAAACGTAATAGCAAGTGAAGTACTCTACAAGTAGTCATACAGTATATAATAAGCAAATATTTCATGCATGTTATAATAGGTCTACAACAATACAGGAAACCAAAAAGATTCTGATTTATTAGCCAAATAATTTTTGTACCTAAAGAGGATAGGTTAATAAGAAAAATAAAAAAAGAGAACAAAAGAAGAAGCAATCAATAACTTCACACCAGTTTCCAACTTTTTCTTTTTGTGGTTTTTGCATTCATTAATGTGTATTTTGTTTATCAGTTCAGAATTGAATAAAAAGTTCATCTGTGCAAAGAGTAACGAATTTTGCCAAAACTTTTTCTGAAAAAAATAAAATAAAAAAAGAGCACTTTATCTGTCCTTCTCTCTAGTGGACAATCTGTCCTCCGCATAAGGATATTCAGATGGAGCAGACCATAGACCCCAGAGGATAACTAAATGGAGACATACAACCAGTGCAGATGAATATACGTTGGAAGGATAAACATTCCAGCAAAACTCCACTCCTACAAACAGAATCAAACTGCATACCAAAGCACCAGAATAAAAAATTTCAGTCATAGTTACAGAAGAAAACTGTATATAATGATTATTAATTTATTATACTGTAACAAAATGTAAAAGCTACCGTAGCCATGTAGGGAAAGGTGTTCTCCACAAAAGATATGGCAAGCTATAGAAGTACCTGCAATACCAGATACACAATGAGATTATGGCCTTTAGCTCAATGGTACTAGAGTCATGTTACGATTTTGTAAATTCTGACAACAAAAAAGAGAGTTAAAATTGCAAGTATAATTTTGGAATCATGACTCTATGACACAGGTATATGTATCATCTTCTCAAAGTTTCCTTATTTTTTTTTTTTTTTTAAACAAGTAACAATTTAAAGTGATATACACTCATTAAAGAAAAAAGCCCATGGTGCCTATATTTGTCAGGTTATGATCAATGTCAGCCTACAGCATGGATGATAGATAAGGAATGAAAATTTTGATGAAAGGAGAATCAGAACAATGACAAAGATGATTACAAAACTGACATTGATTAGAACCAGATTTTCATAAAAAGAGAAAGCTTCTACTCCCTCATCATTAATTTCCTACTTGATTATCAGACGAACACATCTAACAGGTTCAATGTCAAATGGTAATTCAGGGGGGTCTAAGCTAAGCTTCATAGAAGTTTTCTTGCCACATCCAACTGAAAGTATATTAAGGTATATGCACATCAATCAATCTTGCCCCCAACCTTGTTGATTAGGAACCATATAAGCAACTTTTTCATTTTTAATTAGCCATAAGATCCACAGATGGATGGAATACAGGAAGGACGAACTGACATAAACACAGACGGACACAGATGGATGGAGCGAAGGACCTCCGAAAGCACAAACAAGGCAAAAAGACAGACAAGTCTGAAGGAAAAGACACAAATAAGCAAAACCGAGAGTTGGGAGTAGAATTTACCACGAGTAGAACTGATAATGCAGAGATCGGGCACATATAATTCCAATGAAGTTCCCAGAAAACATTGCTGTCACAATATCTGAATCAATCTAACCAAGATTCAGTATAAGTGTAGATAAAGAATAGAAAAAGGAGATTGTGGCACAACAAATAAAACAAGCAATACAATGGAAATGATGTATAGCCACCCCCAAAATTACAAACCAGGATAATCATAACTCACGTTCTTCCTTGAGAATCTTAACGGATGAACTAGAACTTGTAAGAGAAGATGACCGCTTAATAGATTCAATTTTAGAACATAAAAAATTGAGAAGTCCTCCTTCATGCCTGCAAGTGGCCAAAAATAATAAATAAACAACTTCAAGCAAAGCCTAGACTTAATGACATGAGTGCTGTTGAAGCAAAGTTGCTGGAGTATAAATATAACTGCAACAACCAGAGAAAGCCCAACCCCAATCAAGTTCACAGTTTACAAACATAGCAATGATAAGAAAGTTCAGATAGCGGCTGACCCTGCAGATAGCAAGTCTCAGCAACCCTCTGAAAGCTGAAGACTGCCTGCACGGATATTTTCTAAAGGATCCACACAAAACAGAAACAGCAATACTGTGCAAATGGAAGTGTGATAGACATCATGATGAAATGGCAACAAATTTCACAACTAGTTGTATAATCAAAAGGATGGACTTCCTATCAATGATATATAAATATATGTCTCAGATAAAGCAAACAAAAAAATTCCCACTGACAATGGTCCAAATACCACAACCTTTGGTCAGAAGAGATCTGCATCCAGTTACTAGACAAGAAACTAGAACAGGTATTGATAATACTTGATAGTGATAGCACAGTGTAACCCATTCATAGTCACATGGGAAGTATTTCTAAGCATAACAAAGTGCAGAAATTAGCACCATACTTCATCTTTGCAGCTTCTCATATAATACTTCATCAGCATTGGAAATGCAATAAATCCTTAAATTCATCACCTGTTTGCCACTATGAATTGAATTCCAAGTCATAAACAAATGAATCACTTACTTGCACCATTTGTAATGGGCAAAAGCTGCAAGCAATCCAAGGTGAGCAAGTAGCAATGAGAGTGCAAATTGCTTTGATACAAAAACTGGTTCAGGAACAAACTTGAAGTTAACAGACCTGATGGAAAAACAATGAAGAAGTACCAATTATAAAAGGATATTGTACATAAGCCATAAAAGCTAAGAACATTAAAGCATAACTGCATGTTCAAATAGACACTCTTAACTGTAAAAATTGGGCTACAATACATTCTGGCAACAAAATGAATGAGTTGACAAAACATAGATTAATCAATTCAATTATAGACCTTCATAACTTGAAGGGTGCTCCAGAGTATCACCTGGAGTACTAGGCACAACTATTGAATGCCCCAAAGCTTCAGCAGAGCATTAGATCAATGTCTGGTGCCATTAGTATGCTAGACCACCTTGATTGATTATTAGCTGTGACAGGGGAGGTTCTAATCCTGAGTTTTCTAGACTATATACATAAAGCAGGATGATAAAATCCTGCTCCACACCTTTCCTTTTCCCCCAAATTTGTGGTAATACAAAACAATAATATGTGCAAACAAACCAAGCTTTTGACTGTTTAAAAAGGACACAGAAAATATCACTCTTCACATTCCTACCTTCAGATCCAAATTTAACATCTCTATAAGAGGATACCAAATCTTGGAAGTAAATGAAATAAATTGCGAGAGAAACTTGATGGGTAGAAAGACAAAATTAGAGTTTCACCAAGCTAGGGAACTTCCTGTAAATCCACAGATTCTCCCATGTTCTCTTGGCTGGATAACATTTAATTGATTTCCCTTTTAGTAATTAATTCAAGAAGGCAATATCCTTGAGCACATATCTAAAATTGACTTTGAGGAAAGGTTACCTCTATTGCCCAAATGTGTGAAGTGAACAGCAAAATGAAGCAAGTACATATGCTCAATGTCTCAATCTCATATTATTTCACAAAAATGTTATAGTAATTACCATTTATTCAAAGAAAAATTTCTTTTTTTACTTTATCTAGATGATTAAATTAACTTATGTGAAGAAAAGTTATCTAACAATTTTTTCAACATAAAATCAAATATGAATTACCAAAAGTGGATGAATACACGCCCAAGGTTAAATGCTCTTGATATATATGCAATCGGATTGGAGATTAAAAAGGGCAGCCCCAATAGAATCTGCAGAACGTTCATTAAGCATGTGGAGATGAATGAACTATTGCTAAGACAATGTGCTCTTCAGAACATCAATTGAAGTACTACTCCAACTCACCTAACAACATCAGAAAAGAAATTAAAAGATATGACTCCTTTGCTTCTGACACTAAAAATACTCCATTAAGTATTTTTTGTGGAAAAATAACAATTTTGTACATAACAATTAAACATGCATACATAGACAAGCAGTCTCAGGGGATAAAGTTGATAGGTACCTGCACTAGTGCTGCACCAGCTAAAGCCGATGCCACCCCAGTAAAATTCATGGCCTGTAAACAAGAGTTTGCAAAAGCAAGGGATACTGACCTGAGTGATTCCAATAGATATTACAAAGCAAACTCTTAAGAAATTCAAATAATTGGATGTTAATGTACCTTTAACATAAGGAGCAATAAAGGTGGAGCACAGAGAAGGACATTCATCTTTATTGAAACAGCACCACTATACAAATAAGAAGAAAGTTATATTAACTTAATTTAATAACACTCTCTTGCAGTACGAGAAATAATATGTCACCTGAAAAGGATCAGCCCCAGATGCCACTGTTGGTAAAGAAGTAAGGCCAATGCAGCATGGAGAAGAGTCATTGCAAAACAGTCATTAAAGAGACGCAGCACAAAGATTGAGTGCACTCTTTTTGAGAGACAAAGCAAGATAAGGGCCCACCATGGAAGCTGCAAGAAATTTCATGGAAACACAAGCGTATCAAGGCCCAGAGTCAAGACAGAAGAAAACTGGCAAAGAAAGATATCTAAGAAATCTAAGCATCTTAGAAACATCATTGACTAGGCACCACTTTCACCAAAAACAAGAGAAATTTGTCATACCACATCAGTCTTCACATAGACGAAGAAGATGATACCCAGATTAATGACGTATAACAAGCCAAACAAGATCTGCAACCACAAAGTGAGTATAAACCATGAGATGATAATTTTGCAGAACATACAAGCACAATCTTTAACATGCAATTGTTGCCAAAAATAAGAAAGTTAAGAAATAGACAGGAATGTTAACCCATTGATGATATGGACTAGGCCAGCATTTAGTCAAAGATGCATTGACCAAAGCTCTTATTTATAATCAGTTCCTAACTTCAATTTTACACAGTGGCAATCAAATTTATACCAGACAATACTCATTTAAAGCATAGCATTCAACTGAATGTACACAAACACCAATTTCAATCCCTCAAGTGGTTCATACCCTGAGAGACTGTTGTTAACAGTCAAATTTCAAGTTTGATTACCTGAGCTGGATAGACATCCCCTCCCGTAACATACTGAATGGCAGAGTAAACATAAAGAAACCCTGCTGGGTATACTAGTGGCCCAGTATCACCTTTCAAGTTGCTGTAGTCCCTTTCTCCTTCAAGAAACCCTGTCACCTGTAAGTAAATCAGACAAATTCATATCATCCCTTTCAATTAAACTGAGAATTAAAGTTATCCAGAAATCAAAAGTAGCTAATGGTGCGTTTGATCTGGGGTAAACTAATGAAAAAGAAGAAACAAGAAAAATTAACAAAAATCCAAGCATAGCTGGAAGTGCAAAGCTCTGAGGTCTCTTTAATAATGCACCTGTGACATGTAAGCATCCCAATCAATCTTTGTATCTGAGAATCAATCAAACGATGATATTGTCAAAATCACTTCTTTACAGAGAGATAAAGGTATGAACGATGGAGAAATAAAATTGTTGATCTTACAGGGAACATAGGCGATGATAAGAGCAACGAGGATGGCATCCATGAAAATTAAAGCCAAGGCAAAGGCTATTTTTGGGTTTTTGAAAAATTTGGAGGCTGAACTCTTGGGTCTCGGCGATGGCTTCACCTTCCTCGCTGATTTAAGTGCCATAGCTTCGGCTCCCTGCTTTGTTGTTGCTGCTGAGAGAAATAGTGAACAGTTGGATCTGAATTTTCTTTTTCAGTTACATTATAAAGAATACTCTCTGTTTTCAATTGAAGTTCTAAATTATCTGCAATTGGACTTCTGCCGGCTTTTAGTTTCAGCTTCAGCTTAGGCTTAGTGGAAATTTTACAAGAGATACTAAAGCCATGTGTAGTTGCACAGAACGTTTTCTATTTTCATTTTCTATTTTTTTCTTTTCTTTTTTCAATTTTTTAACTTTTTATTTTCTAAATTAGAATTTAAAAAACTGAAAATTATGTATTCACTTTCAATTTTGTAATTCTCTATTTTCTATGTTTTAACTTTATTTTGTAATATATTTTATTTTGCTTTTTATTAAATAAATTTTATTTTTAAAAATAATTATTAGATATGAGTATATTGATAATCTTATAATATGTTTACTAATAAAAATTTTCAATTTAAAGATGCATTTTAAAAATAAAATTAAAAAGAATTCAGATTGTTGGGTTTCGAAACCCAAATGTGGCATTATAAAATATACCGAGTACCGCTTTTCTAAATTGAGAAAATGTATTTTTTATATTTTATAGACAATAGTCACGATTTAAAAAAATTCTGAAAATAAATCTATAGTTTTCTAAATTGAAAAATATTTCAACTAAATGCCCATTTCTATTTTTTAGTTTTCTTGGAATATTCTTTTAAAAAACTGGATTTATTTTTCGCAATTGAACAGTGCAAAAAGTAAATTATGCAACGTATTTTTATCTAAATAAATAATAGGTATATGACAAAAGTAGCAAGAATTATATATATGTTTTATTTCATAATTTTAAAATATTATTAAATAAAATTTTTAATTTTATTTTTAAAATATATCTTTAAATTAAAAAAATATTTTAAGTAAGTATATCATAAGATTATCAATATATTCATATCTAATAATTATTTTTAATAATATAAATTTATTTAATAAAAAGCATAATAAAATATATTACAAATAAAAGTTAAAATAGAAAATAGAGAATTAAAAAATTGGATATCAACGTAATTCTCAGTTCTCAAATTCCAATTTAAAAAATAAAAATTAGGAAATCAAGAAAAAGAAAAAGAAAATATGAAAATAGAAAATATTTTCTGCAACTATTACTATTTAGTAATACTCCTTACTTTATTATTAAATTGATCAAACTCACACTTTTTACCTAAAATTCATCCACGTTATAAATTAAATAATATCACTTATTAAGTGAAATCTCAAGATATTTTATATCTTTTAGTTTATGATAAAAACACTAAAAAAGTCTCTAATTATAACAACCTTATTTTTATATCTAAAATTAAGTACTATAAAAAAATATGTTCTAAGTGAAGAAGCACTGGTTCTAATATATTCAAATACTTACAACTCAATATCTTGAACTTTACATTGATACAATGTTTTGAGAATATTTTGTGCTATAAACTTATATCTTCTGTATTCATTTATAAAAGCTACTAAATTTAATTTTAATATTTATATTCTTTGTGAGTATTCAGAGAAACTTATAGAACTCTGAGTGGACTTGAAAGAAGTAGGTGTAGTAAAAAGTTTATTAAGTTTTCCTATTTCTTATCTCTTTCAATTGATATACTGTTGTGTTTGTTAAAGAACATTATTTAGCATGTAAAATTGAATTAGAAATTCATATTCATATTCACTCCTTTAGGAATTATCATACAGAATTCAATAACAACAATTAATTTCATAAATATATTATTATTATTCATAGTTATGAATAATATTGTTTAGTGTAAATTTTTGTATTAAGTTTTTTTTTCTGAAAAATATATTATTAGGTTTTAAGTTTTTAAATATAATTTAGTTTTTATGGAAAATTAATTCAGTTTTAATTCTAGTTATAGTTTTATATGATAATCTTTCAATGCATATATATATATATATATAAGTATAAATGCTAGTATTGAGAATTTGACTTCATTCTTTTTTTAGCAGACTTAATTTATAAAATATTTATATTTTGAATATTAATCATCAAATTCTTAATATTTCATTTTGATTATTATTTTTGTTAAACAAGTGATTAATTAAAAGAGAGAATTATTATTTAGTTATTAAAATTTTAATAAAAAAAAATTTTGAGTGGCAAATTTCATCTAATCACAAAAATAAATAATTATTTATTTCAAAGTTTTTTAGAAATGAAATGATAGGAACAAATTAATTTGTGTCAAAAATAAAGACTTTAATTTGTGAATCAGGTAAAGTGCAAAATATTAATAAATAAATAAATAGTGATTCATTCTATCATTCTATAAATATATTTACTTTTTGTTTGGTTTTCTTTGACAATGAAAATGAATTTCTAAAATTTTATATTATAAGTTTATTTATTTAAATAATTAAATAAAATTTATTAATTAAATTAGTATAATAAGAGGGTAAAAAAGAAAATAAGTAAAAATATTAATGATAAATAACAAAAATAGTGTGATGATGGAGCTAATTAAATTCTTTTAATTTTATAAAATTTATTATATAACACTACTAATGGATATTAACAACCCAATTAAATAAAAAAAAAACTTATTAACAAAATTTTTTTTAGTATTAGGTGAGAAATCAAATTTGAATATATTGTTTGATACATATATGTACTTGCTTAAACATGCCTATTACAAAATTATAAAACAGTCCAATTAACTATGATAAAAAACTAAAAATTAAATTAACAATTTAATAAAATAAATTTAACATTATATTAATAAATAAGATAACATTTGTTTAAATTTAATTTGATTATAATTCATTTCAATCAATTTTAAAATTAGAATATAATTGACATAAAAAATATGAATATAATTAAAAATTAAGAGTAAATTATAGACATATATACATACACATATACATATATATATATATACGTGTGCATGTATATATATATATATATATAATATGTTCATGAGTTAGACATAGGTTTGAGAAATATTAAAATTATCAAGAAAGTCATTTATTTAGAATAATGTGCTGTAACCATTTTAGTATGTACTGATTTTTTCCTCTAAAAAAAAAAGAGAAAGAAAATTTTAAGAAATATTTCAAAGGATGAATATTCAATTTACCCCTCCAACTTGCATTTGGTATATAATTAAGTCCAAAATAACCTTTTAAGCCAATTTAACACATTAAATTTCGTTTTAGAATCAAATTGGCTCAATTTTGACCGATCCTAAAAAAAAATGTAGTTAGAAGTAAATTAATTAATTAAAAAATAAAAAACACGTTTTTATCTTTCAAAGCGTTTTTTCTCTTTCTCTTTCAAGTCAAAATCATCGATGCCTCTCTAATGGTAGTCACTGCTACCTCTTTTTTTTTTTTTTTTTTGCACTATGAAAATAACTTCCATTACTTTAAAGACAACCGAAACATATCAATATACTACAAGTGTACCAGCCTCGGAGGCCTAAAATAAAAGATAATTCGGAGGCAAATTTGAATTAAGTTCCTAAGAAGCCAATGAATCTGCAACTTGGTTGGAACTCGTGCAAACCCAACCTATAATACATGAGTTAAAAGTAGACTTTAGCCCCCTTATAACTGGAACTGAAGCACTGATCTCCCAGGGGAGGTCCATATTCATGCTGTTAGAAAAATTCACCAAAATTTTATAGTCAGATTTAAAATAACAATCTTTCGCTGTTACTGATTTTCCTTTTCCAGAGCTAGAATTTTTTACTATAATTTACAAATTTCAAGCTCCTGACTAATCAAAACTTTTACAATTTAATAAAATCAAATAAATTTCATTGGTTTATACCTTCTCTGCTATAACTAATTTCACCAAAATATCCAAAATTTGAAAAACACTAAAACAAAACCGTAAAAAATGACCTCATTGGCTGAAGATTCGAGTAATTCTAGCCATCAAAACTTTACATCACCATTGATCAGATCAAGATTCCCAAGGTTGCCGTTGAGAAGGGACCTTCGCTGAGAGTCTTAAATTGCTATAAGAGTTGACAGAAGCGGAGAAGACAATCAACGCAAGAGAAACAATTAGTGAGTATAAGAGAATCGGTGAGGATGTGCATGTGGGTGAGAGGTCTGTGTGGGTGTCTGAGTGAAAGGGACGAGCAACGAGTTCGAGAGTGAGTAAGAGTGTGAAAGAGTCAGTCTCTTAGAGGGAGAGAGGGTTGAGTCGGTGAAAGTGAGAGAGAGAGAGAGCTGTGGATGAGTGAGTGAGAAAGAGTCCGAGAGACTGAGTCGGTGAGAGTTAGAGTAAGAAGAAATCAAATTATTTATTTTTTTAAGGTTGACGGGGTGGGATACATGCATTTTAGGAAAGCTAAAATTGGAGTTAGATAAAAAAAAAAAGAAAAATCAAATTACTGTACTTAATTAGCTCAAAAGACTATTTTGAATCCAATTGAACATGGCATACAGGTTGAAGGTAAATTATATTATGAACTCATATTCATATTACAATATAAATATGAGTATAAAATATATATATATGATATTTATTAAATAGAAATGTGTAATTTTTTTATACAATTTTTAGACAGTGTATCTTACTTTTTTCTTTTTCACTTTTTTTTTGTTATTTTATTTTTTAAAATATCCAATATTTTAAAAGATTATTAATGGATCACAAAAATTTTTAAATTAACTGCTAATTATTTTTTTATTTCAATAATTGGAATTAAAAATATAATAGTTAATTTTTGTTTATCCCATCTAATAATTGTTATAATTTTAATTAAATATATTCAAATAATTATTATAAAATGTTTAATAACTCAAGTTATTGAAGAAAGTATGTTAAATTTTGTTTTTATTTTTTGGTACATTGATATTGAATTTGATGTACATTACTATTATATTCTAAGTATATTAGTATTTAATTGAAAATATATTTTATCATTAAATGATAATTTAAAAGTGATGTACGTATAATTCAATACCAATATACATACTTTTAAATAATAATATACCTTTAGTTGGAAAGTCATGTACATATAATTAAATTACAATATATTTTTAGTACAAAACTAATATGGATATATTAATTGTTATCATAATATTTTTATCATTAATATTGTAATTGAAAATATATTTTATTATTAACTGATAGTTTAAAAGTAATGTACATGCAATTCAATATCAATGTACATACTTTTAAGTAATAATATACTTATAGTTAAAGAGTCATGTACATGC
This sequence comes from Reutealis trisperma, assembly GCA_947687605.1. Taxonomy (NCBI): domain Eukaryota; kingdom Viridiplantae; phylum Streptophyta; class Magnoliopsida; order Malpighiales; family Euphorbiaceae; genus Reutealis; species Reutealis trisperma. Next base: position 7,555,818 of record CANTUT010000033.1, on the reverse strand, counting down.
AGTTAAATTACAATGTATTTTTAGTATAAAACTAATGTGTATAAACTAATTGTTGTCGTAATATTTTTATCATTAATATTGCAATTAGATATATATTTTATCATTAACTAACAGTTCAAAAGTAATATATATGCAATTCAACACTAATGTACATGCTTATAAGTAATAATGTACTTGTAATTTGAGAGTTATGTACGTACAGTTAAATTACAATGTATCTTTAATATAATACTAACATGTATAGACTAATTATTATCATAATATTTTTATCATTAATATTATAATTGAGTATATATTTTATAATTAACTAACAGTTCAAAAGTAATGTACATACAATTTAATACTAATGTACATGCATTTTAAGCAATGATGTACATGTAGTTGGAGAGTTATATACATGTAATTAAATTATAATGTATTTATAATATAAGACTAATGTATATAGACTAATTGTTATTAGAATTTGTTTTATCATTAATATTGTAATTAAAGATATATTTTATCATTAACTGACAGTTCAAAAGTAATATATATACAATTTAACACCAATATAGCTGCATTTTGAACAATATTATACCTATTAATTTAAAAAAATATAATAATCTAATTTATATATTTAATTATAAATTATAAATTATATATTTATCAGAATTATAATAATTATTAGATGGGAGAAACAAAAATAATTTATATATTTAATTATAACAATTTAATTTTAAGTATTGAAATAAATAAAAAAATTAGCATTTAAAATTAAGAAAAAAAATGGTAAAAAAATAGAAAAAAAGCAAAAACTCATTTAACTGATTGAATTTATTAAAAAAATTGCATATATCTTATGTTAATATATCTCTTACATATATATTTATTAACCCGATTCATAATATATCATGGATGCAGGTGAATGATATACTAATTGCAAGTTGAAGGGGACAAATTAAACATTTTTCCTATTTTAAATAACGGATTACTAATACGTGGCATGTTCCAAAGCTGCGCAATAGCGAAGTCGGGTTTCGGGTCAAAATATTGTCATTGTTCTGCACAATCGAATATCCAAACATGGAGAAAAACCCCGAAGATCCAAAACTAAAGTTAAAAATCGAGAAATCCTTGTTGAAGTCCGCAATGGAAATGGATGCTCAAAATACGCTTCTGAAACAAGTTTTCGGCGAATCATCAGAAAGCGAAGATGACGAACACCAACAACCAATCGAAGATTCTGTTTTTGGCGATGGATCTCACTTAACCATCGATCAAGCCCCTACTTGGGAAACAATTGAGGAAATTAAAGGATTATGGTTGCTAAGAGACTTCCTTTCTCCTCTGCAACAATCTACTCTGCTTTCCGCTATACAAAACGGTGCGTTTCATTCTGTTTTCAGTTTGATTTTATATCAGATGCATTAGCTTGGCTTGAGCATGATCAATTACAATTTGGGCCGTTTTTGGTAATTTTTGGGTGCAGAGGGATGGTTCATGGAAGCCTCTAATAATCAGGTGCGCTCTAGAGACTTTCTTGCTCCTTGCTTTCTGTTTGAATTCATACTCTGTGTTTTGGACTTAAACTGTTGATATTCTCAATGTTACTTGCAGGCTATGAGGTTTGGAGATCTCCCATCTTGGGCCGTTGAACTTTCTAATTCTATTCGTGAAGCGGTGCTAGTTGATGATCAGATTTATGGAGGCAAAAGCATCCCTTTGCTGCCATCAAATTTGTTGTGGAGAGAGCCTTTATTTGATCAGCTGATTGTAAATGTATACCAACCAGGTGAGGTGCGATACAACCTTCTGAATTAACCATATTCTTAGTTCAGGTACATTGTGCACATAAAACTTTTGTTATCTCCAATATCAACTTTTATATTAAGCAATCTTTTTGAAGTTCATGCTTGCACCATACCTTTTTATAGTGATACTTGATTATTTTCATTAATTGTCTCTGCTGCTTAATGGAATGATTGCTTTGTCACTAATTGCCACAACCTGTTGTACATGGCACAAGTATTAAACTTCTGCTGTTCTGCACATATGGTGTTTCTTAAAAGAAGAAAATAGAAACCGGAGATAAGATGACGTTTGTATATATTTGTCTTCTTGTATTTTTAAAAGCAAGCACAGTTATGATTCTCTGTTTATTTGCTTGGAGAAGCATCATAAATTAAATGGTACAATACTGATCAAACTAATTACTTAATGTTGGTCTTTCCCAACCAAATTGCGTAGCGTCCTAATAATGCTACAACATAGATTGTAATTTTCCTTGCTAGTCGGACATCAATGGATATGGATGTTTTGTCCTTGCATGTTTATGACACCAATTTTATTGAGAGCCATCTTCCAAACTGTAATTATATTGAGAAATTTCCTTGGCATGTAAGATGAATGGGAGGTTATGAATTTTGTGATTCTTGCTTAAGGTAGAGAAGTGAGTTCTGATACTATCAAGTTATATAGCCAACAATTCTTGTATTAAAAATCCTTTTGTTGCTTCAATTCCACTTTAGCAATTAAGATATCCTACTTGAACTTTTTGCTGCTGTGTTTCAGCTCGTGTTTTAGATTATTAAGATTAGTATTTTTTTAGTGTAAATAAGTTGAGGGTGAATTGAGAATGCTTCCTTTGCACATATAACCTTTCAATGCTCTGCCTCTTGCATAAGCAGGGGATCTGTGCACATGTTGACCTCATGCGCTTTGAAGATGGAATTGCCATTCTCTCCTTGGAGTCATCATGCGTGATGCATTTCACACCAGTGGAAGAAATTCGTGATAATGGAAAAGGAGAAAAGGATCAGCCCATTTCAAGGGTTCCAGTTTACTTAACCCCTGGATCTCTTGTTTTATTGTGGGGGAATGCTCGCTACATCTGGAAGCACGAGATTAATCGGAAACCAGGGTTTCAATTGTGGGAGGGGCAGGAATTAAATCAGAAGAGGAGAACGTCCATAACCTTGAGAAAGCTTTGCCGTGTTGAGTAGCAAGGTGACTGGTTCGTTCTTCTTGATAGACAGCAAGGTTTACTTTGACATTCTGGGCAGTGATGTGAAATTTATTTATTTCGTGCTGTGTGTGAATTCCTTTTGGCAGTGTGTGCCATATCAATGCATGTGACTGTAGTTGAGATGGTTCTAGCCGAAGTTTTTAATGACGAGTAATCCATCATGAGTTGGACGCTTTTAGTCCTAGTGAAAGTTATTGGGGGCGAGTAGAAATGCACTTCCATGGTAGAATCCCGTGTTGATAGGCATCTGGCAAATGAATCAAGCTTTTGAGATTTCATAATTGTAGTTTTTTTTTTTTTTTTTTTTAACCAATAGTTGCAGGTCAGCAGAGAGGTCAAAGAGACGTCAACGGAGAAATCCATTTAAGCTGAAGTTTGAACTTAATAAGTTGCTTCTAAAAGTCATCGTAGAAATTTGCTTCTAAAAGTCATCCTAGAAATTTACCATTTGAGGTTGCTCTGTTCAATGTTCTGCGTACGTGATTGTTAGATAGCAGCAGAGGTAAAAGCATCTTCATGTGTAAGAGGTATCCAAATTATGAAAATTTGCAAGTTGCTGGGGCTAAGTTCGTGTTTCTTCTTTGTAATGCACAAGAAGTTTGGTAAATGCCAATTAAGAACTTAGCAGCCGTGAGGTTTAACACTTGTCCCTACTTTTATCTTGAATTGGCCCATTTAAACATGCTTTGCAGTGGTTTACCGTTGGCGTTGCTGGACCTTGTTGAGAGTTTGATGTTTAAATGATTTGGCTGGAAGGTTGGCTTGGGTTCCTAGACTTTATGGGTTTAGCGCTCGAATCTTGGTGTTTTCAGACCTGTTTTGTTAATAGATTGCACACAATTATTGGCTGTCAACCATTGGAATTTACCAATTGGCGACTAACGTATGATAATTAAAAATCTCAATTTTTAACTTTTGAAAAATCATTCAATCGTTGTACTTACGAAATGCGCTGCCCCTTCTTCTTCATCTCACATCTTATATTCTTCAATCCCAAGATTGGCTCAGACATGATTAACATTTCATTATAATTGTGAAAAGTTCCCATTTCTATACTTGCACGGTGCACACTGCATGGTAAGAGATGATGATATACAAATCCAAATGAAAATTTCTTTCCAAAACTTTTGATAACATTTCTAGACATCTTTCTACATGAAGAAAAACAAGGACTCCTGGCTAGGACAAATTGAAAATACTATGTATCATAGCATTTACATGGCCAAAACCTGAAAAAAGGTAGGAAATTAAAAAAAAAAAAAAAAAAAAAAAAAAAAAAAAAAAACCCTTGTACAGGATCTCGCTCTATTGGATTGGTGGAGCTGGTGAACACCTGTCTATTTCAAAGAAAAGCGAGCTTAAGATTTACAATGGCTAAAAAAGCAGCCCACGCCAAACAAGGCTTAACCAAATCTCCAGCGATCGGATTCACCTCTTTGAACTGGCGAGAACAACCAACAAGAGCCCCAAACATAGCCAAGCAAGCAACCAAGCCGACCCAAGTAGCTCCTATCCGGAACACAATCGGGTCCCAAGCCAGACCCAAACCTAATTGCGCCAAATACAGAGATAAAGCCGTTGGGTTTTTATGGAACCCTCCTTCAGCCCAAACGAGCCAAGCAGAGAGACCCATCAAGAAAGTGGAAGCGAAACATAGAAAATGTAGAGCCCACATAGGCGGAAACCAGAAAGGTTTCGATACGATGCCGTATCCATTAGTGGAGCCAAAGAAATAGATATTAAAAAGGGTTAAAGAAAGAGGAAGAGCAACCGCTATAGCCAGCGATCTAATGCCGCGTTTGGCCATGGCCATTCTTTTGTCTCGTCTAGTTCTCATATCTCTATTCGCGGTGGTTGTGGTGGTGGAATAGATTTCGTCTCTGTCTTTGGTACGGTGTTTGATGTTTTGAGAATCCATTACCATTAATGATTTGTGTAAGAGAGAGAGAGGTTAATGTGTGTTACGGGAGGAATTTGAGGGAGAGAGTGTTTATAGAAGAAGAGAGCGTGTTTTTCTTGGTGCGAAAAAAGATTGACACGTGGGGGAAGAAGACGAAAAGGAGTGTAAAACAGATAATGGGTGGCAGAACAGCAACGAAGCACAAACAATTAATGAGGGGGACTTGGTCTTTTTGCTTTTTGCATGTTGTTAATTGATTGTTGTAGTTCAAGTTCAAGATGAGGTTATGATTAATGGAGATGAGAGAGAGAGAGAGAGAGAGAGAGTTGGAATTTCGATCCTTACTGGAAGTCTGTGGAATGGCCACACGTGGGTCTTGAAGTTTTAAATATTGGCCTATTGGGACACTTGTTCAATGAGCTAGATAATGTCGAGTAAATGGATGTATACTCTTCGATAATAACGCAGATAATAAAAAAGAAAATTCTTAATTTCTTAGCTACCTTTTAGCCCAACAAATATTCTAATAAATCTTCTGGCAAAAAAAAATATTCTAATAAATCAAATCAATCATTAATTAATATTTTAAAAAATTTATTATAAATATATTTATTTACTATTTTATTCATTCAAAAACATACACATACTTTTTTTTTTAATGGTTTAAAATTTTAATATATAAATTAATGAGTTACTAAATTGAATAATTTTAAAGTAAAAAAATATAAATTTTTTTTAACTTTGATGTAAATAAAGAAAAATAATTAATATTAATATTTAGGATAAAAAAAAAATTTAAAATTTTAAAATGGCATATAAATTAAAATAAAAAAAAAATTTAAAAAAAATAAAAACTAAATTTAAGCGAGCCAGGTCATAAATTTATAAAAATGAGTTCATGGACATGATTAATAAGTCAGTTCGTGAGTTTATAACAAATCAAGCTGCAAATTTAATTGAGTATTCGACTCATTTAAAACTTGAGCTTCAAAATTGAGTTCAAAGTTCGTTTGTAGATGAACCAAATTCGTATCGAGTAGTTATCGATCCAAGCTGCAAGTGGCTAAGCTCCTTTACATCCTAGGCGTGACAGAGACAAAAACAACATACTGAATGAAACGTTCGATCAATATGATGGGCTAATGAACAATGCCCAAAAAGCACAGACTTTGTTTCTTTTTGTAGGTACTTGCAACTGAACCAACCCATCCAAGAATGAATAATTAGAACTGCCCACGAGAATTCACGAACATGGACGTGATCACCTCGTCCCTCGTGCCATTTGGAGGTGCATAGTAATCCGTGCCGTTCACAGAATATTTCCATACCCTCACCCATTTCTTTTCACATGATAAAGCCACGACTACATAAATTTAACTACAAATATCACCACATCGATCACTCCCTTCCACGTGTCAACAATATGACAGGTTTTACTTAATATCAAACGTCCATTTAATCCAACGGTGAAGTTGAAATCTTGAATACAAAATTTGACGGTTTTGACTCTAATCCACGATTCATTAACTGCCACGTAGATAAATACCATTACGGTGCACCTAGATGACGCACTCGAGACTAAGATCTCTATAAAAGCGATACTTGTGACGGGTCATATCGTCTCCAACATTTTGTAACTCCGAAAATTTTGCATAAACAAACAAACGGAAATGGCGGAATCTGAGTTGAAACAACAAACAGATATGGTATTTTTTTTTGTTTTTTGTCTGGCTGCCAAGAATTAATAGAAACCTGAAAAGGAAAATCTGTTTTAGGCTTTTTATTGATTTGGTTTTTGTGAATTTATTGAAGGTTGAAAATGATGACAGAAATAACCTCAAGTACTTAGATTTCATTCAAGCGGCAGCGATCTACGTTCTAGTCTGTTTCTCAACCATTTACGAATACGCCAAGGGAAACTCCGGTCCGCTAAAACCGGGGGTCCAGACAATTGAAGGCACCGTTAGAACAGTCATCGGACCGGTGTATGATAAATTTCGTGACGTTCCTTTTGAACTTCTCAAACTCGTAGATCGAAAGGTCAGTATTATTCCTATACTTTTGAGGTGTATTCTATATTTTCCTGGCGTCGTATAAATCACTCCACGTGCTATGCACTATGCAGGTTGATGACTCGCTGAGCGAGTTGGACAGGCTCGTACCGTCCCTGGTGAAGCGGGCGTCAAGCCAAGCTCGAGCTGTGGCTTGTGAAGTTCAGCGCACCGGCATGGTGGATGCAGCGAAGAGCATTGTGAGGACGATGTATACGAAGTATGGACCGATGGTTAGGGAGCTGTATTGCAAGTATGAGCCGGTGGCTGAGCATTATGCAGTGTCGGCCTGGCGATCACTGAATCGATTACCTTTGTTTCCTCAGGCTACTCAGATTGCAGTTCCCACGGCTGCTTACTGGTTTGACAAATACAATCAAGTGGTTGGTTATACAGTGGATAGAGGGTATACGGTGGCGGCGTATCTGCTGTTGATGCCAATTGAAAGGATTGCTAAAGTGTTTGATGAAACCGTAGATGGGCCCAGTCTCTCTGCTAATGGAAAAGGCTTCAGGGCCCAATAAAAGTTGATTGAGATTTTTTTTTCTTATTATTTAAAGAAAAAACGTCAAGAGGAATTGAAAGGGTTTGAATGATTGATCGATCTAGTGAGGAAACTTAGTACTGCTAGATTTGTATTTTAGCATCTCACCAATGGATGGCTCCTTTTTTTTTTTTTTTTTTTTTAACTTATTTTTGTTAGAGTTGCTTTTCCATTTACATGGGTTTGAATTTGAAGATATATATTTGGGTAAATTTTTTTTTGAATGTTTTGGCAGATTCTTAGCTTTTGATGACCTTTCGGGGCTTATGAAAATAAAATACATCCAAATAAATTACATTTAGATATAAATAATAGAGAAAGTTACATTCTACACTATTTTTTGGACAAAAATATCATTTACACCATCATTTTATTTTTTATACATTTTTGTCTCCTATATATTTTTTTTATACCGTACTTTTTCTATTTTTTTTCTTTTTACTTAGTTTCTTGTTTTATTAGTTTGTGCGGTTATTATTTTGATAATGCAGTAAATAGTGAAAAAAGTAGTAGGTTTATTTTATTTTTTGTCACTTTTTGAGCTCCCAAACATATCTAATGAGCAAACATTACACATACTTTTTTATACTGTCTTTCTTTTTTTTTTAATTAAAGAAAGGGCATTCATTTTTTTTATTTTTTAAGATATAAACATTATATTTAATTAATTAATTAATAATAATAATAATAATAATACATTAGTAGTGAAAAGATCTACTAATTACTAGTAATAATATTGTTGTAATATCTTTTTTCTCTTGGTCATTATTTTTTTTCAATTTTTCCACTTATTATATTGCACAAAAGAACCTATGGAGAATACTCTTTCAATTATTCTCTTTTATGTATTTTCTATGAAATATATATCAAATGTATACAAAATATATATTAGTTATTTTTTTGGGTCATTATTACTTTTTTACACTATATTTCTCTTAGATTGATGTTTTCCCACCTACTGAACATATATTTTTATATTAATAAAGTTGATGGTATAGCGTGTGGGCATATTATTATGATAAATCTAAACATAAAGGCAATCCATACTATCAAACTTGGTTAGCTAGTTTCAATAGAAAAGTGCAAAACTTGAATTTTTTTTTTTGTGCCAAAACAAAAAAGGATTTTTAACTTAATCATTTTATTTTATTTTATTTTTATTTTTTTGATGTTGGGGTGTTATTAGTTGATCTCAAATAATTTGAATACCAAACTCAACTCAATTCAAAAATTATAATAATTTTTGAATTAATTTGATCAAATATCTAATTTTAAATATATTTTTAAAAAATATATTATTTAATTAGTAATTTATTAATTCAAATTTGAATTTAAACTATTTAAGCTTAAGTTTATTTGAGTATTAATTTGAGATTAAATAAATATATTCAAGAATTGAGTATTAATTTTGAGATGAAATACATTTATTTGAATTTTATTTCAGATTAAATAAATAGATAAATTTATTTATTTAAGTTTAATATTCCAAGTATATACGAAATAATATATCAAATGCTATACCAATTGTAGCAAATATATACTAAATATTAAACACATACTAGACATTTACAAATTATATATGTAACGTATACCATATATATACAAAACATATACCAAAAATATTCCATTCTCTAGGTCTATTCTTTTAGGTATATATATAAAATAGTTGCAGATACCAAACATGTACTTAACATATACTAAATTTTGGTATACGTATACCATTTACTATTAGTTTATCTTTTTAATTTTTCAAAATTGCAATATGTATATATTAAAGTAGTTGCAGATACTTAATGTATACCAAATTCTAGTACACATATACTATTTACTGTTAGTTTATCTTTCTAAGTCTTTAAATTTGCAATATGTATATATTTAAAGTAGTTGCAAATAGCAAATATATATCGAATTTTGGTATACATATATTATTTACTATTAGTTTATCTTTTTACTTTTTCAAATTTGCAATTTGTGTATATATAAAGTAGTTGCAAATACCAAACATATACTAAGCATATACCAATTTATAGTATACATATACCATTTACTGTTTATCTTTTTAATTTTTCATATTTCTAATCTATATAAATATAAAGTAATTGCAAATGCCAAATATATAGTTAAAGTATACTAAAATTCATTATACATATACCATTTATTGTTAGTTTATCTTTTTAATTTTTCAAATTTGCAATATGCATGTATTAAAGTAGTTGTAAATACTAAACATTTACTTAATATATACCAAATTTTGGTATACGTATACCATTTACTGAGTTTATCTTTTTAATTTTTTTCAAATTTGCAATATATATATATATATATATATATATATATATATATATATATATATATATATATATATATATATATATATATAAAGTAGTTGCAGATACCAAATATATACTTAATGTATACCAAATTTTGGTATACGTATACCATTTACTATTATTATATCTTTTTATCTTTTACAAATTTGCAATTTATATATAAAGTTATTGGTATACATTAATGTAATATAAATTAATATCTTTTTATTTTTTATCATTTTTTGAGTTTTTTTTTTTTTGTGAACAAATTCAAAAAATATGTCAAACATCTATTCCAGTAAAAATGTTATTTTTTGAAATTTGATGGTATTTTTGAAATTTTTTCATGAGAACAGTGAAAATGATATTTTTTGCTTTTTTTTTTGTTATTTTTGAAATTTTTCCTAAATAATAATTGTCTTTGGCGAGTCTCTCCTGCATTGTAAATTACACACAATTTAGAAGCGCAGTAATGAATAATTCAGAGACTATCTGCAGAACCAGATAGCAAAGAGTGACACTTTTCAAGTCTACGTTCCAAGTCTTAACTGTTTTAGTTTACATAATAAGGCCCGACTGATGTATGGATCATTTAAATACTCCCTCACAATGACAGCTGTGACCAACAATACTGGAATTTAAGAAACGCAAAAGCATCAGGCATAAATTAGTAAATTAGTACCAAAAAAGATTGTTCTTCCAAATTTCGCGTTATTAACATACTTATTCGAACTGATTATCTTGTGCGAATTAGAAACTCATTTAAAAAATTTATATCTTACTATATTATTAGTAGAATGAGTCATTCTCTAATTATAATATGGTTATGGGAAATCTATTTACAAATAAGATATTATAGCAAGTGAATTATTTTCTGATAAGATTTTACATCATAAAATATCACTATAAATAGTTTTTAAATCTTCATAAGAAAGCAGCTTTAAAACTCTATAATCTATATACTTTTAATAAATTATAATTTTATAATTTTACTGACTTAAGTATTGGAGTAATTCTCAAGCAAATTACCTAGGCCTTTTAATTTTCTTCTTTACAAGTATCGAAAATCACCTAGCAATATAATCACCTAACAATATACTTATTATTGAAATTCATTTTAAGCGCATCAATTGGTACAGTGAGCGTGAAACTTGCCTCTAAATATCACTAAAATTGCCGTATTCAATGGCAAGCAAAAATAAGATCATATGAAAAGTAATAACGAAAAGTCTATCATTTCATTATTTTTGCTTTAATTTTTTACTACCCAACTCCATTTCAGGTTTCATCTCCTACATATTATAATGCATTTACATATAAATTGATAGAAAAATTTTGATCATTAAAATTTTTGTCACAATTTTTTTTTTTCCTTTTTTTCATCGTGGCATAAATTATACATTAAAAAAAAAAGAGCAAGTACAATTGTTGGTGTTTGATAATAAAACTGCCCTATTCTTGATAGTTTTTTAGCATTCTATTTATTTTTTAATGATAGTAATGGATATAAATGGCGATTCGTTGTATATATATCATTGCACTTTTAATTGGTGAAAAACTGGAAATCTTTTGTTTCTTTTTCCTTGTTACAGAAATAAACATTATATATAGCTTTGATACAGTTAGGCTTTTAAGTAATTAATTATTAATAAATTAAAATCTCTAAAAACCATTGATTTTATGAATATAACATATAATAATATTTTCAGTGACTTGTGTCTTTAGAAAAGAAAACTCAAAACTAATTAATTGCTAGGTTAGTAGTGGCTTAATTAGTGCAGCTCTGATAAAACACATTTTTAATGAGATTCATATATCAATTTATTAAAAAAAAAAGAAGAATAAAAATTTGCATGATATATCATAATTAAAACATAATCTCAATTAGAGAATTTATTTATTTTTGATCATGTTAATTTAATTCTTGAGACTCATATTTAAAACATAATTTTTAAATATTTTAATTTGTGAAATCAATCATTTTTTAATATACATAATAAACATAAATGTTATTATATCATTAAACTCATCTCTATAAATAAATTAATTTTAATAGACATATAAATTAATCAGAAAATATTCTGATTATTTACATGAGAAAAATAAAAAAGAAAATTTTGTTTATATGTATTAATTCATTCTTTCTTAATTATATGTATTTAATTGATTAAAAAAATCATATTACTACAACTTTACACCTTTTTTCCCAAGATCAATAATAGTTTTGCAGACCAATATGCATATATTGGACAATGAGATTAAAGATTACAAAGTCAGTTATGATATTCCAGCTTACGAAATATGAAAAATTGCTAGGGGAGACTCCAACCTCAGACATGAAACTCAGATAACTTAATAAACTTAGATAACTTAATAATATATTATCCATAAAATCTTTTTTAATCTTTTCTTTTGTTAGACCTAATGATTAGTTGTATTTTTTGAGTAATAAAAGTTCAGATTTTTCAAGATATACACACATTCTCCATATATGAATCAAGACTCGCCCGGAAATAGTATTCCCCATATTCGACATCATCAGCGAATAGTATTCCTCCACATTCTACATCACCATGAGATAGTATTTCCCACAATCAATATCGCCATATTCGAAATTGCCAGGGGATAATATTCCTCACAATCGACATCGCTATGAGATAGTATTCCCCACATTCAACATAGCAAGGAGATAGTATTACTATCCCCCCCGACATTGCCAAGTATATTACTCTTTCAGTCTTTGTTTCCAAAAAAAAAAAAAAAAAAGGAAGAAAAGAGGGGGAGAAGCGCTTTGATAATAAGGATTTACAGATTACGTGATCGTCCAAAACTCTTTATAAATAATAAGTAAAAAGCTCATCCAAAACTCCCTAAAAAGAAGAACTGCCAAGAAATAGATAAGCTAGAAGTTCATTCAAGATCCTTAAATTAATTATTAGTAAAGAGCTTGCCCAAGACCCTTAAAGTTGAAGTTGTGAAGTTTTAGAAATTGGCGAATCATGAATTCCGCGAAAAATATCCTACAAAATATTTACGAAAGTTCTTGGTAAAAAATTATCAGATATATCAAATTTGGAAAAATAAAATAGAATGATAAAGAGATCAAAAAACATGGGGGACTCTATATCATGGAGTTCTTCGCTAACAAAAAGATCGCTTTGAAACATAATCTCCTATAATATAAGTCAATTATGAGCTTTTAAATTGAAAATAACAGAAGAATGGTCCCTACTTAAATCACCTGGACCCTCTAATTTTCTTTTTTGCAAGTATTGAAAATTGTATAGCAATATAATTGGGATCAAAATTTATCTTGAGCGCATCAAGACGATAAAAAACATACTAAAGCCAGCACCTCACCATACATGTCAAAGCAACCAATAAGCAAGAGGCCTTTTTAAGAGTTTTGATAGTGTTATCTCTATGCTAAATTCCGACAAGGTCTAGTGGATTTATTAGTACTGTTTTTTCGGGGTTCTCCAATTATCCCCCCTCCTCTCCTCTCCCCCTTTAAATCCTATTTTTGCCCTTTGTGAAGATTTATGACATTAGTTTTGTTATGAGACCTTTTCGACTGACTTTATGAAAAGCTCTTGTACATGCTCAAATTATGCAGAATCTGAGCATCAATCCGATAATTTGGGAGAACCAATTCCTGAAAATGTACACAAGCGCTCAAGTTTCTATCACTATGTGTTCACTGTCACTTAGCTCCGGCATGCAAACTTCACAAGATATGAAGAAAGCTAATTCAAAGTTTTGAGAAGTAAAAGATGGTAACAGTCCTATCCAAAGATAATTGACAGATAGCCACACAGTGACGTGATGGACCCAATAAATTTACTCACCTAAATGCTCATTGAGTTGGGTAAATGTCCTTTCTCTATTCTCTTAATGCTAATATGCTCTAAAACCAAACTACAATTTTAACCTACACTTGGAAAATATCTAGAATTCCAAGTTAACATACTTCAAAACAGCCACATATATCAAAACAATGAAGGGCCGCAACACATTTGAAGCTTCTTCTCCCCAAAAGGCTTTTTCTGGTCATTCATATGATCATATCAGCTATCCTGTTTCAGTGACCAACAATGATATTTCCAATTGAACATTTGCCCTCACTGAATCTATTTGCACGAGTGCAAGCAGCGACCGAAACAACGCAGAACTACACGATAAGCTGTTCAAGACAGAATTATTGACTTGACAAGCGACTCTCCATCGAGTAGTGCACCAATACAAGTGCCAAAAAAATTTTTTTAAGTTATATAATTTTGCTGTGAATCCATCTCATAATTGATACATTTCATCTCGCAATAGCATGAACCTCATAAGAGCAGTTCTACATGAAGGAAGATTCAGCATTATTTAAAACTAAATCAAGCTCAGCATATTTTTATCTAATTTATGACCCTGATCAAATGTAATACATTGGCATCGACCAAAAAGAAAAAAAAAAGAGAGATAGGATCTAGTACATCGAGTAATTCTCGCTAACCCCAGGCCTAATGCTTTTATAGATCGACATTGCAATTGGAAGAAGACCCACAAGTGCAAGCTGAAGCTGATCAGAACTGCTTGTTCGAACAGTAATTTGTCCACTCATCTTGTTGTTCAATCCAGCACGAACAGCTATCTTAGAACTTCGTCCAATGGAAAATTGTGACTGAAGGTTAGCCCCCAGTGCCAAGTCCCCTCTCCACTTCACTAAAGATAAGCCTAGAGAGGATTGGTCCTGGCCAATTGGATAATCTGCTTCCTTTAGCCGCACTTCCAAATTCGCTCCATATGCTGAATCACCCTGAGAAAGCACGGTCCCAGTGCTACCAACCAACATCAGACGTTTTCCCAGTGCAATCTGATCCTCAAGCTTGAAACCACTAGCCACATTTTGGCCCAAAAATGTAACAGAAAACCCGGCAGCTGTCTTGTTGTTATTGAAATTCTTGAATTTTGTCTCACCTCTAAAGATGTAGGCAAGCTGCTTTCCAACATTTTGAATGTCAAACCCTGCCATGCTTGATCCATTCTCCCCATGCTTTGCAGAGACTGAAGAATCTAAATGAATGTTGAACTCTTTCTTATCCTTCGTTACTTGGACAGCAACTGCTGCTGGAAATCGATTAACAACAGCTAGACTATGTTCAACATTGACACCGTCATAACCACAATCATGGTCCCAACCATGGGTGTCAAGAACTGGCCTTGCCAAGAACTGTGAAGTAGGTTCCAAAAACCGGTACCTGTAAGCTGGATTATCACCATCAAATGAAGGTGGGAGGACCATATCAGGTAATGGAACTGGTACAGCAGCTGGAGCTCCATTTTCTGGATCAGCATCTTCACCATTGAAACCATATTCATCTCCAGCAACCTTTCCTTTCTTCCTGATCTCTCTCATTCTCCTCAACTCTTCCCTCCATTGCTTTTTCTGGAGGAGCTTCACCCGATAATCGTACTCCTCAAAATAGGCTTTCTTTTGCTCCTTGCTAAGCTTAGCAAGCTGAGTTTTCCTGAGAGGCTTGAATGGTGGCAGCTGGTCATACTCATCCTCTTCTTCTTCCTGATCAGAATCAGACAAGTCAGCCAAGTCAATGTCAGAATCAATATTGTCACCCCCTTGGTCAGTGGAGAGTTTAGGGTGTGAACGGGACTGCAACAACCAAGACAACAGATATGGAAGGGGAGGTGAACGAGAGCGGAAACCAAAAAATTTCTTGTGGTCAAATGGATCTTGAGGTTTCGTGAGAGAACTTGCTTCAGATAAAATCTTCATGGAGTAGCATAACAACATTAACTGAGGTCTCCAACTTTGACCATTAGGGAGAACCTTTTGTCCATCTCTATTTTTACGACAAGAGGGGTGATTCTCTACAAGAGATACAGGATTCATCAAACTTGGATTCATCAACCGCAAATCACCAACAGCTTGCCCAATAGACTGCTGAACAACATGAGAGCGTTGAGCAACAAACACCTCATAGCTCAAAGGGGAACCAGAAGGTCCGTCTGGAGGTGCTGAAGCCGCATGAGTTAGAGTAACTATAGCATTTCGCCAGATTGAAGACCCAAGAGAACCAGTGATAGATCTCAACAATGGCAAATCATTAAGGTCCCTGGTCTGGGTGTCAAGCCGGTCAACATAGAGGACAACATCTGGTGGACATCTCTTCATGAACCTCTTAATGGAATTCAAGACACTGCGGTTTAAACCTTGTTCTGAACCAGAAGACTTGAGACCTGGGCTATCAATTATTCTGATCTTAACTCCATTTACCATGCCAGTTATTTCTCTAACAGAATTAGTGGCAGGTTCAAATGCATGGATTGGGGACTTCTCCTCACCAAAAATGGAATTTATTGTAGCACTCTTGCCCACCCCTGTTTTCCCAAGGACGAGAATATTCAAGGAAAAGTCCAAATCATCTTTTCCATCAGCTTCAAGCTGCAAAGCCGTCCTCTTTGCTGCATCAATGCTAAACAGTTGACTAGTCTGCCTCCCTGCAACAAGGGCCAAACGATATAGAACTTGTGCTGCCACTGATTCTTCTGGAGAATGACCTAGTCTGTGAACAAGCCTCAAAAATTTCACCCTTAACTGCTGCAACTTTTCCAGTTTGTTTCTCTCTTCTTCACTCAAGTTATTATCCCCATCTCCCCCAGTTGTGAGACTGGAAGAACTAAAAAGATTGGGACGATTCGGTCGTACAGCAGGTTTCACTGGTCGGAGTGAGGAACCCAACCCTGCAGGTCGCTCAACAGAGAAGAGCCTCGAACCATCTTGTGAGGTCACAGTGAGAGTGCCACCCTCTGAGCCAGCACTAGTTGCTGCTTTCAAGAGGGCCGCCAAGGCTGCAGAATCGAACAACTCCTTCCCCTCACCTTCCTCATCAGTGTCTACTTCTTCATCAGAATCTGTCACAATTTGACCATCAATTCTCTGTGAATGATCATGAGAACTCTCTGCACCAGAATAAGAACCAACACCTGATCCTTGCTCCAACTCCTCCAAGAACTGTTTGGCAGCTTCAGAGCTTCCAAAAATCATACCTTCAGCCTCACCATCTGTAACTGATCCTTCATTCTCATTCTCACCTTCTCCACCTGAATAATTATTTTCTTTATTTTCAGCATCTAGTTTAACTTCCACATTTGTAATAGCAACTGATTCAGTAGATTCAGGTAAACCGGCTTTGTCTGAGACTTCATCTTCTAGTTTTTTGCTTACAGCACTCACATGATGTTCTACATCATCATAAGCAACACTTGTTGGTAAAGTTTCAGCAATTGAATTAATTGTCATAGTCCCTTCTCTATCCCTTGCATATAAATGTTCATCAGCCACAACATCCAATCCATTAGCAGCTGTCTGCACTGCAGGCTCAATCTGTTTTATTCCTTCATTAGTTTCTGGATCTACTTCTTTCTCTAGTTTCTCCTTATTGTTTGTGATACCCACGGTTTCAGTCACGTCATCACTGATTTCTATGATATCCTGGCCACTCTTTATGACTGCCACATCAACAACATCAGTGATGCCTGAATTTCCCCTCTCCCCCACACCAGAAACATCAATTTTCCCTCTATTACACTCCACTTCTCCCACTTCAGTCTTAAAACCAGTTACAGCTTCAACATTTTTCACAGATTCAGCATCCACATTAACTGGTCCTTCCACATCACTACTAATCTTATCAAAACCATTATCTAAAGGCACACTACCATCAACTAGAACTTCAACTCCTTTAATTTCAGAACCCTTACTTGCTTCCATATCTCCAACAGCAGCCGCACCAGACCCTGGCAAAGCAACATTTACAGCCTCCAGAACGGACTCCCCTGCACAAGTAAATTTCATACCATCAGTTTCAACAAACTTATCATTCTCCAGTTCTGAAGTCCCAGTGTCCACTTTTTCTTCAGTCACCTTGCCACCATAAACCTCATTTTTATTCCCTTGGAGAGCTTCTACATCCAACAGACTCCCTTCCACACCCACCTTCTCAGGCTCCAATTCAACCAAATTGTTCACCACTCTCTCGCCCACTTCCGCCAAAACCTCATTTCCCGGATTAGCCAGAACCTCAAGTCCATTTTTCTCCATGGAATCCTCAGCCGGACTCATCTCTAAGCCCTTATCCTCATCCCTAACCAATTCACCCTTCTCAAAGGTCCTAACTTTAGACTCTCCTAAAACATATTTATCATCATCCTCATCATAATTTTTTGCCGATAATTTCAAAACCGGCTCTTCCCTTTTCAGTGCGGGAAATTCCACAGGGTCAAGAAGAAAAGTGGAACCAGAATCACTCCATTGAAGGGGTTTTTGTGGGGTTGCAGCCTCCACTTCAAACCCTTCCTCACCACTCATAAAACTCCCATGACTACTCCCAGTACCACCATTATTATTAACATTCTTAATATTATTATCAAGTTGTAAAGTGTAATTCTTAACTGAATTATCAAGAACAGAATCATTTGTAAAAGGAGAAAGAGAACCTGGTGATGAGTTAGGTAGATGCGACAACGTTTCCTTGGAGTCCATGGCTTTTCAATAAAGAGACGCAAATATATGGATTTTTAGGGTTTTTGATTGGTTTAGGGAAATCTGGGGTTTGTGAGACAAACCAAGTTGATAAAAGAGAGCAAACAGAAGAAGAGAGAGAAGGATAAGGGGGGTGTGTGTGTGTTTCTGTATCTTTCAGCAATTTCTTTCTTTCTTTCTTGCAGCCGTATGGGCGTTGGAGTTGTAGTTTAAGGATTTGGGCTTTTATGGGCCTTTCGTTGTTTGTAAGGCTTTTATGAAATAACGAATTTACCCCCTACTTAGTGTACCCACGGCCGATTCTCATTCGTTGGAATTTTTAGGAATATCCTATCAGAATATGGAAATTATCATTTCAAACTATCTATTGGCCTTTCCTTTCTCCTCTCTCTCTCTCTCTCTCTCTTTCCCTCTCCTCTCTTGTGAAAGTTAGCCTGAAAACAAATATAATTAATAATGAAATTCATAATGATTTAGGATGTAGTATGACGATGATAAAATTTAGCTAAGCCATTTAGACTAAACGACTTCATTGACCCTAAGTCTACACTCTTAAAAAATTTAATTACAATTATAAACTTAATTTGATATATATACTCTTAAGAGATTTAAGTGCACAAAACAATGACATTACCTCTTAGTAAAACGAAGTTGTTTTTCGTAAGTTTCTCATTTAAATGCCTTTAGAGCACATGAGACTTTCATTTATGGTAAACTTTTTAGAAACGAAAAACTATATTATGAAAAATAAAAAATGTCGCATCATTAATTTCAACTTAACTACTTATTTTGTGTTAAACAAGAAGTAACTTTTACTCACCCCTTAAGATATAGTCTTATGATTATAAGATTAGCTTTCATAACACATTGTCCTTTTTAATCACATCACTTATCGATCAATCAGAAGAGATAATTTACTAAGCATAAAAATTATAAGACACCGCTAACCTAAGATAACTAATTTTACAACTCCTCATATATGTCTAAAATTTTATTGGTTTGCATAAAATCATCTCCTTACGTAAATTTTCTTAAACTCCATTGTTGCTACTTATGCAAATATCATAGTATCTTTGGCTTGACTCTTTGATATTTTTCTTCTCATTCTGCATGACTAATCAAGGTGAACCATCTAAAAACAAGCTCAGTAACACAAAAGTCTAATCCAATTTTTGTTTTAAATATCTAACACTGATCATCCAGTAATACAAATAACACTAATCATATTCTAAGTGAAGATTTTTTTTTTTATTTGCAAGGCGTAAAATAAAAAATAATATAGTGAAAGAAAAAAGCAGTATTCCTAATAGGTTATCAGCACTTTATTTTGGAACTAAATCAATGCAATGATAAATCTAGGCTAAGATCTCATTTGTTCTATGAAAATTTTGAAGGAAGAGAACAAAATTATTTCTTTTGATTCTAGACGAAATGTAAATTCCCAAGAAAATTCGTACTTTTTTGTTTTCTTCAATTTAAGAGGAATTAGCTGCCAAAAACCATTAAGTTAAACTTTCAAAATGAAATAAATATACCATTTGATGAAATATAAAGTCATTAATTTTACCACTATCATTTAGAATAATAATGACTGAAATTAAATTTAAAAAAATCAACATAAAACCCTTCTTATTATTTTTGAAGTGTCTGTTTCATTTTGATGAAATGGGTTGGGCCTGTATCCAATTGGGTTTTGCAAATGGCGATTTGGGTTTCATAATTTAACACTTTGATTGGACTTTTCCAAGAACTGGAGAAAATGTCTAGTGTTACAATAAACACTTGCATTCTACCTATTCGTACAATGCAGTGTTCGATAATTAAAAATTTTAATATTTAATTATTTTAAATTATTTGATAATTTATGTTTTAAAATTTTTAATTATTTTAAAATTATATTAACTTAAAATATAGATTGAATACAATTAAATTTTTAAATATTTATAAAATTTAAAAATTATATCACTTATTTTATACAATATTTAAAATTAAAACTTAAATTTTTAATTCTTAATTTTTAACTTAATAAAATACCAAATAAATGTCTAAACAAATATTTTAGATTTGAATTGTGTTTTGTTTGGTTGCGTTTGCAAGATAACTTTATCGATTAGGTTTGTGTTTGTTCGGATGTGCAGATTTTATTTGTCTTTTGCTTTCGTACGTGTTTCCATTTGTTCCTCTGCCTCCTCATCTAAAAATGTTTGGCCAAAATTTGTTCATCTTCAATATCCACGAATAAAAGAAAATAATTTAATTATTTTTATATATAATTTTGTAATTTCATGACATTTTAATCTTAATGTTTAACTCTAGTTAATGGTGAGGTTAACTGTTAGATTTAATTGCCAAAAATTAAAAATTCAGGAATTCAATTGAAATTCAATAACCAAACTAAATTCAAATATAAAGTTCATGGATGAAATTTTATCAAGGTCAATGATTTTTGTTATTAAATAAAGTGAAAGATTTTAAAGCAGGCAAAGATGAAAAGCCTTTTCTATGTTTAAAATGGTAATTTTCTTCAATTAAATAATTTTAATTTCAATGCTAAACAAAGTTATTTTCATAAATGAACCGAATTTCACCGCGCTGCAAATGAAATTGAGAGCCCAACAGGGAAAGGCAATGCCGGAACGGGTGACGGCCGAAGCCTAATGGGCCAAAAACTGGCTGTCTCCATTTCACTTTTAGGTCTGGAGGCCCATCTCCAACAAAAAAAAAAAAATGAAATCGCATCAAATACCCATTTTTTAACCCCATTTTCAAAAATACCCGTTTACCTCTTTAAATTTTCAGAAATTCCCCTCTCCTTTTTTTTTTTTTAACTTATAATATACTTTTAATATGCTTATGATAAACTTTTGAAAGTGAGGCATTTTTGAAATAGAAAATTTAATGAAATTTATTATTTTTTTTTTCAAAGTAGGAGATGTATAAATCAGAACATTTTATCTTTTTGGGTATTTATATAAATATACCAACAAAAATGTGAATATTAAGTCCAATTTAGCTTTTTCGTTCAATAAGATATTTATTTATTTTGATATGATTTTTTTTTAAATACTGCTTAAAGGATAAAATTTCTTCGTATGATTTTTTTTTTTTTTTGCCAAAGAAATTTCTGCGTATAGTTGCTTAAAATAACTGGAAATTATGAATCACACTTTGGTGCACATAAAATAATGTATCATTATGTTAAATTTTCATATTTTAATGGAATTTAGTAATTTCTAAAAGAAAAAACCAGAGAACTAACCGATACATGGAATAGCCAATGAATAAAATAACTATTTCATATGAAATAATTATTATAAATTTTGATTTTAATTTTAGATAAAAATATTAATTTTATGGAATAATAATTTCATAATTTTTATAAAATATATATTCTAAAAAAAAAGGATTTTTTTTAGACTATAAAATATAGCATTTTCATTTTTACCAGTAAAAAAATGTTTGCAAATACAAACTCACTACTATTATTTATCTTTTGTTATTTTTTAAATTTTAAATCAAAAAAAAATTTTATTTATTATGCTTTTAAATTATTTATTGAATAAAAATTGATAAAATTATAATTAATTTTATATTAATAATGAATTTAATTTATAAAAATATTATAATTATTTATATAAATATAATATTTATTTTATATTATGAACCAAATTATGAAATTATAATAATTATTCTATTTTTATTCTATTTTATTTCTTAATAATAATTATTTTATTATTTATAAATTATATTTCGTAAATTAAATATAGCCACAATGGATCTATAATTTTTAAGTATTCAATCATCGCCATGAGACTACCAATATTAGTCGGGCTTTCGCCGTATTATTCAAGATTAACAAAGCATGGTCAGCTTTTAATTTTTAGTCCGCTTTTTAATTGCAATTATCTTGGTTTTTTTTTTTTTTTTTTGGGCCAATGTGCTATTGCCTTGGTTGCCACCTCATAATACACGAGATTAGATCCACGCAAACAGGCAAATGATTGTATAAGAGCCTAATAAGAAACTAATGATCAAGTCTGCGTCATTACTTTATATGTATATTTACAATGAGGCATATAGGTTCATGTGATTGACCCTTTTCTTTTTTTTTTTTTTTTTCTGTACAATACAATTATGACATGAATATCTGAGATTCAATTTAAATATTTTAATTTTTTTTCAAACAAATATAAAGATATATTTTCAAAATTAATATATATATATATATATATATATATATATATATATATATATATATATATATATATATATATATATATATATATATATATATATTCAACGAATAGTTAAGGCCTCTATAATGCTAATGCTACAAAAAAGAGCCCCTCCCTCAATTATTGAAAAAAAAAATCTAAAATTTACAATTTTATATATCCATTAGAAAAATATTGAGTATTCAATTAGTTTTTTAATATATTTATGTATTATATATGCATTATTAATATATTTATGATTAATGAAAATTAAATATAGTATAATTTATGTAGTTATGAATTTGATTTCAATTTTTTATGGCCTCCTTGCTAGATTTTCTAATTTCACACATATTTTTATTGCTAGCAACAAAGGCTTTTAGAATAGCATAATTTATAAACCTTGGTGATTGGACTGAACCTATTCAACAAGTACTAGTCACTAACAGCAATGAGGCCCTTCTCGTCTATGTCAATGTCCATCCCACTTGCAACTTTAGTCTTGTATATGAGGTTTTTGTTCTTGCATGATGGTAGATGTGGGAAAGAGTGACTAGTAAATGCTTTAAATTCTCTTATACTTTTCTGGATTTAATCTTCTGGTATGGCTGAGCTTTGAAGCTCCTGAAAAATGATTGGCTTCCTTAGGGCTTTAGCCTTGGTCATTTCCTCAAAAAGAGACTAGTCTCTACTATGATCTCACTGTTTTAAAAATCTAATTGCGGTGGAGGATGGCACTTGAAGCACATAGGTACAGTATTTATGGGAGTTGCTAAACCACATAAGTCTTTTAATCATGGCTACTTTTGTTTAGATCCTAGTTTTCGGAGGCGGAGACAAGAAGTGTGTTGGTGGAGGAATCTAGTGAAGAAAAGGCCAAAGGGCTTTTGTGTAATTTCCTATTCTTCATCAACCTTAAGGTTACTTTTGTTATAGGTTTAAAGCCTAAATTTGTAAATCCAATTGTAAGTAGTTTCTTGTAATTTATTGGGCTTTTCCTGTATATTTAATTATTTATACTCCTTTAGACCTGAAGTCCTAATAATACTAGTGAATTTCTTTATTGGGTAAAAAAATATTCAACGAGTACTAATTCATGCTGAACACTGCCAATCAGGAAATTAGATAACTATTGCAACACAAATATACTTTTTTGGATTAATATAAGGGACGCGTGAAAGATAACATGATTAGAGAATTAATTATAAATCTTTTTTTTTTTTCCTCCAAATGTCATGTCTCCAACTCCATACATCACCCCTCTAGTCTCCGATTGAGCTCCAAAGTCCCAGCTTTGAGAGGACGTTTGGATTGAGCTAATGTAAAATGAAGGTAATGTTTAAAATATATAGAATGAGAAATATAGAAAATATTAAAAAATGTCATTTTATATATATAAAAAAAAATCATGGATTTATAAGGTTAATTTTAAAAATAAAAAAATATATATATGCAAAATTCACAAGAATGTTAAAAATTCACCTCTCATATAGGATTTTAAAATCCCATATTTTTTAGGAATTGTGCAATCTATGTTTTAAATAATCTACAAATTTTTCATAAAAAAAAATAATACCAAATGAAAGAATTTAGCACAATCTTTAGATCATGTACATTCTCTCAATCCAAATGCCCCCTAAGTTTAAATGAATCTGAAGGCATTGGTGAAGACAGAGAGAATATTTCACCATAAACTTATCAACATACTTGGGAGTAATGGGTTATATTTGCCCAATAGGCAAATTTTTAAGTTATTTTATTTAAAAAAAAGTACAATATTTTATTTTTTGTAAACTTTAGGAAAAAATAATTTAATTTACAAAAAATTCAAGAAATTTGTGATTTTTCATAAGAGAACATTTTTAGTAATTATGAAATTATTTTTATTTTTCATTAATTTATGAATTTTTAATTATTATTTTGCATAAAATAAGTCATATTTTCATAAAATTGAATTTTTTTTTGCAACTAAAGAGAATTATAAAAATATTTTTATTTAAAAAAATAAGAAAATTATGATTTTTTGTAAAAGAGTCATTTTTTTTAATTATAAAATTATTTTCTCATTAATTTATGAACTTTTCATAAAGTTATTATTTTGTATAAAATAAGTCATATTTTAGTAAAATTAAATTTTTTTGCAATTAAAAATTACAAAAAAAGTTTAATTTATAAAAAATATAAAAAAATTATATTTTTTTATAAGAGAGCTATTTTTTTCGTCAAACAAAATAAAATAAATTTATTTTAATTTTCAACAAAGTAGTTATAAAATGCACCTTGATAAATATATAAAAAAAAAAGATCAAACTTTACATTAAAATATGTAAAATTTTCTCCAAGATTATGAAATTACTAAACATATTTATCCATCGTGTTTGAATGGTTAGATACGATTAAGTGAAGCACATATAAATTACATTACAATTAATAAATTAATTAAGCAATTAATTTTTTTATATAATAGTAGTTAAGTTATCTTCAACAATATAAAATTTTATGCCTACACACCAAGCTCGTGAATATATAAAGTTTGCGTGGCTGCAAAGCCAGGGAGCGCACTCTATACATTGACCGTGATTCCAAGGAAAACACAAATAGCTTTTGATTTTATATATATATATATATACACACACATATTATAAGTTTAAAACAACACAACTGTTGCCTGTCGTTATGCATCCAAATTTTTAGTTTATTTTGTGTCCTTTAAATTATTATATTTTCAAAACTATAATATTCAGACTCTAAAATGGAGCTTGATTAATTATATATTAATTAATAAAACTTCAATATTTATCTTATAACATGAGATATGATCATAAGGAGTTTGAATAAAAAAAAAATTCCTTAATATTTATCTTGTAAATTATAATTATGTAAAATATTTGTTTAAATATGCGATGGTTAAAAAAAATTTACTATCATCAATATTAAATATTATGTATAATGATATCTCATTCTTTTAATACATACATGACAGGAAAGAAACAAATATGACATGCAAAACACTTATATCTCATTCTTAAAAAAACTTAACTTTATCATCAAATTAATTTGCTTTAGCATTAAAAGTAAAGGTTTATGGCTAATCCTCAACGTTTAGCAACAAGAAGTTTAGTGATTGTAGAGCCAAATGCCCAAATGTTAATTGTAATTTTTCTGGAAACATTATTTTAATTATCGTATTTATCAAATATTTAACACAAGTAGTAAAGGGGTGAAATATTAAACGTTGTTGGTCCAAAAGAATTCTTAATTTTATTAGGTGCAAGTAATAAAAATTTAAGTATTGAATACACTGATTAATACAAGTGATGTTATAATATTTAAATTGAAAAATATTTTTAAGTAATTGAAAAATATTTAACAATTTAATGACTTATTGTGTTTAATACAAATTTTAAATTAAATTTTTCTAAGTAATTTTTAATTTAATTGATAAGATAAAATTATTAAACAATAATTTAAAATAGACTTCTATATCTACCAATACAAAATTTTTCAATACATATAAGTCCTAAACAACTAGCAACGATATGATTAAATGAGAACAATGAATTTCATGTCTCATTGAGTGTATTCAACAATCTCTCTTATACTCTAAAGAAAAAAAAAATCTCTCCTATGTCGAGATTGGATTTAAAGAATATTTTTTTTTTTAAACATTGAGTTTGAATGTGATATATATATATATATATATATATATATATATATATATTAAATTTTAAATCGTGAATAAAATAAGTAATATAATTTTAAAATTATAAAAATATTTAAAAATCTAATAACTTATTGTATTTAGTGTAAATTTCAAGTTAAATTGAAATTTTAACTTATAATTTTAAGTAATTTTTAATTTTTTTCAGATTTTTGAGATAAATGTTATCAAATAATCTAAAATAATTAAGTGTTAAAAATTTTTAAATACTAAATATAATTAGTGGATATAAATATGACCTTAAAAGAATTTAAAAGGTGAAGCCTACTTGCCATAAATAAATTGTATGCTGGGAAAAAAAAATAAAAGATGGGATATTGAATATATTTAACATCTAATTATAAGCCATGAACTTCCATTTTCATATTTGGCAAAAAAAAAAAATCCATTTTCATGATTATCTAATGTGTCAATTGGTCAAGGTGGCCCTTGTCATCATCCACGGAAAATATTAATCGTAATTTCTTTTTTTTTTTTTGCCAAAAGAAAATATTAATGGTATCGTATAGTTTCTAGTTTCTACGCATTTTTTATAAACGTGGTAGCTTTTAAAATATAAAATAACAAAAAATATTTAGGCTTATGGCAAAAGGTAGTTGGTCAAGTGCAGGGAAAGTACTGAGCATCAGAAAATAAAACTCGACATGATCGAGCCACTTGTGTTTCCCAGTCGCAGAGGCTGAGCCACCTATTTTGAACCAAAACCCATGTTGATGTAGCCGACCAACTTTGGGCCCACATTCTCTTTTTCAAGCTTAATAAAAATAGTTGATTAAGTATGTCGACGTCATGCAGTTAATTTGCTGCGTCGAATCAGTCGGATGCACAGTTGCTGTCCAACCCTATCCTTCCCACGTGCACTCCACACTCCACAACTTGTCCCCCCTCCCTTCATCCATCCAAATTACAATTATTACTCCTACTTTTAAACTTTTTTGACCCTTTTTTTTTATTTTTTATTTATTTTTAAACAGTTTCAAATTACAATTTTATGACTAGTAATCCTTTTTTCAGTTTTAACACTTTTAACAACGATACCAAAACAGTTTCTTTTATTCTCTCTCAAATTCATATTATCTTTTTTATTTAAATTATCTATCAAATAAAACATAAATTTATAAATAAAATATAAATTTGTACAAATATATTAATATGTGTCCTTATAAACATAGACCGGATTTAATTTTATTATTTTTTATTTTTTTCTGTAATTCTATAAGTTTTCTTTCATAAAAATTTTTATATATTCCTTCATATAAATTTTCGTGTATTTTTTCATGGGAATTTTTTTTTCTTTTTTTATATGAGTTTTTGATTTGAATGTTTTATTAATTTTCAAGTAATTAGATTTATTGAAATATATTAAAATTGATTTGCTATTACAAATAGCTAACAAGCAAATTGTATTTCTTGCTAATATACTAAATCTAATATTTTATTAATAGAATTAAAAGTTATTGGACGATATACTCTGTTAACACGATTAGAAATTATTATAAGAAATTTAAGTAAATTTTTAAGTTTGATATTTTTTAATATATGATTTTATATTTTTAATTTAAAAAATTAAAATATATTTTTTTAATATCAACAAAAGATTCATCTTTTATCAAATTACAATTTTTTTTTATGTTTTATTTTTTATAAATTTTATTATGACCAAGCTCCAACACGTGTTCTCATAAAATTAGTTACTGATCATTGAGTTATTTATCTAGCATATGTTCGAAACTGAGTTTTAACCAGCCTTTAAAAATTGCTTTCTTAAATTATTTTTATTTTAAAAAAATTAATTGGTTTAGATGAACAATAAATTGGAAAAAGCTGGATATTTTTTTAAATTATGGTTTCTTAAATTCTATAAAGTCCATAAGGGATTTACTAAAAACATTATAAATTTAATACTGTCAAAGAATTTATTTGACGTTGAATATAAATTTGCTTTTAAAATTGTATTTTAATTTTTAATTTTATTTCTTTTAATAAATAATAGTTTAAAAAAAGTTAAAAAAAATATAATTCTTTCAAAACAATAATTTGTTAAACTCTAAATTTTCCAAACACACTTTACCAAAAACTATCTAATCATAGTGTCAAATGGGCATTTAATAACACTAAGAGCATTTTTAATTCACTTTTTATAAATATTACACCATTTATTATATAAATTTGTATCAAAAAATAAAATTTTAATTGGCTTTTTATTTTAAAAAAATAAAAAAGAGAGTTTGTTTGATTTTTTACATATAGAGAGTTAAATATTACTCTTTATTTTAACTTTTATTAATATAATATATTACTCTTTATTTTAACTTTAATTAATATAATATAAATTTTATATACTTTATTTAAGATAATCTTAATATTATTTTTTATTAGACAAACTTAATAAATGAAAATTAAAATAATTAATACTTATGCAATAAAGTAAAATAAATAATAAAATATAGAGAATCTATTTAATTTAAATAATATTTTATATTTTTTATTAATTAGAAATTCCCTATTAAATAAAAAATATAATTTTTAAAATAAATAACACCATTATAGATACTCCACATTAGTGTCTAGAACTCTAAAATTTATTTTATTATTACGTGTCTTATTTTGTTTAATCTCACTAATTATATTAACAAAATTAAAATCCTTTTACTTATTACGAATTATTTGTAAAACTATTTTATTACTTAAAAAAAAAAATTGAATCCACGTCATCATCTCGATGGAAAGAGATAATTAATTAATTAATTATGAGTTCATTTACCGTATGTTTGGAAAATATTTTAGAGAGGAAATAAAATAAAAAAGGAAAATAATTTTTATTTTTCTTTCTTTATTTTGTTTGGATAATAAAAAAGAAAAGAGAAAATAAATTTATTTTCCCTCTTTACTTTTTCTTTTTTATTTTCTCTCCAATTTAAAAATAGAATAATGAAAGGAAAATAACATTTATTTTCTTTCCTTTTTTTTTTTTTTATTTTCCTCCAATTTCTAAAGAGAGAAAATTTACTTTTTTCCTTTATTTTTCACCTATTTATTTTTCCTCTCTTATTTCCTCTCAATCAAAACATAGAGTTAACGAGTATGTTGGTTAATAAAACAATTATTCAAATAAAATTACTACTACATAATTTAGGAATTAATTGAAGGAGAGGAAATGAAAATTAATAAAAAAATTATTCAAATAAAATTACTACTATATGTACAAAACCTTAAAAATGTTAATCTAATTTGCTTACTGTTGATGCTAATTAAACCCACATATATATGCATATCTTTGATGTTCTCAATGTGTAGTATTTTTTTGTCTTTATATTTCTTTTTCCTTCATAATTAATCATTGCTTAAACATCGCATTTAAAAAAATATTGGTGGAGAATAAGAATATCACGACATCATAGTGAAAATAAATTAGACTAACAATACATGATTATGCTCGATATGTTGTGTTCTTGGCCTGTGAATTATATAAAAGTGACCTATTAGGCAAGGCAAGTAATATGGGATGGCTAGATGTGTTGATGTTGCTAAAAAGTTTTTTAATATAACTTTGAAAAAATAAAGTACAGGATTATTTTTAATTAAATCTAATTGACACTTGAGAATTAAATTTTGATACTATAATAAATTTTTAATATAAATTTGAGAAAATCAACTTTAAAAATTAGCTTTTAAAATTAAAAGGTCTATTTTTTATATTAACCACTTAATATATTTATATTTAATCAATGCGAGATTATATTATTAACAATTGGCGAATTTGCTATTTATATGGATTTGATACTTCTATTTTACGGGAGTGTATTTGATTAAAATTTTTAAAGACATTTATAGATTTTTTTTAAATGAATGACTTTTGCAGAGTTTGTAAATTTTTAATGATTTTTATGAAGTTTATGAGTTTGTCAATGACTTTCATAGATTTTATTTTAAAAAGCTTTTAAAGATATTTATGAACTTTTATAGACATTGATCAACTTTTATTGATTTTGATTTAATTAATAAATACATATATTGATGTAATAAATTTATATTTCTTATGTGATAAAATTAATTTTAAGAATAATTAATAAAAGTAGAGCTATCAATTTATGTTTTTAATAATTACATAACAAAGTGTTATAGACTACTTAAGTCAATAGACTTTCCCTTTTACACATAAAATAATTCTTAAACAATTTAATATCATCTGAAAAAATTTAGACCTTTATAATATTATATACAAAGCCAAGAAACAAAAAAAAAAAAAAAAAAAATTGGAGGACACTAAGATAAAAGCATAAAAAATGTACTTATATGCTTAACAAAACCATCATATTTCATAACTTGACAAGACCAACATGGAAAGATTGAAAGAACGTGTTATGACCAAATCAATAATATATAGAAATAAAAGATAGTGTCACAACTATGAGGAAACAAATTACACTGTGCCAAATTGAACATAAGACTTGTAGAAATTTGATTTCTTCATCAAGAAAAATCTAACTAATCCATGTACCAAAACTAAAACAATATTAAAAAAATTTAATGCTCATTATGATCTATATGCTCAACATTACTCCACATATCATTAGCTATAGTAGCTCTCCATTCATTAGCAGAATTTCTTTGTTACTCTTGAGTTTCAATAAATGGTTCAAAGTCCTCTTATTGATTAGTTGGTATATGTGAAGATGATGAAATTTCAATATCTGGAAATTCATCTAAACGGCACTCCTTTCGAAGAAAGTTATGCAATTCTACATAAGTTAACACTAACTCAGCTTGTGTGTTAAAAGGAAATGGATGAGCTGTTTTGAAAATTGTAAACCACGATTTAAATATACCAAATAATCTCTCAATTGTATTCGTCAAATAAGCATGACAAATGTTAAATAACTCATTTGCATTTTCAGGATGACGACCTTGACCATGGAAATCTTGAAGGTGATAGCGGACACCTCGAAAAGGAGCTAAAAATTGGAGTCGATTTGGAAATCCACAATCTACTAAAAAATATTTGCCTAACATATACAATAAATAATGTACTAAATAAAAGAACTGAAGGTATATAAAAAAGTGAAAAATTAAAATAACAAATATACCACAAAAAAAGAGTACCTCGTGGCACTTTAAATCCATTACTCCTTGGTAGTGCATCATTTAACACTTTTGAATCATGAACGGATCCCTCCCAACCACTGAATACATACATGAATTCCAAATCAAAATTACAAGCGGCTAAAATATTTTGTGAAATTATTCCATGACAATTGCGATAGTTGCTTGTATCACATCCAATTATCATTGCTGGAATATGGGTACCATCGATAGCTCCAATACAATCCTAAAATAGTTTAAATAAAAAAAAAAATAGAACAAGAACGATAATAAAAGTACATAGAAACAATAGTAATAATAATATAAAACTCTAAAAATAAAAATGATAACATAATTAATAAAAAAAATACTTACTTTAAAGTAAGGATAAAATCTTGTACTTTCTCTAATTTTTTCTGGCGTTGAGAATTTTGATTTTGCCATCATATCTACTGCGACTATGTTTAATGCTCTCAAAATTTTATTGAAACTTTGGCTAATAGTGAAATGTGATCGGCCAAATGTTTTACGAACTAAGCAATATCTTGAATTTTGACCAACAGTGAGTAAAAATATTGCAAGTATTTCTTCAACATAAATGAACCTTGTATCTTGTAAGAGTGTTTTTCTCTAATAATGTGACACAACTTGAGAAACACGTTAGGATACATTCTATATACTTGTCTAAAGTGTTCTGGATCTTCCTTTAAAATTTTATGAATATAATCATACCCGCTTGAAGTTATTAGTCGTCTAATTAGAGGACAATGGACATGTTCGTGGGACATGTTAATTATAACCTCGTTCAAGACACATAGAATTGCTTGAATCATTGCCAATAAATATTTAATAGTTTCATACCATTTTTCATCCATCTCCTTTTCTTTCATCTCTTCTTCTTCCACTTCTTGATTCTCTACTTCTTTATCTCCATGCATGTTGTGAGAAGTATAAACAAAACCACCTGAAATGGAAAAACAAAATAAATAACCTATGTGTACATGTATTAATTATTGAAAAGTTATAAGACACAAGTTATAAAAATTCATAAGACACATGTTAAAAGAATCCATTCTCCATTCTCAAAAGCTAATATAAAAATAAACATAATCAATGAACATCTCAAAATAGCATAATTTATTACTATGTTGAAATTTATTTAAAGAAAAAAACACACATAGTATATAGTAAAATGGTTTACTAGTTCAAAAAAAAAAAAAACACATAAACACCAAAACAATAATAAAATTGATAATAGAGGAATATTATAATTCACTACTCTAGTTCATAAGTTATCCATTCAAAACGTTCTTCCGGCGTCATTTTCTGAAACTCAATCTTCTTTGCTTTAGTATTAAGCAATTCAAGTGCCTTGTAACGTGCACGCTTATCTAAGTCTGGTATTTCTTTGATAAAATCCCAACAATTGTATTCACTGCTATCAAATAAACCAATAGCTTTAGCTAGCTTGTCAATAGATTGAGTGAGTTTGTATATAACATCTGATTGATTGTTGTTGTACTCAAAAGAGACAAATTTTCCTTCAAACTCACTTCTACTGCGTCTTTTAGGTATTGGAGGAACCTCGGCATTCATGGGTTCTAAAGGTAGCGGTGAAGTAGAATGACGATAAGATGGAGACTGATATAAAGAATCTTGTGTATCATTCTGTATAAAAGCTACAGTATGAGGATCATAAACCAAGTTATCTAAAGCAGAACCTCTACTTTCTTCTTCCATATTTGTTCTTGCATCAGTGTCATCTCCTAATCCAATTGCATGTCTTCCAATAGCAGTCCCATTTCCAATTACAGCTCTCAAATCTTCATAGTCCCCAAATGTGTCAATGCGATAACTTTTATGGGTAGGATGAGACTAATCAAGATAAAAAAAAAAATGTTGGTATAAGAAACATGCAAAAATTCCTGAAATTAGATAACAATATAGATTGATTTAAATAAGAAAATTACCTTAAAGTAATCTTCCCATACTTCATCTGGAGCAGTAAATTTTCTGGTCACAGGGTCCCATCCAAACCCAAAACTATAACGCAAAAGATTGCAATAATTATTGTATCTTTGTTTAAACCATTTCAAACGGCTCAGATATTGAGAATAATTTTTTTGACATATAAGTTTTTCATTCAGAATAGAGAGTATCCTTTTCTCAACAATTTGTTTGCTTAATAAGCCACTATTATGGTGCCAATCTCGATTTGCAGCATCAACCATGAGTTTTAGTAACTCATTAGTTTCTTCAATTGTCCATAATTTATATTTTTCCCAAACTTTTCCTTTAACCTTGTCATTTCCTTGGTTTGTATCTTCCATTATAATATTACTATATTATAAATACAACGAAATAACAAATAAGAATATATTCACTAATAAAAATAACAATCTTGTGATGAGAGAAAAAAATTGAAAAAAAAAAATGGCTCTAGTATATTTCATATCCTTTGACAAGCGAATATGTTAAAGGTGAAAGAGAAGGTTAATCATTAGAAATTGTGAAGCTAATAAGTCTTATAATTTCAATTTCAATAAGTATTCCTTAATTCTTTAGTATTCTTTAATTCTTTAATATATATTAGCTTTACAGTTTCTACTAATTACAAAATTGGTTTAATTGAGCTACAAATACTTTCTCAAATAAAAAAAATATTATATTCCAATTATAATAATTAATTTTTCTATAAATAGTTATAATATATTTTTAGTAAAAAAATTCAATGCTAGTTCAAAGACAAATATATTCATTAAACGGCAATTGA
Source organism: Reutealis trisperma (assembly GCA_947687605.1). Lineage (NCBI taxonomy): Eukaryota > Viridiplantae > Streptophyta > Magnoliopsida > Malpighiales > Euphorbiaceae > Reutealis > Reutealis trisperma. Next base: position 7,521,672 of record CANTUT010000033.1, on the reverse strand, counting down.
CAATCTAACAATGACTAACGCAATCAATGACAAACAAAATAGTAACCATTTAATTAATTAAATAAAATTAACCATTGAATTGCTTGAAAATTTTATTTTTAAACAAAAATTGGTTAACGACAAAAATTATTTGAAATCTATGTATTTCTTCTTAATGAGAAGAATTCATTAGTCAATTAAAAAGTTTTAATTAATTGAAATTTCAATCAATCAATGTTTAGTAAGGACAATAGTCAATAAAAAAATACTTAAAAATCAATCAATGTTTAGTAAAAACAAGATACTTGAAATCATAGTTTTATACAACAGAAAACAACAAGAATTCGTAAATCTATTTTTATACATTTAACAATAAGAATTCATGAATCAATATTTAATAATAGAAATTGTTTATGACTAATGCTAAAATTATAATAGAAAACTCATTAATTTGCATTAGTTTGTGACTATTAGTTTAGTAACACAATAGAAAACCTAATCGTCTATTGTGTTACTAAATTATTAGATTTTCTATTGTGTTACAAACTAATCATCTAATATATTAGTATTGTAATATATTACTAATCGTCTAATATATTACTATTGTAATATATTACTAATCGTCTAATAGTCTATTGTGTTATAAAGTAATATTATAATATTACTAACCTAATCGTCTAATATATTATAAAACTAGAAAATTGTGGTTTATTATTATATTAGAAATTGAATTATAATAGAAAACACAATAAACGATTTCTAAATTCAACCATTAGTTTTTTAGTAACACAATAAAAAACTTAGAACATCGGATATTTATTGCTATAAAAAAATTAATCAAAAAATTAATATTAGGTTTGAGAAATATTAGTTGTTACTTTTCAAGATTCAAGATCGTTTTTTTTTTCTTTTTTACCTCTCTGCGATTGACGCTTCAATACCTAAAAAAAAAAGTTTGTTGAAATCTTGAAAGATGGTGAAAGAAAATATTTGAGACTATTTATTTATAATATCACACAAAAAGTCATTAAAAGTATTTAAAAATCTATTATTTATAAAAATCTATGACTTTTTGATTATCACTTTACTTTTATAGACTTTATCAAAGTTATAACTGAATACCTACTGAATTTTGAAAATTTTTTTAAAATATTTAAAAGTTATTATTAAATACTCCCTCACTTTTATAAAGTTTTTAAAAGTTTTTATTGAATACCATCTAACTTTTTAAATTTATAAAAGTCTTTAAAAATTCTAATCCAATACACCCCCTTAGTCTATTTTTCTTTATTTTTAATTTTAACTGCTATCAATTAATATTATGTGTACTCTTTTTTAATATTTTCAATTATATTTTTTCTTTATATATATATTTACCTGTTTCTTTCTTCTATGTACGGACATTAATCAGGGTCCATATTCGTCAACAGTGATTGGAACTTCTTCCATTTTAGTTTGTTTTTTTTTTTTTTTTTTTTTTTTTTTTTTTTTTTTTTAATTTGTTCCTATTTGTGTACATTTATTTATATTGAGAATATGTATGGATTTTGGGTGTGAGGAAATTTGTGCAACGGTGTGAGTTGCAGTCCTTTAGATTTTCATTTTTTTTTTTATTATGCATAGTAAATAATGAGAAAATGTGATGGTGGTGAGATAGATTATGAAGACTATGAAATTAGCATCGAAAAGAACTGATTGAACTATTGAACTTGGGTTTGAAGATTGATGAACATTGTGTTAATATGTATTTCTTATATGTAATTTTCAATGCAAATCCATTCAGGATTACAAACATTGATTAACTGTATTATTTCAAACGATTACTGAGGGAAAATTCCTGAAATCTAATATATTTATATAAAGTAGACTTAGAATGCCTTAGAATTTGACACCTAGCATATATTCATCATGTGCTTGCTTTTTATTGGTCCACATAGCAAAAATAAATAAATTAATAATATTAATATTTATTAATTATTAGCTTTTATTATGATAAATTAATATTAAAACTGAAATGAATATAATTATGGTAATTATAAATTGAGTTAATGTATGAAATATTAAATCAATGTATTTAAGGCTATGAAAATAAAAAAAAATTACTTTACTAAAATTATATATATATATATATATATATATATATATATATATATATATATATATATATATATATATATATATATATTAATTATGATATTTTTTTTATTAATCAATATATAATCATATATTTGTGTTATGAGAAATTATTATAAAAAAATTATAACTCATAAATAATTTTAATAATCATTATGACTACTAAATATATTAAAAACATATATAATTATGAGTTGTAACTTGCAAAATTTAAATTTTTATTTTTCAATTAATACAACTATTATTAATTAATGAAAATTCTAACCTAAATTATATATATATATATATATATATATATATATATATATATATATATATGATTTTACCTATAAAATGTTTAACTTAATAATAAAGAAATTAGTTTTTCTTTTGTTAATTTTTAAATATTTTATCATAAATTTTTGTCTAATTATTTTTTGTTGATTTTTCTTTAACACACACACAAAGATATATATATATATATATATATATATATATATATATATATATATATATATATATTATGATTTTATACTTTTATGAATGTTAAAATATTAATAGTAAAATGTGTACTTATATTAAAAGAAAATTAAAATATTATTACAAAATGTATCATTAAAATAATAATTTTCAATTAAAATATTTTGATATTTAATTATATTTATTTATTTTTATATTTATGTAAATTTTCTTTTTAATACTTCTTAATTTTTTAAATATATTAGTGAAATTGATAAAAAAAATTATATTATACAGTATAATATTATAATATTCATTTCATATTTCATTTTGTTTATTTCATATTTCAAATTAGAATATTATTTTCTTTTTGATAAATTAATTAAAATATTGTTAAGTATATCATTTTTTTAACTTTATTAAATGAGATTATTAATTATTTTACTTATATTTATAATTTTTTAATTATAAAATTGGGATATTTAAAATTAAAATTTATAATTAATTTAATAAAATAATATATTAAAAATATTAAATAACTCCATGCAAAACACGTACATTATCCTAGTAAGATAATATAGGAGAATCCTTGGTATTCCATAAGGTAGATAATATTTGCATCATAATATATTTTTGGTCTGCCATCTATATGATGGATCAAATCATGACTGTAAAATCAAGATTCATTTGTTTGGTGATGATTTTGACGAACTTTGTAATTGCATATTTCAATTAATATGTATATTATATGGTCATTGTTGGACTTTCAAATAAAAATAAAAATAAAATAAAAGAGGAGAGTATCTTTGGGTCTCAACATGAAATTTCTAAAAAGGTGTACATAGTGTTGATTATTTGCCTTTTATTTTTTATTTTTTGATGGGATTGAGTCTGTTGGTTCTTTTGAGTTGTAATAGTGTTGTATCCATTATTATTTTTTTAAATGATATGCTTTTATTTAAAAAAATGTTAAAATATATCTGTTGTTTCTTTCACTGATGTCTTATGATAGAGCAAAGAGGGAAAAAAAAAAAAAAAAAGAATGTTGTATTTAGACTTGAATCTTAATTTGTAATTATACATTGTATTATGATATTTTAATATAGGTTATAATAGTTGCTCTAAGACCCAAATTGTTGTTTTTCAGGGTTCTCTGAAATAGGAAAAGTTGTTCCTAAAACACAAACAAAAGAAAGTCTGCAACTAAAAAGTAAAGCAAAAACAAGCATAGTTCTTGCCAATCTATGCCATCAACCATGGATAGTCAACAAGCGGGAATGGTAACACAGTAAGAGCCACTACCCCCTAAAAAAAAAATTACTACTATTACATACGTATATATATTAATATGTGGTATTTTCTATGATTATTTTATTTTTAAATAAAATAATTTATTTTGTTGCGAAATTTTTTTTTACGAAAAATCATAATTTTATTTTTTTTATAAATTAAACTATTTTTTCACAATTTTACTTAATTGGTAAAAATATTTTAATTTTATAAAAATATGATTTATTTTACACAAAACAATAATTTTCTAAAAAAATAATTTTGTAATTACAGAAAAATGATATTTAAAAAAAATCATAATCTTCTTATAAAATGTATCATATAGATAAATTTTATATTACTTTATTTTAAAACAAAGTATAAAATTTTATTTTTTTACTACCAATAGGATAATTATAAATAATAAATATAATTAAAATATTTAAAATATATTAATTAAATTAGCATGTTATTATATTTTTTCTAATTAAAAATGAAAAATACTACAATAATTAAGACGATATTTTAAATTCATATATCTATAAACTTTACAAAAGAATAGTCTAATTTACAAAAAAATATAAAAAAATTATGATTTTTTATAATAAAGCTATTTTTTTGTAATTATAAAATTATTTTTTTCATAAAATTATTATTTTACAAAAATAAATTATATTTTTTTAAAATTAAAAATTTATTCGCAATTAAATAAAATTACGAAAAAATAATTTAATTTACAAAAACATATAAATTTATTTGGAATTAAGTAAATTTAAGGCTTCCGTGTTTCTCTTAATGGACTTGGGCTTCAGATAGGCGAACTAGTGCTCCTCATTGTTTTCAATTGTACTCCTTGAAGACATCCTATTGCATAAATTCACCTTAATTTTTTCTCATCCCCTATTATATTTTTTTTAGTTCCGCCTCTGTTAATATGGAAATGAGCAAATATTCTGATATTTGATGTTGTTAATTAGTGGTCTCATTTGAAATGTTGTTGGTTTAATGATTATGACCTCAACAGGACTTTAGAGTTTAAGCGAATCTTAGTTTTCTTGGAGATTTTAGTTGCGGGGTTTTACAGTGAGACTTTAATTTATTGTCGTATATGATACATTTGGATTATTTAATCAAGTGATATTATTGACTTTTAAGTTTTTTCAATGAAATTGTTTGATGGATATTTTATATTGAATTTATGATAGAATTTTTCCTACTTTATTTCAATTTCTTTTGGAATTTTCTTTCATTAAACATTATTTTGTTCTTTATAAAATTATTCCAGCAGCATAGAGCGGACTATATACTAGCACCATTAATGTTCAAACTTAAAAAACATTGAAATATTTTTGGGGAATATTTGTTATCAATGAAGAATTTAACTTGTTAGTGTTTATTTCTTATCCGAATTGAGTTATGTTACTTATTTTCTTTTTGAATTTAACTAATATTTTTAAATTAAAAAAATTAAAATTTTAGTCTTGATAAGGGATAAAAATAGTCTCTATAAAAATTTCTATTTTTTCCCTACATATAAGAGGAGCAAAAATAAAATTAAAACAGAACATTTCTCTTTAGCCAAAATTTTATCAATCAGCTCACTAACTTAAGTTTCCAAATTTCTCTCAGAGATTAATTTTCGAGAGTCATTGACCTTCATTTCTTTTTTATATATAAGTCTTAGATCCTTCATCTGTAGTCTAGGAAGATTTCACACTCATCAATTGTTAACTGTGATTGATGCTCTAATAATTCTAGAGCTCGTTTCACATTTGCTTGGCAGTTTACACACATCGGTTATTCGCCTACACACATTGTAATCTCTTACTACTCTGCACGTGCATTATAATTGATTTTCCACCTGTAATTATTCTTATTATTATCATCACCATTATCCGGACACTGACTTTAATATATATACACATACACGATATAACTGAAAAATTAAAAAATTACATTTAGATAATATTTTTATTAAATTCAAATATTACATTTGAATATTTTTAAATATTAATAAAAAAATATGAATTATATTTACTATATATATGTAGACTAATAAAGTAATATAAATATATAATATAAATTAATTTGTATATATTTTAATCAGAATTTACAGAAATAAATAATAATGAGTAAAAAGAATTTAGATGGTTAACTGACATGTGGCAAAATATTTTCTAAATAACTTTTAAATTCAGTTTTTATCAGCTATATAGGTATATAAATTAGCAAATGACATGAACAATTCTTTATGTATAAAAATATAAAAAAAGTACAAATTCAAATTTAATTTTTAAGAATAAAAAAATTGAAAATCCAAAAAAAAAATAACACTCTTGAAAGCAACAAAACAAAAAGCATATGAGAAGTACAAAACACATCCCATTCCTGTTCATACCAAATTCACTCGAACAGCCTCTTCCCACCTCTTACCGCCATCGAGTATATCATAGCGTCTCCTATATATACATATATATATATATATATATTATGGTATTGATTATAAAAATTTATCTCAAAAAAAAAATAATAATAAATTTTTTTTATTTTTAAAAAATAAAAAAAGAGTTAATTTGAATTTTTATATCTATAAAGTTAAATATCACGTTCTATCTAACTTTAATTAATGTAAAATAAATTTTTATACATTTTATTATATAGTTTTAGTATTATTTTCTATTGAATAAACTTAAAAAAAATTAAAAATTAAAATAATTAATACATATAAGATAAAATAAAATAAAAAGCATAATATAAAAAATTTATTGAATTTAAATAAAATTTTATATTTTTTATCAATTAAAATTCTCTTTATAGAATAAATAAACTATTTAAAATAAGTACACCTTATAAATGCTTTTAATATTATTATGTAATGATAATTACACCTATTTTCTAATTAATTAGCTTTTTATATTATATATAGAAATTTAGCCAAATCCAATTAGTTTAATAAAAAATAAAGAAACGAATCACATTTCAATCCGAATTACCTATAAATAAATCGATACATTTCACAATGAGACAATTTGTGACGAATATTAATTTACTCTCTTTATTGAACAAATACTAAATGCATACTCTTATTTAAAAATTTAATTCATTTTTTATTCTAATTAAACCTTCAATATGTGAACATCCTTTTATCGATTAAAAAATCGGATCGGATTTATACATATATATATATATATAAACAATCTTATGAATGCTCACTAATCTCTCTCCAGCAATCATTTACCCTCTTCTCCTTCCTTCTCTGTCTCTCTCTCAATAAAGCAAACAACAACCAGACCAGGATCTGTTTGGATTAGAGAGAGCGCAGATTCTCCTAACAACCAAAAACATGGTTGAAACCAGGCGCAGTTCCTCTTCATCCAAACGCCCTCTTCCTACAACTCCTTCTCCCTCCTCTTCCAAACGATCTAAGGTAAAGGTACAAAGGAGAGTTTTCTGCTTATTATTTGCTTATTTGTTTTGTTTTTTTATGGCTTAATTTAATGTTTTCTTTTTCTGATGGAACCCTAGGGGGCGGCGGCGGTGGCGGCGGCTGCTACGGCCGAGGCTTCATCATCATTGAATGATGCAACCGTGGAGCTGCCGGTTGAAACCCTAAGTCCTGTCAACGAATCCGGTTCATCACCTCGAGACCCCGAGCTGCAATCTTCTGATCCGCTGTTAACAGTGACTTCAGAGCCCGTTTCTGCGGATGCGGAGAGATCTCCCGAAATTGAAGGCGAGGGTTTATTGTCCCCACAACCTCTAGGTGCGATCTTCACTTAATTACATCATTGCATGTTGAGCGTTTTTTTTTTTGTATGATTTGTGATGTTATGGTTGATTTGTGTTTGTTTGGTGGTTTTAGGTGAAACTAGTATTGCTGGTGAGATATCCAAGGCTGTTGGGGCGCTGAATCGGGGGAAGAAGCGCCCAACAAAATCAGCTCCGGCAAAACCCGTTCCAGCAAAAACAGGGAAGCCACTTGACAAACATGCACATGCATGGGGCAAGCTGCTTTCGCAGTGCTCCCAGGTGGGAGTATTTCTTTTTCTGATTTTCCCCGTCTGATTAACTAAATTTACGAAAATAACTGGGCCGTAGACAATAAGCTCTCAAGTGAAGTCTGTTAAAAGGAAACCCAGCATTGTAAAGTTTATATTCTGTAGTACTAGTTGCATCATCCCCTCTTCTCGCTTTGCATGTGTCTGTTTTGTTTCCTGATTGGAGTCTCTGTGTGTGTGTTTGGTTCCAAATATTTGATATTGGGTTTCCCTTGTGGTGATTAGTTTGCACCCTAGAGCTGTTTGGTTTTTATGTGGTATAGCTTTTTTACACAGATACAATGAGCCTCAATATCTGCAATCTTTATCCATTGGTTGGTGCATTTGCCCATCCGGGTGAATTGGTGAAATACTGGGAGAAATGGGTGACATTGATTTTCTCTATTTAGCTGTTTTGTGTTTGTTTTATGGTCTATGTTGAAAGAGCTTATGAAGAGGAAGGTTGCTGGAGACAATTAAATGGTTACAGCATCTCCCTTCGAGTTCATAGATACTCCTTTTCGAGATTAATTTGAAATGCTTCTTGGTTGGCATTTCATTTAATAGTGAATCCTCATATTGCTTTTTGCCTGATAGAGCTGGGGCAAAGCTTCACCAGCCACCTTATTTTCTATGTGGTCAGCAGCCTATCTTTGAAATTTCTGAGGGTAGGAATTGAGAGTACTAGATGAGATGGTTGAATATCTTTTCTCATTGCGAGATTAAGAAAAGAAAATCCTTAAACGAGTTGGCGTCTTCTTTTTGTGATTGGGCGTGGCCTTTCATGCAGGTTAAGATTGCCTGTTTGCGTGAAACATGATTCTGGATATTGTTGCAGTTTGGAGAATTGCTGAGAGGTTGCCTGGACTTTGTCTCACGAGACATTTAAGTGCTGTAAAGTGAGGGTTTTTCCATGTCTGGAACATGTGGCAGTTTGGATAATTGGTGGAATTTTGATTGAGGCTTTTCTATTGAGGCTTCAATTGCTGTCTAGTGAGGGGCCTGAACTTGTCAATATATTTCACTTAGGGATGAAAACTTTGAAGAGGGGAGTTAATGAACCTCTGGGTGTCTTTTCTTATTTCAGTTCCCCACTTCATCTCTCTGTATAATAAGGTTAGTGACTGTGATCAGTTTCATGGTATATCTCTTTTAACAAGGTTAATAATATGATGTATTTTGTATTCGCGTCAAAAGTCTCTTAGTTATTGAGGTTAAAAATCTTTTTTTTTTTTTCCTGAAAATATTCTTTGGACGCTATTGCCAAAAAAAAAATAAAGAAGTTTGAAGCTGTTATTTAGTAATTTTAGAGTTTAATCACTAAATAATGTCATATTCACCTTAAAGAACTCTTTAAATGGTCTCTATTCAATATTTTCAAGATGCTAACTTTTCTTTATGGCAGTTCTAACAATTATGTCAAATAGACCATACATGTAAAATCTTTGGCTTATTGGCTGCTTTGACATGTATGACAAGAGGACGTTTCATATTATATTTATGGTCTGTTCCCTGAGTTAAAACTGCTCGTTTGTGTATGCCCTTATGACAGGGGGTGGTTTTCTTCTGCGACAATTTAATTATCTAAAAGAAAAAGGAAAAAAAAAACATTGCGTTTGGCTGCAAAAAAGATGAATTGAAATTGACATTTTTATAATGTTGCCTTTTGTCCTGTGAAGAAAAAGTTGAGTCCCTCTCCCTTGATTGATAAAATAATCTGTATTTTTTTTTTCTCAAAGAAGCAATATGGACTGGAAAGTGTGCTTGTTTTTGTCAGGTTTTTATTGTCTTTTAAGAGGACAAAATTCAGAAGATCAAATCTAAATATATTGATTGCATTCTGAGACTAATTTACTAACTTGTGCATCATGCTTTGGGTTTTATAATTCCAGTACCCTCACAGGGAAATGCGTGGCACTCATTTCACTGTTGGTCAAAACCGTAATTGCGATCTGGTGCTTAATGATTCATCCATCAGTGGCACTTTATGCAAGCTAAAACAATTAGAGGTATTACTCTTTGCATTACTTATTAGTTCAAGGTTTTCATCTCTACGGAGCCAATTAAGTTCGTAAATCATTTGAACTATGACTCGTAAAATATATATTGCTTTATTTTTGTTGAAGTCGTCCTCATTACTCTTTGTAGAATGGAGGTACATCAGCTGCCTTATTGGAAGTCACTGGGGGTAAAGGAGGAGTCCAAGTCAATGGTAAACTCTTACAGAAACCAGGCATGATAGTTATAAATGGGGGCGATGAAGTGGTTTTCAGTTCTTCTGGCAAACATGCTTATGTATCCTTTTCCCTGCTCATAATACAGCCTTCTGCAATTATTGCTCTGTAGTGTTATGATTTTATCATGTCTTTTCTGATCATAAAACCATGTTGTGTGAATGAAAAAGCAGTAAAATTTCTGTTGCAGTGTCCTTTGACTTAAATATTTTTCAGCTCTTCTAGATATGAATGAATTCCTTAATCGGAGCATTAGATTTTTCAGCAGCTCACTAATGATAGCTTAAATGGGCCAGGCTTACCTTCAGTAAATATCTTGGAAGCTCGCGGTGCTCCACTAAAAGGGATTCAGATTGAGACAAGATCTGGGGATCCCTCAGCTTTTGCGGGAGCATCCATATTAGCCTCTTTATCTGATTTCCAAAAAGATTTACCTCTTCTATCACCTCCTGCCAAAGCTGGTGATAATATGCAGCAAAATACGGAGATTTCCACTGTACCTTCTCTATGTGGAGCACCTGATGATTCCATTCAAGAAGTTGACATGAAGGATACAACTAGTAATAATGAGCTAGCAGGAGTTTCTTCTAGGGAGAAAACCATTGTTCCATCCTCCAATGATGCCAATCAAAATCCTAATCTTGATAGTCTTGGATTGGATGGATCCATTGATGTCGGAAATAGAAAGATTGCTGGATCAGCATATGAGTTAAGGCCACTGTTTCGGATTCTTGCAGGCTCTTCATCTGAATTTGATTTAAGTGGTAGCATTTCTAAAATACTTGACGAGCGAAGAGAAATAAGAGAACTCCTTAAGGATCTAGACCCTCCAATGATTCTGATGTCAACTAGGCGGCAAGCATATAAAGACAGTTTACAACAGGGAATTCTTAATCCTGAAAACATTGATGTTTCGTTCGACAATTTCCCATATTATCTAAGGTGCACTCTTTGCTTTCAGTCGTAAATTTTGTTGCTTTTGACCTTTTCTGCAATTCTGCTGAGATTTTCTTCATTGCATGTGTTATTTCTCTGCTATTAGTTGTACTTTTTTGTTATGGACGTTCATTACTTACTTTTGCTTTCTTTCATTGGTTATCTTTTGTCTCCTTGTGTAGACAATATTTACATCCTTGCCTTGCATTCAACATAAGTATCTCAGATGTTGATTTTGATTTTTCTTCTCTGATATTTGATATTTCTTACAGTGATACAACAAAGAAAGTTTTGATAGGGGCTGCATTCATTCATTTGAAGTGTGATAAAAAAGTTCCAAAATTTTCTTCTGACCTTCCTACTGTTTCACCGCGTATATTACTATCTGGTCCTGCAGGTAGTCTCTGAATTATTTATTAATCCGCTTCAAAATGTGTGTAATATTTAATTTTATTCTTTTTGCATCAGTATATATCTTATCATCATTGCAATTTTTTTCAGGATCAGAAATATATCAGGAGACTCTAGTAAAGGCACTAGCGAAAGACATTGGTGCTAGACTGCTAGTCATTGATTCTCTTTTGTTGCCCGGTGTAAGCTTATTAATGCCTATGATATTTGTTTTCCCCCGTAGTACACTGTTCCATATAAGTAATTTAATCCTTAAATATTAGCAGCCTTATTTTGGTAATGCCTTGTCTTTTTAAACAACTGAATTCTTAGGTTATTGATTATTTCAGGGATCAGCACCCAAAGAAGCTGACACTCTGAAAGAAACTACAAAGCCAGAAAGAGCGTCTGTTTTTGCCAAACGAGCTGTGCAGGCTGCATCACATCATAAGAAACCAACTTCTAGTGTTGAGGCTGATATTACTGGTGGCTCCACAATAAGCTCTCATGGTCTGCCAAAGCAGGAAACTTCTACTGCGTCATCCAAAAACTATACATTTAAAGCAGGCACGCTTCATTCTGTAACATCTGCAACATATTTTTATAGATGCTGAATTAGCTTTAACTAACCCATTTGGCCTATTGATTTGCCCCTCCTTTACTCAGCTGATGTCTTTACATTATTAGCACAATTTATAATTTTTGCAGGCGATAGAGTAAAGTTTGTGGGCTTTTCTTCTCTGCAACATCCTCTAAGGTACTCACTATCAGTATTTTTGGAATTAATTCCTGAGAATTAATTTTTAATTTAGTGACTGGAGCTACCCCAAGTACTTTAGGGTTGATGCTAAGTGCTTTCTGCATAGGTGTTTTTATGACATCCAATCACCCAAATGGCAAGATTATGGCCATTTATCTGCACTTTTACACGATGAATTCATGCAATCTCATTTTTTATTTTTCATGGAAATGATTATAGATATGCATGTATATTTTTTTGTTTTGATTTTTCCCTTTTATTTCTTTTCCAAAGGGGACCCTCAAATGGGTTTCGAGGCAAGGTAATCCTTCCTTTTGAAGAAAATGGTTCCTCAAAGATTGGGGTGAGATTTGATAGATCTATTCCTGATGGCTGTGACCTTGGCGGTGAATGTGAAGAAGACCATGGTTTCTTTTGTCCTGGTGATTTTTCTGAACCCTCTTTCTTTTTCTTGTTTATTACCAAATTGGTTTTGCTATTCTATTATCTTATTTTGCTGTTTATATCCTAACATTGCAGCTAATTCACTTCGCTTGGATGGTCCTGGAGGTGAAGATGTTGACAGACTTGCTATTAATGAACTCTTTGAGGTACTTTCTAATTGCTGTTTTGCTGCTGTTTTCTTTCTATCATTTCAGGTGCTGAGCTGAACTTCTTTATAGGTTGCTCTAAATGAAAGTAAAGAAGCTCCCTTGATCTTGTTTGTAAAAGACATAGAAAAATCTACGGTGGGGAATCAGGATGCGTTCACTGCCTTAAGAAGTAAGCTTGAAAATTTGCCTGATAGAGTAATTGTAATTGGCTCGCATACTCTGATGGACAATCGCAAGGAGAAGGTCAGCTGATGGGCTTGTTCTGTTCTTTCTCCTCCTCTCTCTTTGTTCTGTTATGCTTGAGACTTGGAGAAAACTAACATATTATGTCTTCTGTTTTTTCAGTCCCAACCTGGTGGCCTTTTATTTACGAAATTTGGAAGTAACCATACAGCTTTACTTGATCTTGCTTTTCCGGTATGCTAGTAGCTTTGTTGTTATTCTCCAGGTTTTTGATGTACCAAATTAATTAGAAATTATTGCAGTTGTTCATCTTGCTGTATGTTATCAAATTGCTTTTTTACCAGTGTGTTAATCTATATATGTGTTAATCTATATATCTAAAATAACTGATTTGCCATTAATTCATTAAGCGCCCAGCTACTAAGCTATTTGAATGGCTGTTGCTGTTAGAGGTTGGCACAATTCATATCCTGCCCTCATGGTTCCAGTTTTGGTTTCGGTGATGGCCATATTTTTTGGCCAGTTCAGAACTGGCTGGTTTTCTATATAAATCTTCATATTAAGAAAATGGTTTGCACCACTAGTTCTGGCTCTGGTTCCTGAGTGGGGAGCGGGGTAATCCCAGTTCCTAGATCCAAGGACCGGAACCGGTTGCATAAAGCCGATTCTGGTTCGTTCTGGTTCTGAAGCAATCTATGATCAGGTCTAGTTGCAGTGATATTATCTGGTTTTTGCATCATTTGACCTAGTGATGGTGTGATGTTTAATATATGAATTAGTTGTATGACTGGATATGGCTTGAGAATATTAATTTCCAGCTCATGTGGTTTCAAATTCCCTTTTCGCTCTATGCTTGGTGTTGGGCAAGATGTTGCTATATGTTGTTTGGTAATACATTTTGTTGAAATGTTGGTTCATGTAATGGCAGATTGATGTTTGAAAGGTCTTTAGAATTTCAGTTATTTTTTCAAAATCCTGTTTTTTGTGGATGGTATGTTTTAGGACAAGTAGGGGTAACCGGGTAAGATTATAATGGTAAGAAATGAGAATAGGATATTCAGTTTTTGTGTTGTTCTATTGTTTCATTTTCAACTGTCTGGTATAAAATCAATTGTCTATGATACTTTTGACAATTCATTTTTCATGGGATTTACTTTGGGCTGAATAGTTGAGTGTTTTACTCTGTTTTTTTAATTTTTAATTCTTCATATCATGTACAACAATGATACTAGTCATTTCATTTGCAATTAATTTTAAATGCTATCCACATATTTTGGCCATTAGCAGTGATCTTACATAATGGGTTGGTTAATTGGTTAGTTTGGATTTTTACTTGTTGATGGTAGTGCCTCTGTAATTAAAATGATGCGGCTTTTTCTTCTGCAGGATAACTTCGGTCGACTGCATGATAGAAGTAAGGAAACTCCTAAAACTATGAAGCAGCTTGCACGTCTTTTCCCTAACAAAGTGACAATACAGCTACCTCAGGTGTTGATCTTGCATTCAATTTATGATCCATTGCTGCCTGTATTTTTTCCCCTGAATTATCTCATTTCTGAGAGTCTTGGCAGGATGAAGCATTGCTTTTGGACTGGAAGCAGCACTTGGAGCGTGATATTGAAACTCTAAAAGCACAGGCCAATGTAGTTAGTATTCGTTCTGTGAGTATCTGTTCCAACCAGATTGATCCTTACATTCATTTCATTTCAACTTTTTAATATGATACTGGCTTGACTGGACAGTATTTGCTCCCTTACCTGCATTTAGTGGCTAATCTTTATGGTTAAAAGTTACTTATCCTGGAGAAGTTGCATTTTGTTGATTTTTCCCCACCTTTAGATTGTTGACTTGCAATTTGTATTCTGCATTATTATACAAGTTGTGATGTGAACTGCTGACATGGTTTATTTGCTATGCAAAACAAAGATAACATTGTTTAGTTGACATGGTTTATTTATCATGCAAAACAATGTCTCAGGAATCAGGATTGATAATTAATTGTTTTTCTTTCTTTTATTTTTTTTCTCTTGTTCTTTTTTTTTTATTTATTAATTAAATTTGGAAAATATGTATTTAACTGTTGCCTTTATTCTACTGAATTTAGGTTCTGAGCCGAGTTGGTTTGTATTGCCCTGACCTGGAGACAGTGTCTATTAAAGATCAAGCCCTTGCAACTGAAAGTCAGTGTTCTTAAACTCAAATCTTTCTGTTCCCTTTTATGCGTCATTTGTATGACATTTACTGATTGAGACAGCAGTTCTTACCAATAGTGTTCTTTTCTACTACAATAGGTGTAGAGAAAATAATAGGTTGGGCTTTAAGTCACAACTTCATGCATTCTTCTGAAGCTTCTGTTAAAGATGCTAAGCTTGTGATCTCCACCGAAAGGTATTTCTCCCCCTCCCTTGTACATGCATTTATAATAATTATGAAAACCTCAATTGTCACCATCAACATTCTGCTAATGGTCTTATTGCAGCATTAAATATGGGCTGAGCATTCTTCAGGGTATACAAAGCGAAAGCAAGAGCTTGAAGAAATCACTGAAGGTAAAGTTATTAGACATGTCTCAACTGTTATAATTCTTCCGTGAACATTCTCTCTGATATTTATATTTTTTTTATCAAATTAACTTTGAAGAGTTCTCAGGATGTGGTCACAGAGAATGAATTTGAGAAGAAACTTTTGGTGGATGTGATTCCTCCAAGTGATATTGGTGTGACCTTTGATGACATTGGAGCCTTAGAAAATGTGAAGGATACCTTGAAGGAATTGGTGATGCTTCCTCTTCAGAGGCCTGAATTGTTTTGCAAAGGACAGCTAACTAAGGTTAACTGTAATATATGTTTTTTTTCTCTCCCTGCCCCTTTTCCCGTGTTGGTTTTTTTGTATGCTTATGGGATATTACTCCATCGACAGCCTTGTAAGGGAATATTGCTTTTTGGGCCTCCTGGTACTGGCAAAACAATGCTTGCTAAGGCAGTTGCAACCGATGCTGGTGCAAACTTTATAAACATATCTATGTCAAGCATTACATCAAAGGTATTTGTTCTGTCTTATATATACATCAGGCACTAATCATTATTGTGATCTTTCACTTGAAACTGTATGACATGTCTGTATTGATTACAGTGGTTTGGTGAGGGAGAGAAGTATGTCAAGGCAGTATTCTCCTTGGCTAGTAAAATTGCTCCTAGCGTTATTTTTGTTGATGAGGTTTGTTCAACTGTTCTATTTGTCCACTTGTTCTCTTATTTTATTTTTTATTTTTTATTTTTTTTGGGGTGCGGGGGTGTGTTTCTAATTTTACTTATTCCAAAATAATTGAAGCTGGTTTTTTTGGTTGGTTTGTTCTTTTAGGTGGATAGCATGCTTGGAAGACGTGAAAATCCAGGAGAACATGAGGCTATGCGTAAAATGAAGAATGAGTTCATGGTGAACTGGGATGGTCTGCGTACAAAGGATAAAGAAAGGGTATTAGTGCTTGCTGCCACAAATAGGCCCTTTGACCTTGATGAGGCTGTTATTAGGAGGCTCCCCCGGAGGTTTTCCGTCTTTCCTTTTGTTCCTTTCCCTGTTATGGCACAATAATCATATATTTATTTACTTTCATGCTGAACCACACTGTAGATTGATGGTCAACTTGCCAGATTCACCTAATAGGGAGAAAATTTTGAGTGTTATCTTGGCCAAGGAGGAATTGTCTCCTGATGTTGATTTGGAATCAGTTGCAAATATGACAGATGGTTATTCTGGAAGTGATCTAAAGGTTGGCTCCTCTCTCCCTCCCTCGCCCTCCCCATGTGTGTGTTCCATTTTTGGTACCCTCTTATTTATTCTCTCTTTCTCACCCAGAATTTGTGCGTGACTGCTGCGCATTGTCCCATAAGAGAAATATTGGAGAAAGAAAAGAAGGTTAGTTATAACTGATGCTCTACT
This sequence comes from Reutealis trisperma, assembly GCA_947687605.1. Classification (NCBI taxonomy): domain Eukaryota; kingdom Viridiplantae; phylum Streptophyta; class Magnoliopsida; order Malpighiales; family Euphorbiaceae; genus Reutealis; species Reutealis trisperma. The sequence continues at coordinate 7,504,781 of CANTUT010000033.1, read as the reverse complement.
GTTGTAATGTTACTAGTATTTATGCCGCAAATTAATGATTTACTCCATTAGATATGGTAGTCCATATCTGGCGCTGTTCATAAATTGAATGCAATTTTACAGCGATATGTTGGATAGTTGTTCAGAACTACTATTTTGATGGTTTTTAGATGCTATATGATCTGGTTGGGGGTCACATGTATCATGGATTGTTTTCTCTTTATTTATTTTATTGAGGTACATGTTAATTCTGTTTTGTGCGAAACTTCAGGAGAGAAGTTCAGCTTTGGCTGAGAACAGACCTTTACCTGCATTGTACAACAGTTCTGACGTCCGCCCCCTCAGGATGGAAGATTTTAGATATGCACATGAGCAGGTATGATATGATACTAGTGAACTTTGTTGTGACCAAGTTCTGGTGTATGTCGTGTTCTGTGCTTCAATATAATCTGAAAGAACCTTCGGATGCTATATCTTAAGTTACAAGGGACTCGGTATGTATTTGGTTTAATTTCGATACTGCGTTACAGGTGTGTGCAAGTGTGTCGTCAGAATCTACAAATATGAATGAGCTCCTCCAATGGAATGATCTATATGGAGAAGGTGGATCTAGAAAGAAGAAATCACTCAGCTACTTCATGTAGAGATAATTTATAATTTCATCTAAATGTGTATAGGCATTCCATGCTTTTAGTGTATTATTCATTACCTACATAGGAGGGCTAGATCGGGGACCTGAATTTATGGGATTCCATTGCAGGTCCTGTCCCCATTGTATTATATATAGGTTTTTGAGTTATGTAGAAATTTCATAATATCTACCAACATTTGTAGCCATTGGTCAATTTCCCACCCAATCTCCAATAACCCCCCTTTTTTTTAATTTATTATTTTAATAGTATTTTCTTTACTTCTGGCTGTTAGCCTGTACATGCTAATTTTGATAAATCAAATGAGCATCATTCTTAATTTAATATTCTTCCATGAAATTGTAACCATGCAATCTAAAATTTGTTGTGCTTTTCTTTTAAATGATAATGTACGTTCTGGGTTACTGAATTTTCTTTTTTTCTCAACAGATATTAGATTATATTCGACATAAAACAAAATATTTTACAGGCCAGTGAGAGATTGTTGAACTCGCAAAAACCTTTTTACAGACCAGTGAGAGCACACTTAAACTCGCAGAAATCTTCATACGATTACGTAATGGATTTTGTAGATTAACAAAGACCGTTAAAAACACTCCATATAGGTTTGCATTTGGTTGGCTTCTAGAAGTTGGAGAGGACAATACTAAAATATAATCTGATGTTTGGTAATTAAAATATTATAAAAACAGGATAAAAATTGAATTTTATTATTTTTCACTATTTAATTTAAGTCTTTTTTATATAAGGAGAATAAATTTGTTTCTCATGAGTAGAGGTGAGCAAAATCGAACCGAAATCAAAAAAATCAAAGTGATCAGTTTAGTTTGATTTTTTATAATATTGGTTTGATTCGATTTTTATTTTAGGAATCCGAATTAAATTTTAGTTTGATTCGGTTATAACAAAAAAAAATTTGATTATAACCTAAGCGACCGAAGTTTTTTAATATATATATATATATATATATATATATATATATATATATATATATATATATATATATATATATATATATATATATATATATATATATATATTATTTCATTATCATATTTATGAAAAAAAAAAACCCAGCAGCCAAAACCGACAAACCGAACTGAATTGAACTGAACTTTTTTTATTCGGTTCGGTTTTCACTAAGAGTTCAGTTCAATTTGAAGAAAAATTAATTTCAGTTATTCAGTTATTTTGGTTAGGTTCGATTTTGAACCAAATTGACCATTTGCACAGCCCTACTCATTAGAGATTGAAATTTAGTTCCCTCATATAAATACAAATTTATTTTTTCTAGTTTTATTTTTTAACTATTTTTTTAAGTTTTATTTCCTTTTCAATATTTTTTGTGAAACCTTTTTTTATTATAATCATGTAGAATGAATTTTTTCTCTCTAAATAATTCTTCGTAATGCTCAACTAATAAATATAAAACGAAAATATTTGTTTAATAGGCTTGCAAAATTCATTTTTCTAAAATATCTTAAACCAAATTATAGAATAAATATGTATATTTCATTTTTAATTTTTTATTTAGTAAGTAGTTATTAATTTTTTATTTTTATAGTTTATTTATAATTTCTTATAATTATATATATTTTATTTAGAAATATTATATTTGATATTTTTTATAATTTAATGTTTTTATTCATTAAATAGTATATATAAATATTTAATACGTTAAAATATTTTATTTTTAGTATTTTAAAATATTTATTACACTGATTTTTTTATTAAAAAATTAAAAATTTAGTTCATAGAGACATTATTGTCATCTTTATAATATGTCTAATCCTAATTTCAAATGTTCTAAATATTAAATAGGATAAAATTTTATTATGTTTTATTTTATGATGTTTTGTCTTGTCAAATTCTTAATTGTCATATCCTATCAATCAAACGCAAGATATAATGTCATATTTTTATACTTACTAAAATAAAGTCGACTCTTCCATTTATTTTATAATTAAGTGGATGTACTATTATAATTTAATATCTCTCAACGGTAAAAAAATTTGTTTTACTTTAAAATTGAAATTTAATAATTTAATTTTTTTAAAAAATGATGAGAAAAAATAATTTGAGAGTGCATTTTAAATATTTTGATGTTATTAATGTGAAATTCATATTGAGAATAATTTATTAGGAAAATCTTAATAACATGCAAACTCTAATTATATCTAATAAATTTTTTTAATACAGTGTTTTTCTTAATAAGAGATTAAATAATAATAATATCATATATAATACCTATAAAATGAATATTAAATTTTGTTAATTCTGTGACATATCTTTCCCATTATCATTTATCAAAATCACGTTTTGTTAGAAAATGAAAAGGTGATGTTGACAGTTCTGATTACCTGGGCTCCGGTTTGCAGGTATTCTTTCTATTTTATTTTATTTTAATTAGCAAAGTTATACAAAGTATATTTAATATTAGTACACTAACATTCTAAGACTCGATATTTGAGATTTTTATTAGAAGGTTTGGTACTCTTTGCAATTTTTTTTTAATATATTATATACATGTGGATATCAATTACAAATATTAAAAAGATAAATATTTCAACTCAATATGAGTAAAAAATAATTTTTTCACATACAGAAATGGGGTTGGAATATGAGACACTGGCCATTTTAAGGGGTAAAATCCAAGCATTGAATGAGTAACTCCAAACTCTTAATTGGTAAATTGTAAAATTTAACTTGAAATTTTAATCATAATTAAGTGAAAGCAAACGTAATATTAATGGAATATTGAGCTAATTAAGTTCAAACAGGGAAACTTTCGAGTGGGCCATAACCAATACTCCACTACCAATACAGGTATGAAACTGATGGATTTTGCCCTATTTGTAGTTATGATGCAGAGTCGGTTCTCGATGTACTGCTTCTATGCCGTTTTGCAAAAGATTGTTTGTTTCTTCCACCTCTGAATTTGCTTTACGGATGGAGCAAACATCTTTTGCTAGTTGGTTTGCATCGTTTTTTTAAAATGGCCAAGGGACTGATTGCCTATGTTGGTATGATTTTATGGGGTATATGGAATCATAGAAACGAAGTTGTGTGGCAGTAGAAGTACACCAATCCCTCCCAAGTTATTTTCTCCGTCAGCTTCTTCTTGTTTAAATGGTTGGCAGCTCAGGCACCTCCCCAAACTGTTAACAATTGCCACTCACGTGATGGTTCGATTTCTAGGGTGAGGCCCCGCAATCGATGGTTAAAATACAAACGTGGATGCATCATTATTTGCATCAGCAGGTTACTATGGCCTGGGTTGTGCGGTCGGAAACGAGAGAGGGGATTGTGCAGCAGCTAAGCAAAAAGGCGTTCCTAGTATAGTTGATGCAAAGCTTGCAGCAGCACAGTTTTAGGGTAGACCTTGAGTTGGTTAAAGCTTAAAGACAAATACTGAAGGAAAGTGATGCATTAATTTTAATCCAAGCCTTTCGAGGAAGAAATGACAATCATTCTCCGATTGGCCTCTTAGTTGAGGATTGTCAATCTCTGATAAAGGATTTAGACCCTCATGAGATCATTGTTACAATAGGAAATTGGTTTTCCATAAGACAATAGGAAGAAACGGCCATAATGCCTAATAATTTCTCCCACATAATAAAATCACATATGCAAGTAAGAACCACGTAAAATGCATTTCTCTTAATGAATAGGCTATTTCAGTATAGGTTAGGAGAACTTATCAACACTGCAGAATTGGCCTTGTATCTGAAGACATGGGAGTTATGCCTTTTTAATGGAAATTGTCCAAAGAAGGTCTGAACTGGATTGCACTGTTACCTTCCCTCCTTTGACTATGTTCGAGGTGCTTATTAGACCACCAAACTTCATCTCCTCGTCGGCTGAAAGAAAAAAAGACAATATAAAATTTATATAGCACATGACATGATGAATATTCCAATCAAAACGACTAGCATGCTAGTATGACAAAGATATAATATAGAGAGACTGGCAACCAGACAACACAAGTCAAATTCAAGTTCAGCCTGTTTTGGTTTACTAGCCAAGAAACCAAGTAGAACAATATACTTACTGAGATCCCACTGAAGCCCAGTTGTGGTGGTACTCCCAGATGGCATCCCTATAGGAATGAGACCGCAATGTGGGCCCTCAACGGAAGATTGGATATAAATCTCATGATAGTGAGTCTTTGGAAGGAGGTAGATGAGGGATTCATCAGATATCAGAATTATCCGCATGGTTGAGAACCGATATAACACATTAATATTTCCAGCCTCATGGTCGAACCGTCCGCCAAGAGCCCCAGCTACAAGAATGCAAAGCTGCCAATTAAAACAAGAGACAAAGCCTGTCATAAAGCCAATCTAAGCATATGCATATCAATGACCAGGTGCAGCATGCATAAAAGTAACTACTAAAAAGTTCCTAAACTGAAGTGAGAAAGGTCACATACTGTTGCAAGAATGCGAAGACAAAATTTTAATAAAACCAGCTACAGGCTATGCCAAGACAATGATATTCATGCTTACCCAAAAGTAGATAATCATATGCACAAGAGGCACAGACACCAGAAAGTAGGAGTTTCAGATATGAATATATGCCAACTTACATTTGACTTATCCAAGTCCGGAATAAAGTCACGAATATACGCAATGCACTTATGTAGATCTGTAGCGTCCTGATCATGAGATTCATCAACCACCTTGGTTCCCTGCATTCCAACAAGCAAGCAAAAACATCTTAGCATAGTCCAGCTCCTCCCTAATGCCAAAGACAAGTGATAGAGGAATAGAAATGAAATGCAGGGCCATGGAGCATATAAAATAAAAATAAAAAAACAGAAATGAGATTCAAATGCTACAAACTGCATCCAAATTCCAAAGATATTAAATATTTGTAAGGGTTTAGCCATACCAGGTAGAAGTTGGCAATGCTTGAATGAAGTATACTCCAGAGGCCTAAAAGGAAAATATTATCTATGCTATTCAGCAAACGTTCAAAAGGGATAGTTTACCAGGTTGGCATAGAAGTCCAGTACTTCTTTTCGGATAGAATCCATATCTCCCTTTATTACATCTGGCTTGTATCTGTTACAGAAGTAAATAGTCAGTATTACAAGCTTATAGCTTGCAGGTAGTAGCAGTTACAGCTTACAAACTTGATGCTTGGCAATGAGCCAAACATAAGACCAGAGATTTAGGAGCTATGCTGTCAAGAACCATACAAAGGGATACATATTTCTATAGTAATATAAAGCCAGCTCAGATGAGGCTAAAAATCACCTCACATACGATGATGTTCGCATCTGATCCGCTGCTACTACTAGCAGCAGCAGTGATAAAGTTTTCATGCAGAAGGAATACAAATAATCACATGTAAAATAAAGCACAATCGCACTTGCAGGGCAAATATGTTATTTTTAGTAACTCTCAAGGAAAGAGTAAGTAGGCAAGAACTCAAAGATTAAGATATTTATACCAATTTTAATCTCAAATGGCCTATCTCTTGAAGCCAAGAGATAGAACTATATATCTTCAAAGTTCCTCCTATTTCTTTCTTCCACAAAATCCCAAAAAAAAAAAAATTATGAAGAACAGGGACAGATGAAAATCTTTTCAAATTATATGATAAGTTATATCCTTCCAAAATGAATATATAAGGGTAAAATGAGAGAATAACTACATTCTTTTTTCTTTTCAATTACTCCAAAAATGAAATTCAAATGAATTTTACCAATTTAAAATTTATTCCAAGCATATGAATTCTATCATCAACTGAATTGAATTATATTAATAGAATTCAATTGAATTAAATTCCTGGACATGATTTATTCCAAATGGTGCCTCTGAATTTACTCTCCAATGGATTTATATTTGATTGCTAACTTAAAATTGGATGGTGTACTATTAAAATTAAGATGCCCCTTCAAAACATCATATTTACTTTCGAACTTAAATCAAGTGCAAGTAGATGCATTTGTGAAAATATTTGTTCTTAGCGCCGTAAAATGAAAGTTGCCATACAAAACCACCAAAAAGATGTCAAAGCTAATACTCAAAACACAAATCATAATTCTTGGTATATTCCTTTGCAGGACACAGTTTTAACCATGCTTAGCCTTAAAGGTCTTTTGGAGCAATTAATTTACACTCAAACTGAGTTCACAGCATTCAAGAAATTCTCATCATTCCAGAAATTCTCATCATTAATCTCCAAAATTGTAAAGGAAAGCTCCATCATCCTGTCCATCTATCTAAATTTAAATGTGCAAATCAAATTTCATTCGAAATCAAATCCAATCTCAATCATCCAAAATATGGATGAGCAATAGACGCAATGAAAAAACAACCTGTGTCGAACATCAAGAGCGTCTTCATCCGGAAACAACAAAGGCAGTTCATCGTAAACACGATTGGCGCCTCCATCTGCACAGAGACGTAGCTGTGCTGTTCTACATGGAAAAAAGAAAACAGACAAACACTTGTCAAGCAAGCAATTGAAAAAAAAAGGTCAAAACAAAGAGGACAAGTACCGTGCTTCCAGAGGAGAGGAGTGAATCTCAGCAGGCGTTGGTTAAGAATGACAAGGGCGTAACTGAGAGAAGGGCGGTGTTCGGCAGAGATCGTGGGAAGAAGAAACGATGAAGAATGAGTCATGAGGTCCATTTGTTCATGTGCAAAAAGAAGAAGAAGAAGAAGTAGAAGGGATAAGTTCTCGAAATATGACTTGCTCCTCTTTTCACGCGCTCTCCCCCGTTTGGGAATCAACATCCACCCTCATATATATATATATATATATATACACACACACTAGCGGATCGCGTGGACCTAACAGTAAAACCAAACTTGGATACAAAAATTAGTGAGGAAATTTTGAATGTGAGTATGAAAATAGATGTTAAGGGTGGGAATAACACATAGAAAGGAGGAGGGAAAACAATAAATCCAAACTTGGATTTGAAGTTTTATCGAAATTGTTGAACTTGCAAGAGAAATACATATATATAAAAGAAAATTCTTTTTTATTTGAGATTTGAAAATTATTAGAAGACAACATGAATTCAAGTCTTGTGCAAAAAACACAGAGAAAAAGAAATACCAGTACTGCAATTATTCAGATGACCCAAAAATCGAATAAATTTACATGTAAAAAATTAAAAACCACATGAAAGATTTTATAAAGACCAGTCAAAAGTTTACATATAACAAACCTTCAATTGCTTCTCCGGGCATCTTGAAACCCTATTTTTTCTTTTCCGAAAATAGTTTCCAGCTTTGCCAAGCTCGGGGTTGGAGTTGGTTAGAGCTTAAAAATTATGTTTAAATTTAATTAACTTAAAATTAGAGTTAAACTCAAATTTAAATTGAATTTAATTCGTTAATAAATTATAACCTAGTTAAATTAAAACTCGATTCATTATGAAATTTATTTATAATTTATTAAAATACTTAATTTTTTAAATATTTATTTTTAATAAAATAACTATAATGAAATATTTAAAATTAATATAAAAATAAAAACATTCAATTAGTAAAAAAATATAATCATAAAATTGAGCATAATATGTATTATAAAAATATTAATTGATAAAAATATATTTTATATAATATGAAAATATTATGCTCTGTTAATCAAAAGTATATATATTTTAATCAATTTGAATTAGCAAAAAATTTATACAAGTGTTAAAATATTTTTTTGAGTACTAAAATTATTAAGTTAATAATAATAATAATAATAATAAAGTTGTTTATGAGCATATTAATCGAGTGGTTTGTAAATTTGTTCACGAATTTATAATCGAGTTGTTCATGAGTTTAATTGAGCCGAGTTTCACTTTGCTCAAGGCCGACTCATTTATTTACTAAACTTTAAATTAAAATTTAAATTTAAATTGTTTATAAAGTGATTTGAATGTGAATGAACTTTTATCAAATCGGATACTGCACTGTTTACCAATAATTTAACTCATTTACACTTCTATACAAGGGAAATAAAATGACTTGGAAGCCCACAGGTACGACGTCATTTTCTGTGATGGGCTGAATGCGGGGCAGAAGAGAGTGACAATAACACAGCGCATGACGGCAAAAGACCGTAAGCTCCCTCTATAAAGGGGGTGAAAAGACAAAAGTACCTCTAATTTGATTTCAATTGTACTGTTCATCGTTACATTGGCTTTTACCACATAATATGGTATTAGAGCATCCCATCACATTATTTATATAACTCAAAGAGTTATCTCATACTATGAGAGCTTATTAGGCTTTTTATTATTTGAATATAAAACAACAAGTTTGTTTCGCCGTGCACATGTGATGAGCTAAATTCACTATTTATTTCATTTTTAATTAATGCACTCAAAATTCTTAGACACTTTATTAATTAATTTTTTGATCTTATCTTTTTATAAGTGAGGGAAAGTAATGAAATATAAAAAGAGAGAAAATTGTATAAAGAAAATGAGAAAAAAAATTAAAACCATTAAGAGTATTTTTAATAATATTTTTTATTTTAAATATATTTTATTTACTAGATAACATCTAGTTAATAAACGATAAAAAAATTTATGTAAATCCAATAGACTCGTTATTTTTGCTATTTATTTTACTTTATTCCATAAGTATTAATTATTTTAATTTTTCATTATTTAAATTTGTCCATTAGAAAAAATAGTGCTAAAATTATCTCAAATAAAATGTACAGAAATTTATATTATATTAATTAAAATTATAATAAAGAGTGATATTTAGCTATCTAGATATGGATAGCTAAATCAACTATCTTTTTTATTTTTTAAAGATAAAAAGTCAATTAAAATTTTATTTTTTGAGATAACTTTTTTATAATAAATAGTTTGACATATATAAAGAGTAAATTAAGAATGTTATAATATTTATAAGCAAAATGGAAAAAAAATATAAATAGTTCATTGAATTTAAAATTTGTTTCTACTCTTTATATATATATATATATATATATGCCCCATCTACTATTTATATTTAAATATGCTATTTATCATGCTTTTTAAAATAAAAAAGTTTCATTAGAGTATTTCCAATTGTGTGCTATTTATTTCAAAAAGCATGTTATGATTAATAGAGAGTATATAGTTAATAAAGAGTATAAAATTTTATTTAAGTATAACAGACTCTCTATATTTTACTATTTATTTTATTTTATCCTATAAGTATTAAATATTTTAATTTTTAATTTTTTAAATTTATCTAATATAAAAAATAGCTCTAAAATTATCTTAAATAAAGTGCATAAAAATATATATTGTATTAATTAAAGTTAGAGTAGAGAGTAATATTTAGCTCTCTAGATGTGGAGAGTCAAATCAACTATCTTTTTTATTTTTTAAAAATAAATAGTCTATTAGAACATTCGTAATGCATATTTTACATATATCAAACTCTTTATTATAAATAATTATTTAAAAAAAGAAGCTCAAATGTACTATTTATATTTAAAAAATAAATAAGAGAGTTTGTTTGACTTTTTATATCTAGAGAGTCAAATATCACTCTTTATTCCCAACTTTAATTAATACAATATAAATTTATATGTACTTTATTTAAAATAATTTTAGTCATATTTTTTCTATTAGATAAATTTAAAAAATAAAAAATTAAAATAATTAATGCTTATGGGATGAAGTAAAATTAAAAGCAAAATATAAAGTCTATTGGATTTAAAGAAAATTTTATACTATTTATCAATTAGATGTTTTCTATTAAATAAAATATGCTATTTAAAATAAAGAATACTATTAGAGATACTTTTAGAGTTTTATTTTTTAAGATAACTCTTTATATAAAAAGTTTAATATATATAAATAGTGTATTGGGATGTTCTTATACTATTATACTTTTCTCCTCGTAATTTCACTTTAAACACTATTACTGTCTTCTAATTTGGGCGGATTAGAAAATATAATGAGGGAAAAATTGAAACCAAATTTATAATAACATAAATTAGTATCATGTTATATTTAATTTTTATTAATCATTAATATATTAATTATACATATATAACACATAAACGTATTTAAAAAAAAAAAACTCCAATTGAATACTCAATATTTTTTAACGGATATATAAAAATTATAAATTATCATATTCATTATGATATGATAATGAAAACCATTTTCCATAAATATTAGTGATAATCACATATTATTTTAAGAGTTAACTCAAGTTATTACTTATTTTTTATTTTTCTTCTTAACATGAAAAAAGAGATATATTTAAATGCCTTGATATGGCACTTATTTTTAATTGAGCAATGTTTGAATAACACCGAAAATAATTATGAGTATTAAAATTTTATATAATTTTTTATATTGTATTATCATAATTTAGTAATTTTAGTTTCAATTTGAACTTATTTTATTTTTAATTTAATATTAATAATTAAGTTAATATTCATATTAATAATTAAATATTTTAAATATTATTTTCTTAATTGAACTTGAATTTTAAAAATGAAAATTCAATTAAAATCCAGTGTGGAATTCCTTAGGTATTGTTTCCAATGAAAGAAACACTAGAATTAAAAGGGCATAAATCACAAAATCATTGCATAGGATTTGGGAACACTGAGTGTTTAGAAAAATTATTAAAGAAACTGAGTTTAATACATTATTTATAAATTAAATTAATAAAAATATAATTAAATTAATTAATAATATTAAATTATTTATAAATTAATTTAATAAAAATAAATCATATTAATTAATAATATTATAATTTATAAATAATTTAATATTATTAATTAATATATTATATTTTTATTAATTTAATTTATAAATAATGTGATAAATTTAATTTATCTAAAAATATTTTGTAAGTTGGATTACATTCCTTTTTTTGAAATCTGGATTATATCCCCCTTAAAATACGATGGAATCAAATTAATTGCATCTGTATAGTTGGTTGATTGATTGTAGTCAATGCATTGTAGCTATAGTTGGTTGGTTGATTGTAATCAATTCATTGTAGTGGATGTGACTTTGAGTTGTACTCTGGTTGTCAGCCTCAGCCTCTAACTTTACTTTATTTTATCATTATTATTTTTTTTAGTCATGATAGAACTCAGTAGCAAAGTTTTCAAAATTGGATCGAATCACCTTTCACAATATGTTGAATTGAGAATTGATAATCAATTTTATTTAGTTTAGTGGAAAAATTGAAATTTCGGTAAATCACTAATTGACTGGTTTTTTTTTTTTTATTTTAATCGTTTTAACATGTTAAATCTCTATTATTGAAAATTTTTATCTAATTACTTATTCGACTAATCCAACTTATTATATCGTAACCCATAATTTAATTAATTTAATCATTTGTCCGATTTTAAAAATAATATTTAATAATATTAAAATATTTACATCAAACCATTTTAAGTGGACTTGTCTAGGTGTAAGACATTTTAGTTAATTTTTAGTTAATATCAGTGCCTTAATATTTTCCTCAATATTACCAATTCGACTAATATATTATTGGTATCAGTCCCTAGTTACGGTGACATAATAATGTATTTTAATTTTTGGCTGTCCACGTCGTGTACATTATAAAACGAGCTAGAAAGCAAAAAATTTTGGGAAATTTCTTTTTTTTTTTTTAATTATTATATACAAAAACATTGCCCTCAAAAAAAAAAAAAACAAAAACATATTATAAATGTCAGGTCAATTCGAATAAGAAATAAATATTACAATCTAACAAAAATAGAGGAAAAACACAAATAAATTAAATCTTCATATATAATTTAGGGAATCGAACTCAAAATTAAAAAGTCTCAGATACTCAGTTTTAACAAACCTGACTATATATCATTGACTAAATTTAAAAAAAAAAAAAAAAAATCTGCATCAAATATGCATTTTCATTGCAGATATAACTTATTCTAAGTCTAATGGAACGATTGCAATTGAAGCAAGTTAAAAGGGAAAAAAAAATTACATGATAAAACATTTGATGCCATGTGAAATTATAACTTTATTATTTAATTTTTTTACAAATAATTAAGATGATATTTGATAATATTAAAAATTTTAGAGTTAAATTTTAAGTACATTAAAAATTCTAAAATTTTAAATTGTTTAAACGTAAATTTATTGTATTCAATTTAGAATTTAAAATTTTTTAAAGAACAAAAGCAAAACGGGGCAAATATAAGTTGATTTTTCATTATTTGTTTAATTACATAAATATATTTTTGTATTCATCTCGTCACTTATTTTACTACGAGACATGAATATATTATTTTTTTATTTTTTTAAAAAACTATATATATATATATTGATGGAGTCATAAATTGAATTTAGGGGTCCTACTTAGTTATTACGATTAATATGTGAAAAAATGATTATTATTAATTCGTTATTCAGAATTTGACATCATATTTTATAAGGAATTGAACAAATTAAACAGTTAAAATTTGAATCTCAATACCAAATTAAGTCCGAAGCTCCGATTTTTTTTTTCCTAAACTCATAATATCTAGATTTTTTTTTTTTTTTAAAAGTGAGAATATCTAGACTTAAAAATCAAAATTAATAATAACATTATTATATAACATTATTAAGTTATATTATGAGAGTGATTTTACATAATATGATTGAGTTAGGAAAAAAAATAAAAGTATTTTAATACGTTAAGTTTGGTATGCAAGACGCCCTTTGCTAGGTTTTAACCTAATATCCATTTGATTCAACTTGAATCTAATTAATTTAATTTAAGTCTAAAATTAGCCCGCATCAATAATTATTAAAAAAAAAAAACTCAAAATGCTTTTTTTTTTTTTTAATGTTAAAATGAGTTAAAATTTCAAGGGGTCCAATGATTCCCATAAAATTTTAGGGAGTCTAAATTCTAATACTTTCCTTAAAATTTTAGTGGTCCAATGCTCCCCTTAAAATTTTAGGGGCTCAGTACTTTTTTTATCTTTTCCTTAACCTTTCAGCTACATACTTCAAAAAAAAAAAAGAAGGCTCGAATCACAACGTCTCTGTCAGTGTATATATATTCATCTATTTTATGTATATATATAATATAATTTATATTTCCAAAAAAAAATATAAATAAAAAATAATATATTTAATCTATATAATTTTTTTGATAAATATTAAAAATTAAAAAATATATAATCTATAAGTTTTTTTTATAGTTACTTTATTTTTAAACAAAATAACTTATTTTGTTACTAAAAAAATAGTTATTTTTATAAAAAATCATAATTTTGATTATATTTTTTCATAAATTAAATTATTTTTTGTAATTTTACTTAATTGCGAAAAAAATTTTAATTTTACAAAAATATAATTTGTTTTGTAATATGATTATTTTATAAAAAAATAATTTTATAATTATTAAAAAATATTATTTTTTAAAAAGTTATAATCTTCTTATAAAAGGCATTTTATAGGTAAATTTTTATATTATTTTATTTTAAAATAAAATATAAAATTTTATTTTTACCACTAATAGGATAGTTATAAACAATAAATATAATTAAAATATTTAAAGTATTATAATTAAATTAATTTGCTATTACATTTCACTAATTAAAAATGAAAAATATCATAATGATTAAGATAGTATTTTAAATTTATATATATATAAACTTTAAAAAAAAGTCTAATTTACAAAAAAAAATATAATTAATTTACGAAAAAATATAAGAAAACTGTATCTTTTTGTAAGAGAAGCATTTTTTTGTAATTATGAAATTATTTTTCTTTTCTGTAAAAGTACCGTTTTGCAAAAAGTAAATCATATTTTCGAAAAATTAAAAAAAAATCGTAACAAAAAAAGAATTACAAAAAAATAGTTCAATTTATAAAAAAATATAAATAAAATTATTATTTTTCATAAAAAATTATTTTTTCACAAACAAAGTAGGTTTTTTTTTTTTTTTTTGGAGAAGTATAAAATATATCATTAATTTATAATTGGAGAACATCATTGAACATACGGTGCCGAATAAACTCAGGCTCCATATCCTAGGTTTTAGGACTAGCCAAAGAAAAAGTGGCATTTGCCAAAGCATGGGCCGCTGAGTTGGCTTTCCTTCTTGCAAAATTAAGAGACACATTATTATATTACTCTAAAATTCTTTTGCAGGAGACAATCAAATATTTAAATACTGACAGATCAGTTGAGGGGCTCTTTTTCGTATCCACAATTATTTTTGCGTCCATCTCAATCACCGCGTTATGAAAATGCCTTTCATTGATCTAATGAAGGCCTTCACACAAATAATAAATTTCAGCTAATTGAGAAGAAAGATTACCTTGCATTCTTTTCGAGAAAGCTGAGCGAAAATATCCAACATGATCACGTATGATTCCACCCAATCCAACAAAATTAGCTCCACCATAACATGAGACATCTAAATTTAATTTTAAGACATTTGGAGTAGGTGGGGACCATCTTGTCACACTATTTTGCTGAAGATGACCACATAAAAGACTTCTCTCATTGGCCATTTTGAATTGTTGGCAAAATTCCACGCACAATCTCATACCAATAACTAGAAACACAAATTTCTTTCTCCATACTTTCTCATTTCGTTGGCCTCAAATTTGCCAAATAGCCATACAAATAATTTCCATTTTTTTCTTAACTTCTCTTTGTATCAAGGCATCAAACTATTATGTGAAAGTAGTCACATCTGCTAGCATAAAATCTACATTCAACTTGTTCCAATAGGCAACAGCATACAGGCAATCTATAAATAAATGGATTGTATGCTCTCTAACATTATTACAAGATGAGCAGAGATTATCAGTGTTAATGTCCTATAAAAAGAGTTTATTTATAGAAAACACCATAATCTATATAATCGAATCGCATAAATAATGGAGTATTATTATATGCATCTGATCCAAACATGATTTGGATTTAAAATTTAAAATTCGCATTGTCCCATTAAAAATATTATAAAGCCACAATTCGGCAAAGTGGATTCCTAAAATCAATTGAAGGCGATATAATCCAATTTCAAGGAATAACACCATTAATTTTCAGCGTTATGGTCTTAATTCAATGGCGGGCTCTACTCATGAGCCAAGCCTTTACCACAATTAGGGTTGAATATGATTCGGTTTAATTTGATTATTAGAAAAGAATCAAATCAAATCAAAATTTTTGGTTTTTTAAAATTAGATAATCGAAATCGAATTGAAATTATTAAAGAATTATATTGAATCAAATTGAAAATTTGATTCGGTTCAATTCGATTCTTTGATACTTTTAGTTGAATTTGGTCCGATTATTCGTTTCTTCATGTTAAAGCCAAATTTTTCCTAATTTTAAAGCTTGTTAAACTTTTTTTTCATTTTTTTGTCTAATTAATATAATTATATTTTTTTTCTTATAAAAATGTTAATTTTTTTTAACCAAAGCAATAATTAATTAATTACACAAACAAAATCAATGCAGAAAATAAATAAAAATATTATAGGCCCATTTAACTACCAAATTACATTTTGGTAACTAGATAAGAAAAATAACTAGACTTTAGTCCTTATAAAATGACCTAATGATCCAAAAATTATAAAATATTTGCATAAGAACCATCTTCTTTCTCCATGCCACTAATCTATCACCATTAGTTTCTATAACAGCCTACATAACCTCTTCATCTCCTTAAAACAAAATAAAATCTATAAATAAGTAAATAAAAGCATAAAAATTTGAAATGAATAAGAAATTTTGAAATTTAAATTAATGATTTTTTAGAATAAAAATAAAATCAATTAATCTGTAGATTTAATCTCGATCCAAATTGACCCATTTATATTGAGCCTCTAGACCAACCAAATCACCGATCTAACACAATATTCAAATCATAAAGCATTTGCAAGAAATATAAAAACAAAAACAAACCACCAAGAAAACGAATCCATAGATTTACATAAAGTAAATAAGAAATCAAATCAAATTAAGAACAACAATCACTAAGAAAGGAAAAGACAATTAAAAAAAATAGAAAAATAAAATAAAAATAAAAAAAGATAATGAATGTAAAAGAAAGCTTATCTTTTAGACGCCGATATTCTCTATATGTCGTCAGTAGTGCTCTTTTTCTCTCGTTCAGTATAATATAATTCAGTTCAATATAGTTCTCGTTTTAAGTATTAAATTTTTTACAATTTAATATTAAAATGGTTCAATATTTTAGTTCAAACTAGTATTTCTAAGTACCGTGCTCAGCTCTAACCATAATAGTAGATTATTAGGAGCATTATAAGATTTATAATGATGTTTCTAGATTTTTTTTATGACACAAAAAAAAAATTATACTGCTATTTAAATTAATTTTTAGAAAAAAATATCATTTTAAATATTAGAAAAAATATTTTGAAATATTATTTTATTCTTTTGAAACTTATATATAAAATTTATTTTTAAAATAAAATTTATTGACTTTTTATTACTTTTTTCAACCAGAAATAATTATATTATTAGTGAGTGCCTTAGTGGAGGCATAAAGGAATGGTATGGAATCAAGTATCTATTTTTGTTTTTCGGTTGGTAATCTAGTTCTGTCCCCACTAATCTATTGAAAAAGTCTCTATTTTTATATATGGAATAATCATCATTTTCTTGACTACTGTTTTAATATAGTGGTAGATACCTTTATTTTTATTTATGTGTGCAATAATCATTATTTATTTGGTCACTGTTTTAATATAGTGGTAGATACGTGTTCTTAAATAACGGATATAAAATTTTGAGTTATATGTTATTTATATGCAAGGACGGATCTATAACTTATTTTAATAGGAGGTAAATATGATAAATATTAAATAAAGTAGATAAATAACTAACATAAGTATAAAATATTATTTTCATGACATTAAGATTAAAACTATAAAATGTTAATAAATTACTAATAAACTAAGAGAAATTCAAATTCATATTTGATATAGTCATAATTATTCTAAATTATTGCAATTATTATCTTTGAGTACTTATATTTTAATATATTTACATCTTAAAAATTAGTTTAATATTTACTATATATAAATGCTCATTTAAAATTTAAAAATTATTTTATAAATGCAGATCACAAATATACAAATTATAAGTTTATAATATTATATTCTCAGGTAATTACCAATAAAAAATGATATTACAAATTTATTAAATTATCAAACATAAAAAATATGCTTTGAAATTAACAATTTTTAATTCAATAATAACATAAAAGTTAATCAATTTTCATAATTGAGGATAATTAGATAAATTAAAAAAAAAAGATTGAAATTTGAAAGATAACCTTAGTAATGAGAAAATACGGTTTTTATATATGACTCTATATAAGTTTTGTTCTCTTTCTTTCTTTCTTTTTATATATATATATATATATATATATATATAATTGGTATATGGGGGGTATATGGAAAATTTACAAGGACAGTAGGGGCAAGTACTCCCATTGCCCCCACTCTACTTCTGTCCTTGTTCATATGTTATACATGTACTAATATAAATTATTAAACAATATAGTTGTGGCGTATCACTACAAAAATTATTATTATTAAATTATTTATTTTATTGATTTAAATTATGAATTTATTGTTTAAAAATATTATATTTTATATTTTTTAAATTTCTATTTTATTATTATAAATTATTGGTATTTTATTTTTACGTTATTTTACATTAAACAAATGTATTTGATGAAGCTCAATAATTTTTTGATGTCTTTTCACGTATAGAGTAAACAATCAATATGTAAATGAGTTTAATAGTGAACAAAACAATTAATTTCCTTTATAACACTTTTTTTTTTATTTATGGTGATTAATCAATCTTGTTGTATGTTTAGAGTGATTTTTTTTTTATCATTTTATTTATCTTGAATAACATAATTTTTTCCCTTATGAAGATAAAAAAAAAAAAATTGTGTTTTATAAGTTAAGACAATGTTCTATTATGAATTTATATAACTTAATTATTGTTATTATGCATTATTCATAAATATGTTACGTAATTTGAGCTTTATAATTAAAACTATGTTTAGTTAAGTATTTATTAATTTAATGTATTGCATTTTAAATATTACAATCTATTACTTGATGGTTTATATTAATTTGTTAATTATTATTGGAAATTTATAGTAGCAACTTCTGATTTAACCTAATTTTGTTATGCCATTCTAATAACAATAAAATATATTGTACCGTTATTTAAAATCTTAAATATATATCTTTATTTTTATATATGAAGTAATTATTATTTACTTAGCCACCATTAAATATAGTGATAATCTATACTATATATAAATGTACAAAAATGGGGGAAAGCCCCTCACTAATTTTTTTTCAATTGTGTATTTATAATGAGCAATATAGTCATTTAATAATTAAATAATATAATTATCTAATTATATTTAATTTATATAATAAATAATGAATTCAATTAGAATAAACAAATCATAAAATAATTATTATTTAATATATAATTAATTATATTTAATAACTAATTATAATTAATTTAAATAAAAAAAGGTAAATTCAATTAAAATAAGAAAAGAATAAAATAATTATTATTTAATATATAATTAATTACATTTAATATCTAATTATATTTAATTTAAATAAGAAAAATAATAAATTGAATTAGAATAAGAAAATAATTATTATTTAATATATAATTAGTTATATTACAAATTTATAATTATATAGTTATTATAATTTAATAATTTAATTTAATTTAAATAAAAAATGAATTTTAATTAGAATAACCAGAGAATAAAAAAATTATTATTTAATACATAGCTAATTATATTTAATTCAAATAAAAAAGAATTCAATTAGAATAATTCATTTATTAATTATTCTATAAAAAGACGCAGTAAAAAAAAAGATGCACTAATTAAGAGTTCATTTAATAACAATAAGCAAAATTATTTTTTCAAATATTTAGAAACTAAATAATCCTTTTTGATAAATAGTGTCAATGTTTAATATAATATTTTTGACATAATGTAAAAAAAAAAACTTATACTAAATCA
Organism: Reutealis trisperma; assembly: GCA_947687605.1. Lineage (NCBI taxonomy): Eukaryota > Viridiplantae > Streptophyta > Magnoliopsida > Malpighiales > Euphorbiaceae > Reutealis > Reutealis trisperma. The sequence goes on along the minus strand of CANTUT010000033.1, from coordinate 7,485,138 downwards.
ATTGCATATAATTAATATTGATATTAAATTTATAAAAGCACGTTAGAAAAATTGTTATTAATCTTCTAGAGGAATAGAAATTAAGCTATAATGTATCAAATAGATCAAAATTAATAAAAATATACAACATATATTGGAATTATAAAAAAATAATAGATGCACCAAATATTAACATGAAAATTGATTTATAATTAATAATTAGTTAACATAACAATAACCAAATAAATTATAAAATTATAATAAAATATATTTATCGATTCATTTACTTTATTTTCTCTAATATATTATTAAATATAAGAATATCATTTAAAATTATAAAAAATAATTTATTTAGATACATTTGAGTGTTCTTTGAATATTATGTATGTATGTTTATTTTTTCTAACATATTTTTAAATATAAGAATATTATTTAAAATTATAATAAATGATTTATTTAGATATACTTGAGTTTTCTTTTAATATTATATATATATTGTCTTTTAAAATATATTCATATATTTATATAAAATTTTTAATTATTTTGTGTCATCATTTTAGTTGTATTAAACATGTACGATTATACAATTTAGATAATATTTATTGTGTATAATTATATTTTCATTTAATTTTCATATTTTTCATATAAAAATTTAACTTAACTTTGATTAAATTATTAAAGTGAATTTAATAATCAAATTATATAAATATTACTTAATGATAATTTTAAAAACCGACTAATAAGATTTTGACATCATCATATTTATTTGAGAAGTTTTATATATTATTTTATATATAAGTAACAAAATATTGATCATTAAAATTTTAATGAGAAAAAAAGTAAACGTTTATAATAAATATTTAACGAGTTATAATGAAAATTAATATTTAAAAAAAAAATTATATACAAAATTGGTTGAGGGTAGGCGCATATAAGGCTTTGTTCATCAATTTGTGGATAAACTAATAAATTGATGGGGTTGAATTCTTGAAAAATTTGATACTTAAAAAAAAAAAAAAGAAATACTATATTTATTTTTACCATAAAAAAAAAGAGAAAAATGATATTTCCATTAAAACCCTAGAAAGAGAGAAAATTACCAGCATTTCCTCCAAAATCTTAATCTCAATATTTTAAATTGAATCGCATTTAATTTTTAAATTATTATTGTTATAATATTTTACTTTTTAAAAATTTAACTTTTCACTTATAATTAAATTTTAAAAATGAAAGGGCATGTGTATATCACGAACAATCTTAGGGTTTAATAATAATAAAAAAAAAGGAAAAATCTAAATTTTCCTTCATAATTTAGCTGCTGTTTTTCCCTCTAGTTTTTTGGCGGCAAACCCTCGACTGACCCAGTTTCTAACTGGAAATTTCAACCTTGTAACAAAATTCATACCCTAATACCCAAAGTCTACCACATTCACGCTTTCCCATGACCCATTTTTTATCCTGGATTTCTAGGGTTTTTCACTTTCATCTGCAAATGTTCAATTCCCTCTAATTAGGGTTTTAATGGAAGCACCAAGTCCTGCAAATTCTCTGATTATTAGACCTATAAACAAAGGCGTAGTGCATAGAATCTGCGCAGGTCAAGTGATTTTGGACCTTTCATCTGCCGTAAAGGAGCTGGTCGAAAACAGCTTGGACGCTGGCGCCACTAGCATTGAAATTTTTTTGAAAGATTACGGCGAAGAGTGGTTCCAGGTCATCGACAATGGGTGTGGCATTTCACCAAACAATTTCAAGGTGCACAACAATTACTCTTATATTCAATAACTACGAACATAGAGTAGATGTAATCAGTTGATTTTGTATGTATGAGACTGGAATCAGCAGAAAAATTGGTGGGTATTTCTTAGCTGAGATCTCTGTGCTGACTCTTCGTCCATCAATCAAAATTAGGAAACAATCTCGACAACTGAGAACCTTGTTTTGTTTAGCATAGGAAATTTTTGTTGCTCGTTTATTGATTCTCTTGCATGCTGCAGATTCTTGCACTCAAGCATCATACTTCTAAATTGGCTGATTTTCCTGATCTTAAATCTTTGACCACCTTCGGTTTTAGAGGGGAAGCATTGAGTTCACTCTGTTCACTAGGAGATTTGACTGTTGAAACAAGAACCAAAAATGAGTCGGTAGCAACACACTTGACTTTTGATCACTCAGGTTTATTAACAGCTGAAAGGAAAATAGCGCGTCAAATTGGCACAACCGTCACTGTTAAGAAGTTGTTCTCCAATTTACCTGTGCGAAGCAAAGAATTTAGACGTAACATTCGCAAGGAATATGGGAAACTTATTTCTTTATTGAATGTGAGTCGTTATTTTTTGTGATGTAACTTCAAATCTTCAATTATTTTAGTGCTCTGAATGGTGGCTGCAAAGTAGTATATACCTATGAAATAAATATATACTTCTATAAAGTGAAACTTTATTGAGCACTATGATTGCATATTCAGCGACAAAGTTCATCATGTTTGATAAGTTGATTTTACTTATTTCTAGGATGTATGTTGCAGGGGTAAAAAAAGCATCTTTGCTGATAATATCTTGTAAAGCTTTGTGTCATAGTTCCCTCCAACATTCAATGCGTTAGAGTGCTTTTCACATTATGATTGGATGCTAACATTTGCTTTTATAACATAATGCTATTTCCTGAGTGTTCTAGTTTCATTTGCATTGTTATTGTCACCTTGTCGTTGCATGCCATAGAATATTGTTGTACATTTTGTCTAGTAATCTGTTTTTGATGTATATCTAAGGTTATTTTCATTATTTTATATACTTGTATTAGAAGAGTAAATTACAATGGTAGCCTTACATTAGATATGCACTAGTAACCTTATAACAGATATACATCAAACAGAAAATCACTACATTATATGTATTCTATCAGCATATCCATAAAATTAATGATTTACAAGCAAAGTGGACTTTGGGCTGGAGGGTACCACTCTTTTACTATGCCATTATTTTCTATGTGGCATACAATGAAAAGTTGAGTAATTTTGTTTTGTTGTCATGTGGATTTCCTGTAATTATTCACTTTTTTTTTCTTATGCCCAGGCTTATGCGCTTATTGCAAAAGGTGTTCGTTTAGTCTGCACCAATTCAACTGGTAAAAATGCAAAGTCTGTTGTACTTAAATCACAAGGAAGTGATTCCATTAAGGATAACATCATAACAGTATTTGGTATGAGCACCTTCAGCTGTTTAGAGCCTGTTAACATATGCATATCAGACAGTTGCAAGGTTGATGGCTTCCTTTCTAAGTCTGGACAAGGTAGCGGCCGCAATTTGGGAGATAGGCAATACTATTTTGTTAATGGTCGACCAGTGGATATGCCTAAAGTCAGCAAGCTTGTGAATGAGTTATATAGGGGAGCAAACTCTCGGCAATATCCCATTGCAATCATGAATTTCACAGTTCCAACCCAAGCCTGTGATGTGAATGTAACTCCAGATAAAAGAAAAATATTCTTTTCTGATGAGGGCTCCATATTGCTTGCTCTAAGGGAGGGTTTACAGCAGATTTATTCCCCAAGTAATGCCACTTATTCTGTCAATAAATTTAAGGAGCATATGAAGGCAGCCAATGACTCTCAGTTATATTCTTCTCATGAGAAATCTCATATATTGTCAAAACAATTATCTGCAGTTGACAATGACTGTAAAATGGTTCACATGGAGGAGCATAATGAAGAGGGAAGTAATCCACAAAAAACAGTTGAAATAAAATCTCATGCCCTGGGTGTTGGAGAAAATAGTGATGAAAAGGATGCAGTGAAGGACTTCACTCTTAGAGTACATGCGATTCAAAAGACTTATAGTTTTTTGAAGAGTAAGAATAGGCAACTAAGAACTTGCCATGACAGTCTAACTGATCAAAATGTTATTTCTGCTTCAAGGGTGATTGAAAAAGACATATCTGAAAATAGAGATTCTAATAGTTCTTCACAGCCTGTCCAGTCAACAATTAAAAGGTTTGTAACTGTAAGTAAGAGAAAGCATGAAGATATTAGTACAACACTATCTGAAATTCCTGTTCTAAGAAAGCATGAAGATATCAGTACAACACTATCTGAAATTCCTGTTCTAAGAAATCAAACTCTTAAAGATCCATTAATGAAAAGCAACTCTGAGACAAATGCTGCAGTTACAAGTACTTCACTTAATCATCATCTCACTGATGATTCTACTGAGGTGAGTGAAATTGAGCCATCCAAGTTTCCTAGAGCGAATATGATCTTCAACAAAATCAGAAACTCTCTTTCTTATAGAGGGGATTCCAGTTGTGGAAAACCTGGGCAGGTATGTGGCGCTAAACTGTTTTGAATTAGTTTCCTAGATGCTTAACCAACATTTTACTCATGCCAAGATCACACACACACAAAACTCCTTTAGTTTCTTACCCTTGTAGGCTTTATTCTTGATATTTAAATTTGATTACTTCATGTACAGGGACCATTGGGCGAAGAAAAAGCAGCATCTGCTGCTGAAGTTGTATCAATTGCTTCTCACAAGGGTCTTGAGAAAATATCTAAGAATCTTATGGTGAGAACTCCATCACAATATTTCATTTAATTGTTACAGACATTGACGCAAGCACACAGTAATTGCAACATAAATGTTTGATATTTGAGTCTTATCGTTGCATCTGCAGGATCTAACAGGTGAAGGAGAAGCGCCACCTGTTGTTAATGTTACATCAACCACTTCACCTGGCAGGGGCCCCGACAAAATGTCTGAGGATCTTGTTGCGACTTCTCTATTACAATCTTCTGGTTCAGCTTTGGATGTCCCAAAGCCTTCTGCCCAAAAGATATGCTCCACCTTGCAATTTAATTTTCAGGAACTAAGGGCAAAAAGGCAGCAGAGGCTGTCAAGGTTGCAATTCAGCAATTATGCATCTGGAGGCATGAAGATGAAAAGGTTTGAAAGTGTAAAGTTATTTTGGAAGTTGGATAAACATGGATTCTGTTACATTTTTAATGAATTTGATTTTTTTTTAATCGTCAATCATAGGAGTTATGCGGCTGCGACACTAGAGTTTTCTCAACCAGATAATGAGGAGCGAAAGGCAAGGGCTTTAGCTGCAGCTACTACAGAGTTAGAAAGACTTTTCAGAAAACAAGACTTTGGAAGAATGAAGGTTGTCATATCCATTTTTTATTTGTTTGTATACTTGCACGCACTTAAATAGAAGCTGAAGTTTGGCCATGCTTGTTCCTTGTCATTGATGCTTCTTCCATTTCCCGTAATCTTTCTTTTACCTTTTGATTTGGAAAGTTCCTTGAAGGTTAAGATTTGTTTCTTGCCATTTAGCAATCAACTTTCAACCTCAGCTCTGTTGACCCACGTGAAAGTTATTGAGCTGTGTTTAACCTCTGGCTATGACTGAACTTGCGTTCGAATATGGTTATTAAAGTCCATGGGCCTATACATATGTGGGCTTATAAGTGGGCAAGTGTTGAAATCCACTTATACAAAACCAATTGGCTTGTACTAGGTCTAACACTCACTTACTTATAAATCCTTTATACATTTTGTTATTATTCAATGTGAGATTCATTTCCCAACAATGGTTCTTATGCCTCTGGTATGAATTAATTCAGCATGTGAAAAAAAGTTGAATAGACTAAAAGTTCTTAATGCTGATGGTTGCATCTCATTGGTAGATATAAATTTCCCTGGATTGTTAATGATCCATCCCCTTCAAACTTCATAGTTTCTAGTTAATGACCAACAATCATTTTTGTTTCATAGGTGATTGGCCAATTTAATCTTGGATTCATTATTGGGAAGTTAGATCAAGATTTGTTTATTGTGGATCAGGTAATCTATTCATTCTTCTAGACTGTAGTTGTTTGTCCTCACCTGCATGTTCTACTGCTTTCACTTAATGTCAAAGAAAGTACTTCTGTTCATTAAAGAAAAAAAGCTTGTCTGCGATCAATTTGCGACTGCACATATATGCAAAAGGTAAATTGTTCTTATATAATTCTGACTACCCTGTTTTGTTTTCAGCATGCTGCTGATGAGAAGTACAATTTTGAGCGGCTGTGTCAATCAACAATCTTGAACCAACAGCCTTTGCTGCGGTCAGGGGTTATGACCTTCATTGAATTTCTCCTAATTTCCAAAATATTAGATTGATTTATTTTTATTAAATTATAATGACAACAAAAAATAACAGATAGGAATTGTACTCTAGACTGTTGAGATCTTCTGTCCCTGGTGTTTTTGTTATCTTTACTTCCTCTAAGATTTTGCCCCTTGTATAAGCTTTGGCATTCATCTTGATGCGTCAGAGATTTTTTTTTTCTCTCTTTTTCCCCTCTGCTGTCTGCAGCATTGAGAGTAGGGTAGTACCATGCATGGTTTAATTTTCCTCTAGTATTCTCATCTTTGGGGAATGCTTTCTTCAGAACCTAGTGTAAAAAAAGTTTTTGTGTGCGAGTCAACCTTATGTTGTTTTCCTGTGAGAAGATACTGGAGAACTGTTTGAGGAAAAGTCATATGTCATTCCTGTTATGGAATTCTAAGTTGGGCATGTTTCTTAATTTATTGATTGGTACTGGATATACATGTATCATATTATGGGAAGAAGAAAGCTATATCAATTTCCTATGTCTTCATTACATGGATTTGTTGTAACTCAGAGCTGTGGAGAAACTAAAACTGAAACTTTTGTGAAAGATTAGAACTGCCTTTTCTAAAATAAGCTTGTTAAATGCTTTGCTACACCTGTCAAGTGGAGGATTGACCCTTGGAGTCTCATGTTCACCTGTGCCTGCATAACTTCATTCAATGGGCTTGACATAACTCAGTGACCAAAAATTCAATCAAGTTTGGAAGATTAAGATCTATTGATGAGAAAGGAAACTGTTCAAATATTTATTCTTATTCACTTGTCAATTGAGGTGATTGGACCTATAAGTCAGCTGTATACTCATTTGGTACCCATTTCATTCTTCAGAAAATTTCGTTGTGAATGCAAGCATGGTAAGGGGGCTTAAGTTAAGAAAATCAAGATTGGTTTTAGGTCATTGATCTCACTCTTGATGCAATTTTTCACTGTAATATTTCATTGTCTCTCTTTGCTTGCCAAAGTCTCTTTATTAGTCATTCTAGCACGTTCCTTACCTTCAAAGTTTATTTGTAGGCCATTGTGGTTGGAGTTTTCTCCAGAGGAGGAAGTAGTTGCTTCAATGAACATGGAAATAATCAGGTGAAATATGGTTGTGCTTTTGCATTTTTACGTTATTAATTTTAGAATTGAACTTTTGTATCTAATTATGAATGTGATATTCGTTCTTGTATTTCAAATTGTCAGGAAAAATGGATTTGCTTTGGAAGAGGATCCACATGCACCCCCTGGGCACCGATTTAAACTAAAATCTGTTCCCTTTAGTAAGAATATAACTTTTGGAGTTGAAGGTAATCCTTGCTTCTGGTTTTTATAGCATAATTGACACTTGGCTCACAGCTATGTTGCACAACATATGGAGTCAAAATGTGAACAATGGACAAGGAAAAGTCAAAATGATTTACTTTTCTTAGGGGGGACAAAACACTATCCTTATGCGTTATGTGCCCAAAGATTGTCTTCTACTCCTATTGAACTGCATTCAAAATGTGAATATTGACACTTGTATTCCTGTTGGCTAGAACGGTCTTATTGTGACCATTCTCAGCTGCTCAGGCTAACAGCGGTTCTATATGTTTGTTTCACATCATTCTGTTGATTAGCATTGGCACGAGCATCTGGTTTTGTCAGGCTTGCATTATTGTTTAACAGTCCTTGTTTGATCATAACCAATTAACAATATTTTTTATGTCTCATCATTGCAATGTCAATTTGTACCTGACAAAAATGAGTTGATATTTGATGATTTTTGGAATGGGTGTGGGGAAAAAAGTTAATTACGAGTATTTGTGGGAAACAGATGTCAAGGACTTGATCTCTACTCTCGCTGATAGTCAAGGGGACTGCTCAATAATTGGTAGTTACAGAATGGACACTCATGATTCTGTCTGCCCATCAAGAGTTCGTGGAATGTTGGCATCACGTGCATGCAGATCATCTGTTATGATTGGAGATCCACTGGGAAGGAATGAGATGCAGAAGGTATTCTGCATTAAGATAATACCCTATTGTGAAACATGATCATCCATGAGATGCTTATTGTTGCTTGCTGTGTGGATGTTCACAAAAATGATTGCATTCAAGACAGTAAGAATGTTCGTTATGAACAGAGCTGTTAATGCTAATTGTATATTGAATTTCTCATTATTCTGATCATTCTCTACTTTCACGATATCATATGATTATGGAGAACATAGGTGTAAAAGCAAAATTTGACTAAATCATCTCTTCCATTTTCCTTCCTCAGATACTCGAGCATTTGGCAGACCTGAAATCACCTTGGAATTGCCCACATGGAAGGCCAACCATGCGCCATTTGGTAGACTTGACGTCCATTTACAAAGAGCAGATGACAATGATGCAAGCTTGTGATGGACGTTGACATAACAGTTGCTAACCAGTATTTCTCTTTAACTTATTGTACATGCCCTCCGTAAATCACGTAGCAATTCTTACAGTAAGCTTATAATAGGAGAAGAAACTCTGGGATTATCTGATATCCGTAAATCAATTTTGTTATAGATTCATCCTAAAATCTGTGTAGTTGCACTGTAAAAACCTTTCTTCTTGCTCTGATTCTCTGCTGATGTAACAGTCACGATGTATTATTACTGCCAAGAACGGTGACGTGTCAGCTAATGGACAAAAAAAAGAATTTAATGTAGTCTGTTTCAGATTTTGACAGCATATTCGTATCTAATTGGAGAGTGTCGGCTTATATCCCTTCAGGGGCTCCATTTTAAATTAGCATCTTCCTCAAGAGTGAAATTATCATATTGCTAATCACCAATAGTCTACTGTTTTTGATGTTCTAAATTACAAAGTAGTTTTAAAGTGGATTATATTTAAATATAAAGCTTACCATTTTAAGAAAAATGTAATTTAACTGAAACTTTCAATTAATCTGCAAATGATTATTACCAAAATAAAAAAGATTTAGTAGCATTTATTTTTTCAATACTTCTTTTCTTAATTTAAAATTTTGGATTTGTAACTTTTATCAAAATTAATTTATCTTTTGGAAAAACACGTCTCGCACTAAAAGGATTTTGATAGCTCCCTCTTTAATGTGTTGATTATAGTAAGTATTTCTTAGCATCCAACTAAAGTTCATATTATATAATGACAAATTAAAACACTAACAATATGAGTTATTTTAAAATAAAAATTTAATAATTTGAAACATTTTCCAATTTTGTGAGATAACAAATTTTTAAAGTTAAATATATTTGGTGTGCAAATTATGCTTTAATACATAAATTTACTCTGAATTTTATACATTTTAGCAATTATTCCTTACTTTTATTTTTGTGTTAATTTGCAATTTTACTCTAAGTTATAATTATTAGAAAATTTTCTTAATTAAAAGGTGAAAAAAAATTGATCCTTAAACTTATTATATATACCATATTGTCAAATTAATGTTAAATTTTGATTAAAACTAATTGAACTCTTTAAAAACTTAATTAATTAAGTCATTAATTTGATTATTTATAGTTTACTAAATTCAGAAAGTTAAAGGATCCAATTAATTTCTATTAAAATTTAAATATTCAATGGATAATAAGTTTTAAAGTCAATTTCACTTTTCTTTTCAAATTAATATGAAAATATTAATATTAATTTATATATATATATTAATTTAACTCAGAGAGTAGAATTGCAACTAGCTTTTCTAATGACGGCTATGGTAGAATTAAAATTGATACAAAATAAAGAGGAGGGTATAATTGTAAAATCATACAAAGTTTGGAGTAAATTTAAGCAGTGAAAATTATCAGCGCAGTCGTACAATTTAAGCGTCAAGTGCGCTAAATATAAGTAGGGGCTTCAAAATAATTGACAAGTTATAAACGCGAGAGAGGGAGGGAGAGGCTCAAAGCTCACAGTGAAAACCCCGCTCGATTCGATCGCTCAAAATAACACAACAAGAGAACAAAGATCTGCAGAAGCTCTTACTTGGTAATTTCAAATCTCAAATCATTCTTCTTTAAATTTTAGGGTTTAAACGATTTATTGTAAGCCAAATTTCTTGTTCTTCTTTTGAAAATCTCTTTACAAGCTGGGGGTTTTGGACAATTATGGGTTTTGAGCTTCACCTTTGAATCGTCTCAACTGTTTCATTCTCGATCTGAACTGAACAAGATTTGAATTTTTTTTTATTTTATGTATTTACTCAGTATTTCTTTAATTTATTATGTGCTTGACCTTTCACTTTTGTCTCAGGTAAGGTCTCTTGAGATCACTAGGTTTGCTTTCTGTGCCCTAAAAGATGGTAACTCTCTCTTTCAGATTTAATTCATGAATTTTTTTTCCTGGTTATTGTATTCTTGGTTTATTATTTTTGCTTTATTGACATTCTTAATTTTGTTCATTGTAGCTTCCTCTTTCTCTGCTTAAGACTGCACAGGGCCACCCAATGGTAAGGGATCTATTTTGTCCCACTATTTGACCTTAATCTGCAATTATTAAGCTGCGTTGTGAACTTTGTTTTACCACTTTTTCTTTTGGCTGCAGCTTGTAATTCATGGTGATTCTATGTTGTAACAGTTGGTGGAACTGAAAAATGGGGAAACTTACAATGGACATCTGGTCAATTGCGATACTTGGATGAACATCCACCTTCGTGAAGTCATCTGTACCTCTAAGGTACCCTTTTACCATTATTTACTTCTTGTGCACGTTCTTTTTTTTCAAAATTTTTTTTATGGGAATGTGCTCTGCTGTTTAATTGTGTTTTGGTTGGAATTCAATGTAGGATGGAGATAGGTTTTGGCGAATGCCTGAATGCTATATACGTGGGAATACTATTAAGTATCTTCGAGTTCCTGATGAGGTAATTACTGCACTGCACACATAGAGTTCTGGACTTCCCTATGTAAACAAGTCGTGAGTCTGCTCCGTGTGCCATTTCTTTTTCCTGATGATTAACCCATTTTCCTCAGTTTAGGGAAATCTATACTGAGTTTAGTTACATTTGAGAACAGAGTTAACTTTGCTTTTGTAGTTCCAGAACAATGCATGCTTCGGAGATCTTAATTAATCCTAACTCCAATCTTCACTCACTGCCCAAAATATATAGAAGGAAAAAAATATGAATGCTTTCTGTTCAGACAAACAACAGATTAGTGTCATCTGTGCGGCATCAGATTACATGCAATATTTATATGATATTACTTATCTTTGGCATCTCAGCAGCCAAGATTAATATTCTTGTGAAATTAATTCTTCTATGGAATTCTTATAATAATGTGACATATTATTCCAAGCTTTTCTAATTACTAAATCCTGTGAGTGTTCTTTCATGTTTAAGTGGTGTTTTGCTTCGTGTTTCAGGTGATTGATAAAGTTCAGGAAGAAACCAAGAGCCGCTCAGGTATGTTTTAACTTGTTTATTGATATTGGATGATTATCTATCATACTCTTTTAACTTCTATGAATGAGAAGCTGACATCAAAATTATTCTATTTTAGAAGAAGTATTATGCATTCAGGAACATAATCAGAATAAAATTATCATAGCTATCATTTTTCAGATAAAATAATTAACTTTTTTCCATATAGCCACTCTTATACTGATTAATGCTGCTGCATATATATATATATATATTTCATGGACATTTTATTTAAATATGTGATGTGCATGGTTTTCTTCTTTTTGTGCTTTACACATTCAGAAAAGGGGAACCACATGGTTTTGGTGGTTAAATGATTAATTGATTTTTCTTCCTTCTTATGCTTTTACATATTCAGATAAGCAGAAGTTTGCAATTTTGTTGGTTAATTAATTAGTTGACTTTTTCCAGATCGGAAGCCACCTGGGGTAGGACGTGGAAGAGGAAGAGGTAGAGAAGATGGTGGAAGGCCAGTGAAGGGCATTGGGCGTGGCCTTGAAGATGGAAGTGCTAAGGCTGCTGGTGGAGGCCGTGGCAGAGGTGGTTCAGGAGGAAAGCCAGGTGGAAACAGAGGTAACCATAAATAAAGTAGTATACAAGAGAAAGGGGGAAAAAAAAAAAAAAGAAAAGAAAAGTGTATATGTTTCTCAAAGAGAGATTGAACATATGTCAGTGTATGAATGAATAAGTAGATTATTTGTTAGATATGGTCCATCAGAATTCATTTCCACTGTTGCCGGATTATCAACATATTTCCAATTATTATTTCAGAAGTAAAAGCAAATTCTTATGTTCAGTCTGCGGTTTAATGTGTTGACAAACACCACTTGTTGTCCAGCAGTGTATCAGCATATGCATGTTTTTTCTTTTTAATGAGTTAATATCCTCATACAGGTCATTTTGCTTTTGGTGACAGGTGCAGGCAGAGGCAGGGGCTGATACCTGATACAAGAGATGGTAGCCAACCACTTGGGCCAGTTGCTACTTTTAGAGGCATTTTGCGCCCAACTTTTATGTGAAGTGTTATTTCTTAGATTCATTCCCTTGAATGGTTGGTTGGTTTTGTGCTCCAAATGTAGGTGATTTTACAAAAATTACTGAGAGCTGCTGTTGTCATGCTTATCATGTGAACTTTTGTCTTATCTTGTTTAAGGTTGATCTCTTGCTATCGAGTTTGTTCAGTAATGACATCAACCTGTAGCTGCACTCTTTCCCCTCTTATCTTTATCTCATATGGTGGTTATGATGAATTTCCTAGTGGCTGGGAATTACTTTATATTATGTCTTATCATTTGCATTTTAATGCTTGAAAATCTCTAGCTTTTTACTTTTACGTTCAGATGTAACTGTTGATTATGTAAACTTTTGCCATTTTTTCCCCCCCTCTCGGGTGAGAAAATAGTCTTATTACGAATTACCTACTGAGCAAAAATGTTTTTATAAACGCAAGTTACATGAAGCAAAAAACATGTAGTGAGAGATTGGGAATGTAGCTAAAGGCAAGGTGTTAAAGAGAGGCTTTTCATTTTCTAACTCCGCAACCATTTGGTTGTAACACAAATCCTTGAAAAAAAATAAAAAACTCAGTGACCATCGGGATGTAATACAAGTCCTTGAACAAAGTCTGCAGCTAGGTAGTATGATGCTCTGTCTGCAAAATTGAACATAAATTTGACAAATACATAGAGGAAATATCGTAATAAATATACATGACATTGCTAATCTAATAAGGATGATGCCTATTTTTCTTCTTCTTCTGTGTCCTCGAGGATTTCATAACAAGCGTGCTTGAAATCCAGGAGCGGTTTATTTCTGCAGAATCATCAGACAACCAGCAACATAAGCGGCCATCTTCACCACCTGTCCACCCAAAAATGCCCAGGTTTTGGGCAGGTCCACCTTTGATGCTTGACATGGGTAATACAGTCCTTATAACACCTGTATGGCCACCTCCAAGTATTGCTTCTGGAGAATCTATTGCTCCAGCTCTATAGTTTACAGGAAAATAACCCAAAGCACCTGCACTAGTGCCACCAATTACCCATAAACTCTCACCTTCTCCTGGGTAATGGCAATCAACAAAATAATCAACCTACCAAGACAAGAATGGGGAATGTGAACTTTTGCTACATAATCATAGCACTTATGGGTCAAAATTTCAAATTAAGATGCACATCTCAAGGTTTGTATTTTGATTTCTAACTACATCTAAAGATAAGAGACTGAAACTTTTATACGGCGCTGTGGATGTCAAAATAATTGTTTTTTGCAATGGAAGCATAATGGCTCTTAAACTAGTAGCATTTCAACTCCCCTCATAAACCAACTCATGCAGTCCAGCAACCAAAGTTCTCAAATGATGTACAAGTCTACTTAATTGCTGTTGATATATGAGCAACATCATTCAAATAGTTACTTTTTAAGTACAGTTACCTTCATTATATGAGGGTCATTTGTTAATATGTTGATTGCAGAATAACTGAGACCACTATGATGCATAATCATAATGGGACTTTTGAGACATTCCTACTGCATCATATAAGTATCATTTTGATACACCATTTTTGTTTTTCGCAAGGAATCATTATGATGCACCTTGTATGTGACAATGCAGAGGAAAATTTGCATATATGCCAAAGAAAATAGTTTGAATGTATCAACAAGAAAAGGAAAAAAAAAATGATCAAATAGGGAAGAAAAACATACGTGATCGAATGTCCAGCTGTCAGATGCTAATGAACGGGCTTCCTGTAAGTTTGCTTCATTTCTTGTATCCTTCCAATCCCAAATGCTGCAATTTTTTTTATAAAAATAAGAAAACATAATACATGTTAGAGGTGGAGAGCAAATGCAGGATTTTTACTGAAGAACAGAACCATGTGCCCATGTGGCATGACAAACCATGTGATATGCCTCATATTTTGTACCAGACTACAACATGATAAAACTCATCTTGCAGCACTCGTGAGCACTGGAAACACTATTGATTGATACCTTAAACTTTCGATATGTGTCAAACACCAGAGTTTTTGATAGTTCTCTCCAAAAAATCCCACTTTCCCAATTGAAGTTCCCACATTAATTACCTACAAGAATTTAACAACTTATTTTATCACATATCTAGGAAAAGACTTGATAGCAGTCGCAAGAGAATGAATGAACTCAATAAATAGGAGAGTGTATGGTCCTCAAACAGTAAGAGAAGAACTCATCGAATTGTGAAGCAGGGGATTCAGCACAGATTGTTTTGCAAGACAGTATGCACAAAGAATTACATTCAGAGAACTGAAATTATTATCATCTTGAGAATAGTTAATCTCTCCTCAGAAAAGTAACTGATGGGATAAACAACTAGTCGAAAATACTGAAACTAAAGGTCTGCAAACATATGCTATAAAAAAGAATGAGAAAAGGGGGAAGAGGAAGGATAGAACAACGCACAATGCTTGTTCAAACAAAAAAAGCGCACACATCAGATTTACCATCCAAATGCAACCAGAACCACTTAATGTCAAAAGTATAGATCCTTTCAGAGCATGCCATTTCCAAGTGCCTCACATGATACCAATGCATATAAAAATATTACAATTAGTATAACAGATTGATCTTCCAAAGAAACAACATCATCAAAAGAAATGGTATGAAAACTTCTTATATTGAGTAATTTCTGTCAGAGACGAGGAAGATGAAACTTGAAGAAATGCTTTATGGCAGCTGTACTTGAATGGCTATTAAATTACTTTGATCAGCTCGCTCATTCAAAAATTATGAGGCCAACAAATTAATTTATCTCATTGAATCAATTGAATACACAAACACACACAGAACCCAAAAAAAAAAAAAAAAAAGGAAGCCAAATACTAATAATTAAATGCCTGGACTTACAGATTCCAGATGATCATCATCATTGATATCCCCATCAGTATTAAATAAACACATCAATCCATCTACAGAAGCAGAAAGAAGCTTGTTTTGATGGCCTGGGACAAAATGGACCTGATAATAATCATGGAGTTGAAACAAAATAGTGTAAACCCATGTTTCATGGATGACAACACTAATCCAATAATAAAATATCATTGCCTAAACAGAACTATCAGAAGACATAAATTTGGAAAATCTTTGTGGGAAACTCAGGGCTGACAGACAGCTCAACTGACAATTTGTAACGACAGAATGTGCAGAGTGGCATAGGCACAACTACTATAGAATAGTCTAACTTTGTCTCTGCATCTGGATCCTGGAACATAGCCATGTCAACCAACACCATGAAAGCACTAGAATGTGACTGTGTGGTTGTGTAGTACTACTATGTGGGAGGGCTACATAATTGAAAAGAGATATTTGGCTTTCCCTTCCCTTTTTTTTTTTTTTTTTTTTTTGTGGGGGGGGGGGGGGGTGTGGTTGGTTGTAAAATATAAACTACAATATTCAATTTTTTTTCCCCGTTGTGATTTCCTTGATTAATAGTTCTTAGATATTCTTACAGATGATTAAGATTTTGCATTCTAACATGATTTCAAGTTGAAAACCAAGTTGCTGGCAGGTAGTCATAAATAAATGAGATTTGCAATAAAACAAAATACCTGAGTAACATCTTCAATATGCGATTCTTCAAGACATGCAACTTGTTTCTTATTCCTCCAGTCCCAGAAAAGTATCTGAGTTAACAAGAAACCAAAATCAACATAAAATCAAGTTGTATATCAAGTTTGCTATGGCAAAACAGCAACAAAGCATGCTCTCAAGTGAAGAAAACAAATTCAAAAGCACAAAACCTGAGATTTAGACCCAGCAGCAAGAAGATTATCAGTAGAGCCACCAAATGAGAAGCTAAAAATCTCTTGAGAAGAAGCGGCACTTATACAGGAAACCTAAAAATGTTATTAATAATCAAACAGAATATTCAATTCAAAGCATTAATATAACTCCATAATTTATAATTAGAGTATGTACCTGGTGGAAGGTTCTGGTGTCCCAAGCTCTAATAGTACCATCAGAAGAGCAAGAGTGCAAGACGTGCGGGGTTGAAGAAACAGAGAAAGCAACTTGATTGATAGTATTGAAATGACCTTTGCATTCTCCTTGGTACTGACCGGTCACCGGAGAATAAAGCTTCACCGTGTTCGTCGATAGCGATACAGCCATTGAAGTCCAGTCATTTCTACCAATTTAGAAATTAACCCTAAAAATTTAGAAACTTGATTTCTTCAAGAAAAAGAAAGAGCGACTGAGAAAGCATACTTGGGGACGATTTGGAACACGTAGTCGTCGCCGAAATTGGTTTGGATTGAGTTTCTGAGTCCGAATCGCTTCATTGAATTCGGATTCGGATTCGGATTCTCCACTTCCATCTCCATAGCTTCCTCCATCTCTGTTTTTTTGTTTCTTTGTCGAGGTGGTGGCTTTCTTGTTACCGTCTGCTGTGCTACAATCGGAAAAGGAGTAGAAGAAAAAGATGTACGTTGAGGGTTTTAGGGTTTTATCTTCTGTTGTGAACCTCTCCTTAAACCAACGACTTCTTGGTGCGCCATCAATCAGATTAATAAAATTAGGTTTTTTTTTTTTAATTATTATTAGTTTTTTGGAGGGAAAGTTGCTCACTGCTGCATCCTTAAAAATTGGTCTACTAGTTTAAAATTAAAACTTTTTTTTTTTTTTGAAATCTAAAATTAACACTTTTAATCTTAAATTAAATTTAATAAAAAAAATAATTAAATTTTGAGATACTTTGAAATGTTAGAAATTAAAAAATGTAGAACTAAAATATAAATAACTAAAAAAATTTATAATTTTATAAATGAAAATCGAAGTATTAAATTATTAAAATTAAAAATATTAATTTTAAAATAATAGTTACTAATGTGTAAATGCATGCCAAAGAGTGAATAATAATTCACCCATAAGAATATTTTCAAATTTAAAATATTACCAATACGTTAATTGTATAAATATGTGGAATGAATAATAATTCACCCTCATAAAATTATTATTATTATTTTTTTTTATGCATCGAGTCCAAAACTCATGCACGAAAACATTAATAATAACTAAGTGAGCATAGTTGAAATTGTTTTCAAAATTACTTTTTTTTTTTTTATCAAAAAGACATGGTAAAATAAAGCGAAAAGCCAGAGGCAAAACCAAATGCAAGCCAGAGCTGTTTTGGTGCTGTTTAAAAAAAAAAAAACACTGTTCTAAGCCAGAAATGTAGGCTGATCGACAGTAATCTAAATTAGTTGAGCTTTTATCCAAGGGAGGTGCAGGAATGATCTAATCTTTTTTTATTCCAATTAATCCCATTTATGCAACAAAAGACTTTGTTCTCTCCTCCATGGAACAAAGATGCAAAAATATCCAGATTATGTAATAAAGGCGAGGACAAAATCCAAGATGCAGCAAAAGACTTTGTTCAACCTTGCTTTTTCATCAAATAACATTGCCAGATGGCAACGCACATACAACCTTTTGATGGAATGACCAAGCAACGGAAACAACTTACGTGTGATCTCTCCATCTCCCATATGGATTCCCACATGCAACGTGAGCAAATAAGTAGCAGCATCACCCATAATATAAAGCAAAAGTAATGAGCTGGGATATTTAGTTCAAATAATCATCCCATGAAGCATTACTAAAAAGTACAACATTCTAATTCAAGTTATAGAAATGTTTGCCAGCATTATGACTAGACAAATTGTAACTCCACTCAGCTAAGGAAAAAGACACTCGTTTAACTAGTCAGAAATACCGAAAAATGTCACGCATAACTATCATTTTCAGTAAATTAACAACCTTAAACCAACACTCATGTGCTTGCCCCAGCTTCCTTTTTCTCTTCTACATGTTCACCCTCACTCTTGTCTTTGCTGTCTGACTTGTCAGGCTTTGCCACTTCTTGTTCTACAATAAAAAATGCAAATTAATAATTTAATCAATTACACATATCATGTAAAATTTAAGATGGTACACCAGAAAACAGGAATGGCAAATGAAAAGTACTCAACTACAGATATTCATAATGATAACAATAAAGGGGCGAAAAAAACTATAAATGACCAGAATCATATAGTCCTCTATTTAAGAGAAGATAACATCTATGTCGTACTTTATTATCAACAAGTTGAACTATATAGTCCTTATAATGAAAACATTCTAATGTTTTCAAGGAAATTGGCCATCGAAAATAACCATTTCTAACAAATATGTATGACTACTACAATTATGTCCGATCAAAGTTACTGGTTTTAACAACTTTTCCAATCATAAGATGTTAAAACACCAATCTCACATTAGTTATATAAACCTGAAAGCAATCTTACCTTCATCATCGCTGTCTTCAAATTCACCCATGCCATCCATGTCACCCAAGCCTTCCATGCCACCCAAGCCTTCCATGCCACCCATGCCTCCCATGTTACCGAAATTCTGCAAAATATAGCCAGGAATCAGAACAATGATCACAAGTTCCAAAATGAACAATCAAAAGAAAAGTAAGAAAGCAAACCCTTACCGAAAAATCCATCCCACCCAGGTCAAGGTCTCCTGAACCTTACCAAACAGATTACAAGCATATCAGCATTCACCAAATTCAATAATACCATATAGGAAAGGAAACATAATTAAGACAGGTGAATACCAGTATCTTCATCTTCATCTACCCATTTGTCCCAATCTACTTTAAGATAATGTGGTGGCTTGCCATCTCCACGTAGCAGTTTTTTCCACCACCCTTTCTCTGCCTTCTCCAAGATACAGAGTGTGCTCCTTACCCCAATATTAATTTTGCTTTCCTAAATCAATGAGAAAAAGAAATGTAAGAAAAGATTAAAGAAAAAACAAATCTGCTTTCCCTTATCAAAGTTCAAGCATTGCCCCGATCAATAAGTCCAACAGAAACAAGACAACTCCCTGTGCATAGGAAATATAAAACTACATCTCCACTCTTTCACCCTCACATTCAATAAAACTTTCCAATAATCACGTGAAAACCCATTGACATGCACACATTTACACATTACATCATTTTCTCTGAAGAAATATGAACCCATAACTATATTTTGGCTAGTCATTCACTTACAAGTACCAAGTGGGTAGAGCAGGAAGGAACTATAATTCGTCAACAAGTCAAGCAAACGTCCAGATAAAACAAAAAGGACCTTAGAATGTCAGCAATTCTTATCTTACCTCCACATTAACCTTATCATAAAGTTCCAATTTTAGTTCATAAAAGTGGTTTTCTGCTCCAGCACTAGCAGAGAATGTAAAAACGCCCTCAGGCTCAAGATTGACCTTTGCATTTTTGGCATCTGGCAATTGCACTGTAATAAAAACTTTGTCCACCCTCTGGGCCCACTTTACCTCAGGATGACGACTGTAAAAAAAAAATAATAAAACAAAAAACAAAAGCATCAAGCATCATCTAAGTATAATCAAAATGGGCAAAAATATTATCAAAAGAAACAGAGAATCAAATCCTCAAGTGCTAATCTCAAACAATCATAGTCTTCTATATCCAAATAAAATCGCCCATGGTTTTAACTGGAACACGCACAATACAAAGCACACTTTTGCCAACCCTAACATTAACAGTAAAAAGAATTCACACACATATATATACATAAACGGAAAAATTCAGCAATTTTATCAAACACCCATTTAACACATATATACCGAGTCCTTTTCCAGTCGTAAATGAAAATTAACAAAAGACAAATTCCAAGCCCTAACTAAATATCAAGAATTACACTGCTAATCTCCACAGTACAAACACATAGAAAAAGTTCCAAGAACAAAGAATATAAGAACAGAATCATAAAAGAAAATCAAACCACAGCCGCAACCATTAATTCCAGAAACAAAACCGAAGCAAATATTCGAAGAAATAAGTCGTAATTGAAATCGAAATACATATAAAGTAGAGCTTGAAGAAGACTCGGAAAAAAAAAAAAAAAGGTAAAAAATGGCCGAGAGGCGAATCCATCAAATCAACGAGTCAACTATGAAAGAATCGAAAAAAATCTAAGAGAAGAAGAAGAAGAAGAGGAAGAATAACTTACCTCATATTTTTGGCTTGAAAGGGAAAGTAAAATGTTTAAAACCCTAGAAACTATAAAGCAGCGGACACTGCAAGCGAAGGACGGACGGTAGGAGATTTATAGGCAGACAGAAATAAAGCGTGAGCATCATTTTATTTCTTTCTATGTATATATATTTATTTATTTTTAATAGTTTTGCAGATAAAATATCGTTGATTGGATAATCAAAAATCCAAGGGACGATATTTTAACTTAGACTTGTACAATCTCACGGTCCAGGATTATCGGCTAAAAATTGATGAGGTGCAAGTTAACTTTAAAAAAAAAAAAAAAAAACTTAAATATGGGCTTGAAATTGGATATTCATTGGCCCATTATTTATGGACCAGAATTCGGCTCAAATCAAACCACTAACTTTGGGTCAGAAATAGAAAGTTAGACATTCTACTACTAGAGAATTGATACTTCCCTTCTTTTTTTTTAAATAAAATATTCATTATTCATGGGGCAACAAGCCCAATTAGTACAGACTTCAATTGCATTACAAGGCCAACCCAAGAGCAAATCCAAAATTCAACTACTTATTATAGGAGCTTTTGCGAAGGGCATCAAGCTTATAAAACCAGTCCAAAGGCCTTCATACAATATGATTTTACCTAATAACTCAAGCTATCTTCTTTCTGTCAAAGGCTTCTGCCTTCATTGTAGATATTCTACTGTCACCAACAACCAAGCTCTAGGGAGATCTTTCGAACATATCAGACTTAAAATCTGACCAAAAAAATAGAAAATGCTACCAATAAGCTTGAAAAAACTTATATATGAACAAATTCAATAAATGCAGGCCAACAAAAGTATGAATCTCTTGATTTTTACCAAATCTATGTTCCTCAGCCTCTCAAGACTCTAGAGCTACCCAACTCTGATCAAATTCAATAAGCTCTGTCGCTAAATTTGAAAACTTATTCTTCCTCTATGCTATAGATTTCCCATATGAAAATCTTTGGGCTTTAAAGTGAAGAAGGTAACCAAACAACACAATCCTAACTACTACCATCACTGCAAACAAAACAAACACAAAATCAATGAGAAACCCGATAAAAATGGTAGAGCAAAAGGATCCAAAAATGGCCTTAGACAAAAGATTATTGGTATATGATCAGGCTCGATCAATATGAAAAAGGAATGGGCCGGATCTTCTCTTCCTAGGCCTGAGTCTGATGCCTACGAAGGAGAAGAAAAAGGATCAGGGAGGAGCCGGGCCTTTTGCCTGGCTTTAACCCTCCGACGATCAAGTTAGTCCTTTCTTCAGAGTATTTTAGTGAAAGAAAAGGGATGGGAGAATGCAGAGTTTCAACTACATGTGCTTAGGCTTTTCTTTCCCTTTTGTATGATTTATGGGTTAGGTGCGTCTGACACCTTTCTTTTGAGGAAGGACATTCTCTGTCATTCGACCATGCTGGTTGGTGAAAGTTGATAGCAGGCGCATGTCCCCTGTCCCATCCCTAGGGATGTCTGGTAATGGGGGTGTCAGGGCATGGTGCAGATTGTCTAAGGACTGATCCTCCTGCTGAATGACTGGACATGTCATCAGAGGGCTTCGGCCCTTACTTGCTCAGCAAGTCATCCGGCTGGCGAAGGAAGGGAGTAGCATCTAGTCCGAAGGCCTTTGGACTTGCATCGTTTGAGGGTCCGGCCAATGGGCCCTGTTTCCTTTTATCATAGTCTCTGAAGGCTTTGCAATGGGCCTAGGCTTCAGAAGGGTCCAAGCCTCTCTTGAGAGTCACTTTCGTCCCTCATCAGGGGCCCCCCTGTTTTATTAAGGAGAGAGCGAAGGGTTGAACCTTAGTAAAATAGCTTCGTATCCTTGTATCCTTATCTTCTGAGGTCTTTTGATCGAAGAGAACTACTTCCGCTTTGAATGGCGAAGAGGTCCTTTCATTTCCTTGTCTTAGGAGAAGCTTTCGTTTTGCTGGGAGGCTTCGTCCGATCTAGGCATTCACTTCATCTTTTCGAAGGATAGCCTTTGTCTGATCGAAGGGATCAGAGGTCCTAGGAACCGTCAGCATTCTAGACAGCCTTTGTAGGGTAGATGGAAGGTCACACAGCCATTGAATGCATGCACAACTGACAAAGATAAGCATTGAATGCCTGAACGCGCATTGAATGCACGTCTCCTCGTTCTCCCCACTCTTCCACGTGTCGCAGCAGACGGTTAAGTTTTCTATGGATTTTAAATTTTGAATGTCCATTTAATGCCCCCACTTATTGCTGTGGCGGTTACCGAGGACGCTCTCAGTATATATTTTCCTTTACCTTCCCATATCCAGAACTTCTTGCTCATTCTCTCGAATCTCCTATTTTTCATGGTTTTCCCATATCTGTTCTATGGCATTTGCTTCCCTTTCTTCTTTCATTCCAATGGCCCCCAGAAAAGAAAACATTCCCCGTAGGGACCAAGTGAGCTCCTCCCACTACCAAAAGATACTGAAGGAGGAATGGGGGGAGATAGCCCCTATTGCAAAAACATCTGAATTTTTGGCCTTCGGCCAGAACTTGGAAGGCAGCACTCAATTCATATTTCGTCGGGCTGAGGCTCACGAGAGGGTTTACTCCAGCGACCCCAGAGCTACTCTGCCTAAAGACAACCGGCACTATATTATTTTTTACCACCAGCTGGAAGCTGGTCTTCTTTTTCCTCCTACGAAGTTCAAAGTTGAATGCTTCAACTATTTCGGAGTAAATCCAATGATGCTGACCCCGAACTCCATAAGGGACATGCACGTCTTTGAAGTTCTGTGCTTTGCTCACAGCATTCGTCCTTCCGCTCGCCTGTTTCAATGCTTTTACAAGATCCAGAGCGCGCAGAGGTCACCGGGGGTTTACATGACTTCTGCTAGGCCTCACCGGAGCCTTTTCTTTGGTAAAGAGAACAAGGTGAAGGACTGGAGAGGCAAGTTCGGGTTGATAGAGGTCACTGACAGCCTCAGCGATAAATCCCCTGGATTTGGTTTCCCCGGCCATTTCCTGCATCCCACTGAAGGCCTTACTGAGTGGCCTGAGAGGCTGTCCACTGAGGAGAAATCAAACCTCAGGACCTTGGTCCATCAGGGTTGTACTTATAACTCTGAAAATATGATGGCCTCCTTCTACGCGGAGGACGAGCATGGCCTTCCAACTCCTAGACTTTTGCTGAAAGATATAAGAGGTAACTCTGCTCCTCACTCTTCACTTGTTATAGGTTTAATTGACTGTGGAGTATTGATCTTGTTGTTGCTGTGTTTGTTGTTTCGATTGCAGTGGAGGCCAAGGATCCTGCACATTATCAAGATATCATGAAGGAGACAGAAGGGGTTTCTCTAAAACCCTTCAGTGAAGATGCTGAGCTTCCCATTCTTGACCTCAAGACAGGGAAGTTCCGTTTGCGCTCCTCCTCTGCCCTGCCATCTTCATCGGCAAAGCTTCGTAAGGATAAGCCGACGAAGCCTGTCTCCGCTGGATCCGGTTCAGCTGTTGGATCAGAAGGGGCCCAGGTGAGTGTGGCCAGTGCGAAGTCCATTCGAATAATTTGAAGGCAACTTGTTAAGGCTTCTGATCGCTCTGTTCCTATTGTGCAGAGAGGTACTCCTCCACTTCGAGCTGCACCCATTGCTGCAAGGCCTGCTCCTCAGAGGGGTATCTCAATCTCAGGGCTTTCTAAGGCTTCCATTCCTCCGCCTCCACCTCCTCCAGCGGGTGATAAGGGGAAAGGAGCGTCCGTACCTCGTCCACCCAAGCTGAAAGTAAAAGGGCCCCCCGTCCCCAATGTTCTTGACCTAATTGCTCACTCTTCTCGGGGGGAGGAGCAACTGACGGACTTGGAGAAGGTTCTGACAGACGTTCTTGATGCTGAATTTGAGGCCCGTCTGAAAAACCTGGTGGATGACTTGAGTGCCCCTGTGGCTGAAGCTGGGGCAGGTAACTTTTCTTCTCCCCCATCACCTTCATCATATAAAGACCCTCGTGTTATTCGAGGGACATATTTGAGATGGTCGAAGAAGGTCGAACCCGAGAGATCTCCTAGTGCCGAGGAGGTCAAAGCCTGGGAGAAGTATATTGAGGAGCAATGGATTTCATATCCTGACTTTGCGACCCTCATGAGGCTTTATCCTTCCCCAGTTAATACTGCGACCGAAGGGGAAGCCTTCGTTTCAAGAAACAGAGGCAACTTCTTGCCTTCTTATTATCATTTACTTCTTCTTGTGTCTTTATCTGCTGATTTGAATGTGTGAATGTTTTTGCTCTTGTACCTTATAGTTTTTATGGGCGAAGCGGACGCCCCTGCTCATGAGCCTTTCCTGGAGGCTTCGTTTGCACCTGTCATGGTTCCCTCCGGAGCCAGCGAACCATTTTCTTCAGCTGCTGTTCCGCTGGTGACTGATCAGGGGGCTGCTGTTGCTGCACCCGACGAAGCATTTCTTTCAGCTGCTGCTTCGTCTGGGGTCATGCCAGGGGCTGTTGTTACTGTCGAAGGTGTCTCCTCTCTTCGTCCCCCTAAGAGAAAATTAACAGTGGGGGAGTTCCTTCGTCGCAAGAGGCCACTGGTGGTAACTTCAACCACCCCCGTTCCGGAGGCCCGCTCTGCTTCAGAGACTCCTTCACCTGGGACGGATGTAGGAGTGTCAGCTCCTCCACCGGGGACAACAAAAGAGGCTTCTCCGCCAAGCAAGAGGCCATGAATCGAAGAGCCAGCGGAGATTGTAGTAGTGGATTCACCTCCGCTCGGCGAAGTCGAGGCATCTGCTGATCCTCCTTCTTCCATTGCTCCCACCGCCACAGTCTTGGCCCCTGTGCCCTTCCTGCGTCCGGCCCCTAGGCCTCTTTTCGGGTCTGTGGAGGATACTCTTGCCAGGCAAGAGACTCTGCTAGAGAAGGTAAATTCATTACTCACTTGAGTTGTGACTGTTTAGCACATTGCCTAATCATTGTTGTTTGTTGCAGGCGCTTCTGGATTCTAAAATTTTGAGGACTAATTTCGGTCTTCTGAGGGATCATTATGAAGACGCCCGGCAGGCGGCAGAGGACAGGTTGGGATTATGTTCCCCCCTGGAGGAAGAACTGGCTTCTGCGAAGGCGAAGGCTGAGGAGGCCATGGAACAATCCAAGGCCTATGAAGAGGCTCGTTCGAAGGCCGAAGGAGAGGTTAGCGCCTTAACTGCGGCAGTGGCATCAAAGGACAAAGCCATTGCCAATCTCAACGTGCAACTGGACAAGTTAAAGAGTGCTAATGAAGAGCTTGCCCGAGAGGCCGAAGAGGTTCCTAGTCTTCGAGAACTCCTGAAGAAGACTCAACAGGAACATCGAGTCTCAGAATTTGGATACACACAAGCCACTACTCGGGCTCAAGTTGCACTTGAGAAGGCTAACAAGGCCGAAGAAGGTCGGCGAAGGGCTGTGAGGGACTTTATGCAGTCTAAGAGCTTTGATGACATCATCACATACCACACCTATAAGGTAGCAGCCGAGTATTATAACAATGCTCTCCGTGACGCAGCGGAGCATTTTCCTGATGTGCTGCAAGTGGTATCTGAATTGGATGCTGCTGAAGAACCTCCGACGCCAGACCTTTCAGAGTTTCAAGATCCCATTCCTGAGGGGGATGAAGGCCTCTTACGGCCTGAAGACTTCCCAGCTTGGGATAAGGATGGACCCACTTCGTCTCCCATTCCCGAAGTTTCTAGCGGGGGCGAAGGGGATGCAGACGAAGGACTTCCTTCTAGGACGGATCTTGCCTCAGCCGAACCTCTATCTGTCATTCGGCCAGATCCTTCGAATGACCAGCCTCTGCCATCTTATGTAACAGTGGTTCCTCCAGGCGATCCTCCGCCTTAGACATTTTTTATATTCTTTTATACTTCATTCTTTTGTACTTCATTCTTTTGTATTTCATTCTTTTGTATTTCATTCTTTTGTAAATAAATGTAATACATTTACTTCCACGAATAATACAATTATTATGCTTCTGCTTTTGCGTATGCTTTACTTGTAATCCAATAAGCATTTGTGCAATGCCTTAGCGAAGTTGCCCTTCCAATAAGAGTTCAAGCACTTTCACCTTCTCCTCCCATTAGACCTTCTTAGCTTTGTGCCTAGATTTACTAGGACTTAGGTTTCCTCTTAGGAAAGTTCTTCCCGCTCTTAGCGAGGCTTCGTGCCTAGATTTACTAGGTCTTAGGCTTTCCCTTAGGAAAGTTCTTCCCACTCTTGGCTAGGCTTCGTGCCTAGATTTACTAGGCCTTAGGCTTTCCCTTAGGAAAGTTCTTCCTGCTCTTGGCGAGACTTCGTGCCTAGATTTGCTAGGTCTTAGGCTTTCCCTTAGGAAAGTTCTTCCCGCTCTTGGCAAGGCTTCGTGCCTAGATTTACTAGGTCTTAGGCTTTCCCTTAGGAAAGTTCTTCCCGCTCTTGGCGAGGCTTCGTGCCTAAATTTACTAGGTCTTAGGCTTTCCCTTAGGAAAGTTCTTCCCGCTCTTGGCGAGGCTTCGTTAATGCGAATGGAGACAATTTGAGGCAAACAACGTTTCTGTTATTGTTATTGATAATACATTTTGAGGTGCTGGATGTTCCATGTATGAGGAATTTCCACTCCCTCTAGGGTTATAAGTTTATAAGTGCTAGGACTTAGGACTCTTTTTACTTGGAAAGGTCCTTCCCACGTGGGTGCAAGCTTGCCTGTGCCTTCACGTTTGCCTGTAGCCTCTAAGAATCTCATTACTAGATCCCCTTCGCCGAACACTCTGTGCTTTACTTTCTTGTTGAAATGATTAGTAGCTCTTTGCTTGTAATTAGCCATTTGAATGCTGGCCGATTCCCTGAGTTCCTCTAGGAGATCCAGATCGATTCTTCTGGCTTGATCATTGTGTTTGCCTTCACAATAATTGATCCTTCCACTAGGGAGACCTATATCCACTGGAATTACTGCTTCTGTTCCATAGGTCAAGCTGAATGGAGTCTCTCCGGTGGGTTGCCTAGGAGTAGTTTTGTATGCCCATAGGACATGGTGTAGTTCGTCTGCCCAGCTTTGACCATATCCTTCCAATCTCCGCTTTAGGCCTTGTAGAATAGTCCGATTTGTTATCTCTGTCTGGCCATTTGTTTGAGGATGGGCTACTGATGAGAAATATTGTTTGATCTGAAGCCCTGAACAAAAGGACCTGACTTTAGCATTATCGAACTGTTTGCCATTGTCGCTAATGAGCTAATAAGGAATGCTAAATCTGCACACTATGTTCCGCCATAAGAAGTTGATCACCTTTTCTACAGTGATAATGGCTAAAGGTTCGGCTTCCACCCACTTGGTGAAGTACTCCACTGCCACTAGGAGAAACTTTCTCTGACCTGATGCTGCGGGGAAAGGTCCGACTATGTCTACCCCCCACTTAGCGAAGGGCCATGCACTGGAAATAGGGACCTGCTCTGCTGCTGGAACATGTTTTCCACTGTCAAATTTTTGGCAGGAGGGGCAATTTTTAACAAATGCCACGGCTTCGTCTTTCATCCTTGGCCAGTAGTACCCTTGCCTAATCGCCTTAGTTGCCAGCGCTTTTTCGCCTATGTGCATTCCATAGGATCCTTCGTGTATCTTCTGAAGGATGTACTCGGCTTCATTGGGCCTTACGCATCTCAGCCAGGGCAATGAGTAAGCTCTTTTGTATAAGGTTCCGTTGTCCAAGGAGAAATGAGCACTTCTTCGCTTGACCTTTTTGGCTTCTTGGGCATCTTCAGGCAGTTCTCCCTTTTCCAAGTAAGACTTGATGGGGTCTATCCAGCACGGCTCTTCTTCGATCTCCATAACTTCATCTCCTTCGGCGATGCTGGAGGAGGCCAAGGTGCCCAAATAGATTTTTTGAGGGAGTTCGACTGGACGAGAGGCGGCCAATTTGCTGAGACTATCTGCTCTGCAATTCCTTTCTCTAGGGATCTTTTGAAAGAATAGCCTGACTCCTCTGTCCCTCATTCTCTGAACTATCTCTTTCATTTTTTGCAAATACCTGGCCATGGCCGGCTCCTTTGCCTCAAATTCTCCTTCTATTTGCCTGATCACCAGTTGCGAATCACTATACACCGTGAGTTGTTCTACGCGAAGGCAATCAGCGAAGAGCAATCCCTGGATCATTGCTTCATATTCTGTTGTGTTATTAGTGGCTTCAAAATTCAGTCCCAAAGCATACTCCAGTGAAAATCCTTGAGCACTTCTAAGTATGATACCCACATCATTTCCTTCTTTGCTGCTAGCACCATCTACAAAGAGTTCCCACTGAAGGTCCGGTAGCGTTATTGATGAGTGTCTTTCCCCAGGGGTTCGGTCTTCTCCCCCCTCTTTGGTGCCAAAGGAGCATTCAGAAATAAAGTCCGCCACTGCTTGAGCTTTAATTGCTGACCTGACCCTGTACTGCAAACCGTGCTGACCTAACTCCACAGACCAACATAGCATTCTTCCCGATGTCTCCGGTCCATGAAGTACCTTCTGTAAGGGTTGATCTGTCACAACCACTCCTTGGTGTGATTGTAAGTATATTTTATACTTTCGGCAGGAGAGCACTAAAGCATAGGCCAGCTTTTCTATCGGAGAGTAATTCAACTCTGCCCCTTGTAGGACTTTGCTGAAATAATAAATGGGCTTCTGGACCTTTCCTTCCTCCCTGATCAGCACCGAACTGATTGCTTGGTCTGAAGCAGATAAGTAGAGTAATACTTCTTCACCCGACAAAGGCCTACTCAGAATGTGCTCCGAGCTTAGGAAGGCCTTGAGCTCTTCAAATGCCCTCTGGCACTCCTCTATCCATTCGAACGTCTCTGACTTTCTCAACTTTTTAAAGAAAGGGAGATACCTCTCAGCAGATTTAGACATGAACCTGTTCAATGCGGCGATTCGCTCTGTCAGCCTCTGAACGTCCTTCACGCTCTTCGGAGGTTCCATGTCTAAGACGGCCTTCACCTTGTCAGGATTGGGCTCAATTCCTCTTTCGCTCACCATGCAGCCTAAGAACTTGCCTCCTTAGATGAAGAATGCACACTTCTCCGGGTTAAACTTCATCCCATACTCTTCCATTACTGCCAACACTTCGGCCAAGTCACGGACATGGTCCTCAAAGTTTCTGCTTTTCACGATCATGTCGTCCACGTATGCTTCCAAGTTTCTGCCTAATTGATCTTTAAACATTCTATTAACTAGGCATTGATATGTGGCTCCGGCATTTTTCAAGCCGAAGGGCATTGACACATAGCAATATGTACCCTTCTCTGTTATGAATGAAGTCTTTTCCTCATCCTCCGGGTGCATTCTGATCTGATGATATCCTTGCTTAGCGTCTAAGGACGACAAAAATCCATACCCAGCCGTTGAATCTACCAGTTTATCAATCATAGGCAATGGAAAAGAGTCTTTTGGGCAAGCTTTATTCAAATCCGTGAAGTCTACGCACATCCGAAAAGTCCCATTTGCCTTCTTGACTAGCACCACGTTCGCTAGCCATTCCGGATATTGCACTTCCCTAATAAATTTTGCCTCTAGGAGCTTGTCTATTTCCCGAT